>OY856415.1:92836334-93436334 GCA_963693085.1 Alisma plantago-aquatica
CTTAGCTTTGGGACATTCATTTTTGAAATGTCCTTTCTTTCCACATTCGAAGCACCTGGGAGTGGAAGAAGAACTAGAAATTTTATTAGATTTAAACCTTCTGTATTTCTTACCGTTGACTATCAATGCTTCTTCTCCTTCTTCTTCACTGGATTCCTCACTCTCTTGTGAGAGAGCTTTTGATGCTTTGAGAGCCACGTCTTTCTTTGGCCCACGTTGATGCTCATGTTTGTCTTTCTTTGGCCCACGTTGATGCTCATGTTCTCTTCTCTCTTCCTCTTCTAGGTCTGCCTCATGAGCTTCTAAGTTTCCGATGAGCTGCTCCATTTTGAGGCGAGTGAGGTCGTTTGCTTCTGCAATAGCTGTCACCTTTGGTTTGTACTTTGGAGGAAGAGATCGAAGTATTTTTGATACCTGATCCTCCTCAAGAACAGGTTTCCCTAAAGCACTCAAACCATTAACAATAGTAGAAAATTTTGAATACATTTCACTAATAGTTTCGTTTGGATCCATACGAAAATGTTCAAACTTGGTTTTAAGCAAACTAACTTTAGAGTTTTTAACTTGAACGGTACCCTCATATGTTATAGATAATCTATGCCAAATCTCATATGCGGTATCACAGTTTGATACTCTATTAAATTCACCTACTGAAATGGAACAATATAAAATGCTTACTGCCTTTGCATTTATTTGGGCCATTTTTACCGTATTAGCATCCCATACTGCGAAATCGTCTTGTGGGAGTGTGTATGGTGTAGATACCATTCTCCAAAGATCCCAGTTGATTACTTGGAAGTAGAATTGCATCCTTCTCTTCCAGTATTGATAGTTTGTCCCGTCGAATGCCGGAGGTCTAGCAACGAGCGTTCCTTCAATGTTGAGGTGGTTGAGCACTCCATCACCCATTTCTTCAAGACCGTGTTAAGGTTCCTTGAAGCCCTGCTCTGATACCAATTGAAAACCTCTAGAGGGGGGGGTGAATAGAGTTTTATATAGATTTTAAAGTAATTTAAACTCAAACAACCAAAGTAAAGATTAAGAAGAGGAACACAGGTGTTTAGAGTGGTTCCACCTTAGCAAATACTAAGGAGTCAATCCACTACCCGGTTGCTTACCCAACCGGGATTTTGAAAGTACTAAATTTTATTACCTCTCAAGGATATTACATAAAATTTACAATACTTTCCAAACACCCTTTAGACAGCCTTCGCCTTGAAGTAGTCTTGCCAACCTCGAAGCAGCCTTCCTTGAAGTAACTTCAAGCTCCCCCTTGAAGTAGCCTTCCTCCCGAAGTAGCTTCCCGTCAAGACAACCTTCTGAAGTAGTCCAAAGTTCCTCCTCTTCACCACGAAGAGCTTCACCCTCTCCAATCCGCAGCCTCCTACCTGGAGTAGCAAGAAGAGTACAAGGAATACTAGGAACAAGAAAGAAATAAGAGAAAATACAACTTATCCTTGAAGCTCAAGGCTTGATTAGCCTAGATCAAGCGTTTGGATTTTCCTAGCCAAGATGATGGACTTGTGATTGCTTAGGGTTAGGAAAATCTAGCCTATAGGACGAGCTTGAGCTAAGAGGAAAATGGCCAATTTATCACAATGCTCAATTCACAACAGATTGCACAAGAGAGCTCAAGTATTTTCTCAAGTATAGCAAGTGTATCAAGTGAGTCCTAGTGTCCTATGGCTT
Source organism: Alisma plantago-aquatica (assembly GCA_963693085.1). NCBI lineage: Eukaryota > Viridiplantae > Streptophyta > Magnoliopsida > Alismatales > Alismataceae > Alisma > Alisma plantago-aquatica. The sequence goes on from OY856415.1 coordinate 92,838,024, forward strand.
GTCCTATTTATAGAAATGGCCTAAGTATGCTTAAGGACGTTCTAGATAACTTCTAGGGGTTTCTAAGTGCTTAACTAGCCGTTAGGTACAAGTTTGTTGCTTTTGCAACGGCTAATTACTTTACTCTGCAGTTTCTGTCAGAGATCGTCTCGGTCGAGAAATTGTCGACCGAGACACCTACTCGGTCGAAGTTTTGTCGACCGACAGGCTCTTTGGATCAACGTCTATTTTCATCTGCCAACTAACTTGTCAGTTGTGTCTAACGGCTACTTTGGATCTTTCTCGGTCGAGGAGTATTGTCGACCGAGAATGTCTCGGTCGAGGAGTTGGTCGACCGAGATAGATCCTGTTTTAAGATTTCAAGTTAGGCATTAATTATGTGTGTGAGTGTGCATAGGTGATCCTATTGAATGGATGACTAAGGTGTTTAGCTAGGGAAAATCCAATGCTTGATTTACATGCGATTCTAAGTACTTGTACATTATATTTCTGTACAAGTTTTTACAATGATTACATTTGCATGAAAATATAAATACTTCTTGTTGAATTTCCCTTATAGGTTTGTCATCCTGCACACTCAAGTAGCTCGTCAGATAAATAAGAATGAAATGTTTGTCATAATCAAAACAAAGGGATTTTATAGATGTCCATTTAGCCAACATTAATTACTTTGAAAGAAGAATTAACTATTGAAAAGAGACGAAATTCACATAAATTAACAAATCCCTTGAACAAGGTGATGTAAGGTTAATGGTGGAAACCCAGAGGTCGATTCTAATGCACCTAGTTTAGGGTATAGGTTACTACGACGGTGGAACCGACCTAGACATAGGTAGTGAATTGTACCACGACAGTGGACAATTCTGACTATAGGCCACTACCCGGATTGAGAGATGAACCTGAATTATTATATGGAAATTCATACAATGAAAACCCGCGGTGAAACTGCAATCCTAAAGGTCTCCATTTGAATTGATTAAATCAAACACTTAATTGATTGCTTTATTTTATTCTATTTTCTTTTATTTCACAACAACTCTCAGAACCTTTTTATTGGTCTAGCTGATTGCAAGTAGTTAGTAGTAGTCTACCGATAATTTAGTGTCCCTGAGTTCAACTCGGGCCTCACAAGGGCCTATACTACTTTGACGCGTGCACTTGCGTTATACGCACGGTAAAAGCGTGTCAAGTTTTTGGCGCCGTTGCCGGGGAAACGACAATTGTCGGCACTACGAGTGCTGCAAGCGGCCATTCTAGGCCACTTTTTATTTTTTTTATTATTTTGTAATCATTTCTAAAACTTATAGTCATTGTTCACATTTTTGTAATCGTCTAGCACGGTACTAAACGTGAATTATCATTGTTACAGGTACTAGTGCATGGTGAGGACGCGTAGCACAGACTACACGCAGCCTACACCAGAGGTTCCATTACTGGGACCATACGATGACGAAGATTACAATCAAGACCATTCTGAAGAAATAGATTCTGATTTTGAACCAGAAGCAATGGCAGAAGAACAGACAATATGGGGGAAGATAAAGGCTTCTTACTCATCCTCTTCAAAGGGGCCAATAAAGAAGCAGACGATCAACATTCTGACCTATAAGATTGATCCTGCATTAATCAACTTGGTCAAGTCAAATGCATTTCATGGGCTGAAAATGAAGATCCAGTGACGCACATAAGTCAATTCATGGAGAACTGCGATATGATCAAAATAGACAGGTTCCCGCAGGAGACACTTTATCTGAAGCTGTTTCCGAGCTCTCTAGCAGGAAATGCACGAGAATGGCTGCACAATCTTGACGATGAATATGTGGAATCATGGAACCACATGGTTGAAGTGTTCTTTGAAAGATTCTTCCCGCCCGAGAAGACAAATGATCTGATCAGAAAAATTCACAATTTCAGTCAGAAGGCAGGTGAAACCTACTCTGAGACATGGGAATGATTCCAAATAATTCTGAGGAGGTGCCCACACCATGGTTTGGATAAGGAAAAACAAGTGAAGATTTTCTATTTTGCTCTTTCTGAGCATGATAGAAGCAATCTGGATTCCACAGGATCCGGGTTTTTCTTAAACAACACTGGCACTAGGTGTTGGGAGATTATGAAAAATATGGCAAAGAAGCAATCTTGGGGCGATAGGGATGCACCAAAACAAGTGAAAGTCATAGGTGAGTTCAGGGCCATTAAGGAGCTGAATGATAAATTAGACCTTCTAGCCAAGAAATTGCTTGCCAAAGAAGATGCAAAATCCGACGAGGAAGCCCAGGTCAAATTTATGCAACAACAGGGCTATAGAAACAATGATTATTCTTGGAGGAAGGATAGAAAATTCTCATGGAAAGATCCAAACAACTTCCTACAAGATCCAGATGCAAAGCCACAGTCAACATCAGAACATAAGAGCACCGCGTTACTTAGTCAAGTGGTGCAGCAAAATCAGGAGATGATGAGCATGTTTAGTAAGCAGCTGCAGTCTCAGGGTAAAATCTTGACTAAATTTGGGAAGACATTGCAAAGCCATGGAGCGCAGATGAGGGCATTAGAGACGACTGTGACCCAAATTTCTAATGAAGTGGCGGCCTTAAAGCTTACAAATCAACAAAGACAGGCTGGGAATGCAGAGGCTGTTCAAGTACATCATCAAGTAAAGTACATATCTCTGATTACTAAGGCAGAGCCCCCGGTGGTGGAGGTCCAGGATAAAAGCAAAATGATTTTTGATACCAAGGCTACACTGAAAATACCGTATCCTCGCAGTCATTATGGACTACCAGGCGGATATGTCCCATTCACAAAAACCCACCAAGAGCCCATCACGGTCGTGCCCACACCGAGGCAAGAAGAGCAGGTGAAGGCCATGCGTCAGGAGGAAGTTACATTCACTGAGGAAGAGGAGCCGCCACAAGTTACACCTGTTATAAATGATGTACTATAGTCTACGCCAGAGGGTGACATTGAAGCCAGCTTAGGGGAGGAGACCCCGAAAAGCACATATGTGCCACCTCATAAGCATCTAAATGAGGAAGTTGTGTCTTTTCCAGACAGCTCGAGGCCGAAGAAAGAGCATCGACACTACAGGAAGTTCTTGGAGATTTTCAGGAAACTCCATATCAATATCCCGTTAGTGGAAATGATAGAGCAGATTCCATCTTAGAGAAAGTTTATCAAAGAAATCATCACCAAGAAAAGGCGGATCAAAGACATAAATGTTTGCCGAGTGAATGAGATGGTGAGCTCAATTATCCATGGGAGTTTACCACAAAAGAGGAAAGATCTAGGAAGTTTCTACATTCCATGTTCTATAGACAGCCAGCATTTTTCACAGGCACAGTGCGATTCAGGCGCTAGTGTTAATCTTATGCCACGGTCCACATTTCAAAAGCTTGGGTTGCAGAAACTAAAGAAATCTTCTATGACTATTGAACTGGCGGATGGATCTATCGTGAAGCCGTACGGAGTGTGTGAGAATGTGCTTGTCAAAGTAGACAGGTTTATCTTTCCGGTGGATTTCATCGTCATGGACATGCCACAACTTAAAGGTTGTGAGATGCTATTAGGTAGGCTGTTTCAAACGACGACCGATGTTGTCACTTCCATTGGGAGAGGTACTTTGACACTGGGGATTGGCCAGGATCGAGTTGAGTTCAAACTGCCGCATGATCCCCTGGGAACACTCTCCAAAGCTCCAAGTTGATGAAGCTTGATAACGTCTAGCCTAAGATGTTAAATAAGGGTGCTTGTTGGGAGGCAACCCAACCATTAGTGGTATCATTTAGTTTCTTTCACAATTTCAAGTTAGTTTAGTTTAATTTTGTTCTTAGTGTAAACAAGATACCTTGATCGTTTCTTTAATGTGCAGGACTGAGGCAGGGTCGATACCATCGACCCTTGTGTCGATGGTATCAATAGGGGTATAGTTAGGCGGCTGCAGAAATCTTTCTTAGTCGATACTATTGACGGATTCGTCGATGGTATAGATCTTCCATCAGGTTGCTCGCCAAAATGGAGTCGATAGTATCGACACAGTTGTCGATACTCGCGAGATCTCTGGAGATATTCAGACGAATTTGTCTCAGTGAGGTTGATACCATCGACGGGCCTGTCGATGGTATCGACCCAATTACAGGCAGAAAGCAGAGGCCAGGCCTCATGAGGGTGTGTGCCCTAAGCAGAGTCGATACTATCGACTTGCGTCGATGGTATCGATGCGACATGTTACCGATCTGTGAGAGGAAATCAACGGCGATCACTGCATCAAGAGAGTTGACCCGTGGGATGGGTCGATACCATCGACACCCGTCGATGGTATCGACGCGTCATCAATCTGGGCCCCCACATCAGGCTATCGACAACCGTCGATACTAGCGGAAGACCGGATTGCGCTAGTCGATGGTATCGACGGGTGCACATCAACGATGACCGTGTTTATAAAAGGGAGATGTTGTTGTCAACTTGATTCACACCTTCAGGGACTACTTCATCCACTTGCGCCATGCATCTTGTTGTGCAATCGGAGCCCAGCTACGAGCATCCAAGGAGCGAGTTCTTCCCTGAGCCTTCACCGAGCGGAGATTGTCTTCTCTGATCTCCACCAAGCTCCGTCTTCTATTCCTTCTTTCTCGACGATGGTGCATACAGCCGGTGAATCCTCTTCACGGGCGAATATTATGGAGATCCCCAAGTTCATTCCTCCACCCACTGCATCTATTCCACGCCCGTGGATCGTCCATCCTTCCACGGAGGTCCGGAAGGTCTACGAGGAACTTATGAAGAGAAAGATCGAGCCCACACGCTATGTTGATCGGACAATGGTCCGTGATCTGGGGTTCGAGGCCAATCTTGCCTATGTTCTCAAGGGACAGACAAGGCATACGGGCAGGAGGCCCGATGAGATGGAATTCCATGTCGACAGCCAACCATTCTTCGGTGAATGGCCGACATACACGGAGCTAGTGGCGGAGTTCATGGCGTCGCTGGACATATGCGTCGTGCCAAACGACGTTATCACCACTGGTCGGGAATGGATCAAGGGCCGCATTTCTTTCCGTTTTACAAAAACGATTACACTCTCACCCTCAGGCAGTTCAATTCCATCTACAACTGGAATCATGGGAGAGACCAGTACCGGAGGCCAGACAACCAGACGGACTATGATGCTATTTTTGCTGAGCTACTGACTTCGCCTCCCGGCAAATCCGTGAGCTACCACAACGCTGTAGTGGCTGATTTTGAGCATCCATTTGTGCGGGTTCTTCATCGCATGCTCTGCACCACGTTGTTCTCTCATGGCGACCTGTCTCTTAGTAAGTTTCAAGAGACGGATTCGTTTTTCCTGCACAAATTGCTGACGCGCGAAGAGTGTTATTGGGGCACATTTTTCTTGACGCGCGTGTTGGCTGTAAAGAGGAGTATGCGGAAGGCTCCAATCCATTTTGGAGGGCTCATCACACCGCTGGACCACTATCTTGGTTTAAGTTTCTCCCAGCTTACTCCGCTCTCCAATAGGAGCAAGGTAAAGCTGCAACATCTACACCGCTCCAACCTCATCATGCTTCGTGATGGCTTGGCATATGCACACTGCCATGTCAATCAAGCATATCAATAGTGTTCACTTCCAGACCCCGTCTTCCACATTGAGGGTGCTCATCATTTCTGATGGCCTATCATTTCCATTGATTATTTTGATGAAGACGGTGGTGATGATGACAACAACGGCGAAGGTGACGAGCATGAAGAGGAAGAGGAGGCTTTCACTCCTCTTCGGGCATGAGTCGCACCCCGGAAGCGTCCCCACATGCATCCGGGTGCATCTTCATCTTCACAGCCTCCGCCACCTCAGCCCTCCCATCAAGGATAGGATGCCTACTCCATGCAAGGAATGTACTCAATGCTACAAGAGATCCAGCACACCCAACTGTAGCACACAACTTCATACGCCAGTATTCAGGATACAATGAATCGGCTGTTAGATAATCAGAGGGCTATTTTCGAGAATGAGCGCCTCATCCTCGACAACCAACAAAACATCCATGACAGGTTGCAAAGGATGGAGATGCAGCAGCAGCCCTTCTACGATAATTACTGGAGCCAAACTTATTTTGGGGAGTATCCACAACCTCCACCAATGCCCCAGTATTATCCGAGCTTTCAGGGGCAATACCCATCTTGGGACCCCACAGCTCCGCAGTACCCGCCTCCTCCGGAAGAATGATCGGTATCTCTGTTCCACCTTTTAAGGTTGTTTTTGACTATGGGGCCATAGTCGAATTCAAGCTTAGGGGGGGGAGTTGGAACAACTCTATCCTTTAGTTTTCTCAGTTTTGAGTTTTTATTGATTTGTCTTTTGTCATTTGTTTTTCTTAGTTCTTAGTTTGTTTGTAGGATCCACACTCTATCTAGTATAATTGTGGATGTCTTAAGTCATGTGTCATCTAGTTGCTTGTACATGGGAATCAAGGGAAAAATTTAAATTTTTTTAGTGTTTTGCAAGTTTGTGTTGTTCAACTTTGAGCACATAACTTAAGGAAATAATTGGGTTCATCAACTTTAAAATAGGAAATCACTACTGTACATTCCTATGGTTCATGCAAAGTGGACGGAACTAGTTGTTGAGCCTAAACTGATCAAATGATAATGAGACTTTAATTTGAAATAAGAGAGAGAAACCTCTTAATTACTACACAGGTCAGTAAGGAGGGACACATAATAATTTCCAAAGGTTCAGTCAATTAGTATTGTGATCTATCCACCCCATTGTTTTCATACTCCACCTGAAGAATTGGAAGTGCATTACGGTTTTAATCTCTTTGATTGCAATCCATGTAGATACATCTTGCATTGCAACTATTTTCACATATTTTGCATGAAAATAAAAAAATTAGACTAGTTATACATGCACATATCCTTAGGTGCATGTCATTCATTTGCATAACTATCATGTTGTAGCTACATTCACATCTTTTGTGCATATAGTACATCATGCATCTTATGTCTTCTGAAACATAAAGGTGATGAACTTGTTCCATACCTTCTGAATGTCCAAATGAATAAGTTAAGCAGCAATAAGTGAGCTCGACAAATAATTAGTTGTCAGCTATGAAAATAAGGGCTTTAAAAAAAATAAAGTTGAAAAAAAATTTGAAATTTTTTTGAAAAAAAAAGTATTGAGAAGCCAGTAGAATGAGAGGGAGAAAGGAACATGTTCTCACTACATTTTAAGAAGAATAAGTACATGAAGTAGTTATTTTAGATATTCCATCTCACCTCGAGACGGGATAATAGTGCATGCATCATTCCACCCAAATGTAGGCATTAGGGCATTTTCACTTGCATATGCATCATTTAGGTCATTTTTGTTATTTGTGCATGTTAAAACCGTATAATGCTTCCATTTCTTCCACTAGCCACCCATTCCATCCACCCGTTTCTCGAATTGGTAGGCCACCGTGATTTTCTCCTCACTCATTAATACCAAGAGAGCGGCTTCCATGTAGATGGTAGTTAGGGCGAGCAACGTAGATAGGAGATCACAAGATGCACCGAATCTAAACCGGAGAATTTTATTATGTCAACTGCCTTATATGATTGTGTTCATCAGTTTTGAGGTAGACACCTTTTATGGATGATTACTGTCGCCTTTAGGGTAATTATCATTCCGTGGTTAGTGAGGGCTGGAATGTGAATGTCTGGCGGGGATCACATGGTGATGTTTGTTGTGATAATCTGTTATTTAGTTGACCCTTGCAATTCTATTCTAAAGTTTAGCTGCTCAAGGACGAGCAATGTTCAAGCTTTGGGGAGTTTGATGTGATGATTTTGAGTCGCATTTATAGACTTGTTTTACTTGCGTTTTATGCATTTATTGGTCATGTTGGAGGTTAATATTGCATAATTCACTTACTTTAGTCTATGACCCTTCTCAGTGTCAAATTTCCCTTATTTTATTGTTTTGACTATAAATGATTACAATGATAGGTTTTATCTCGGCTTATGTGGTTTTGTTTTGAAATTTCAGGAAAAAAAAATACTTGCAGCTGTCGATACCATCGACGGTTGTCGATACTATCGACACAGCCACAGGCAGCCAGCCACAAGGAGCAGCACAGATTCGATACCATCGACAGGGAAGTCGATGGTATCGAGTTACCATCAGTTTGCTGGCGAGCAGACAATCGATACTATCGACCCAAAAGTCAATACTATCGACACAAGAAGATTCAACGACAAAAAAGGGATAAAAATGACACCTCAGGGTGTCAATACAATGGACCCGCATCGATGGTATCGAGTCAGCATCAGTCGCAATGAAGAGAAGAAAAGAAGACTTGCCGATATCGCGTAGAGTCGATACCGTCAACCCGTGTCGATGGTATCGACACCGTCAGATTAAAGTTTGTTTCAGATCGATCCAAATCCGATAGCTATGATATTTTTGCAACCTAACTCGGTGATTATACCTAATGACGGTGGCCAAGAGAAAAGGATCATGACATTAGCCGCTGCACACATCCCAAGAAGGTGTGGAGAGAAGAACGAAGCCCAGAAGCACGCCCCAACTGTTCCGAAAGCCAAAGAAGACATTTTCCCCCACCGAAAGGCAGTAGATCGTGCATTCCACGCTGAGGAACGCTTGGATATTCTCCGTTCAGGGGTTTCATTACTTACTCACATTTTTCTCCATGTTTCCCCTTTTATCAACCATGTTTTGCTCTGAGATGAACATGCAGGGCTAATCCCCTTTATCTTTTGGACCGGGAGTAGCCCGAGGAAGCATTGTATGATATTTTTATCATAGTAATTTATAATTTATCTCTTAAATCCGTGGTATGACTTCGTTTTCTCAATTATATTGTTATGCTTGATCACCATAATGATAATCTAATGCCTTTAATTACTTTGAAAGAAGAATTAACGGTTGAAAAGAGACAAAATTCACATTAATTAACAAATCCCTTGAACAAGGTGATGTAAGGTTAATGGTGGAAACCCAGAGGTCGATTATAATGCACCTAGTTTAGGGTATATGTTACTATGACGGTGGAACCGACCTAGACATAGGTAGTGAATTGTACCACGACAGTGGACAATTCTGACTACAAGCCACTACCCGGATTGAGAGATGAACCTGAATTATTATATGAAAATTCATACAATGAAAACCCGCGGTGAAACCACAATCCTAAAGGTCTCCTTTTGAATTGATTAAATCAAACACTTAATCGATTGCTTTGTTTTATTCTATTTTATTTTATTTCACAACAACTCTCAGAACCTTTTTATTCACTACTACAGAAATGGCTTATAAAGTCGGTTTTCAAGGTGTCGGTTGTATACAAAAACTGACACATAAAACCTACTATGTCGGTTTTTAACATAAACTGACATCCAATATGTGAAGGTCGACCAGACACAGGTACCGCTTTCAATAAGTGTCGGTTATTTAATAAACAACTGACACTTAAAATCAACCGCCAAAACCAAAATTCCAGCGAAAAAATTACCTTCAAAATTGGACATATGTCGTCGGTTTTTTTAATAAATAACTGACAACTAAAGGGTATGCGCGAGACAGGAATAGTTTTCGGTTGTCTTTTATTTATAAACCGACGAATATTAAGTAGTATAGTTGTCGGTTTTTGTCAAAGAGCCGACACTGTTGGTTTAGTTGTCAGTTTTGTTAAATAACCGACACATATTGTCAACTTAATAGCCCCGCGAACAAAACTTTTCCCCATTGTCTCTGTTTCATTGCCGTGCGCTAGGGTCTGGCGATTTCCCCCGATTGCTCCCGCCATCGTTGCCGGTTGGCTCCCCACGCCGCCGTTCGTCTCCTCGCACGTCGCTCGCCACCGTCGCCGTCGCCGCCGGTTGCTGCGCCGCCGGTTGCTGGTCTCCTCGACGCCCTCGCCGCCGCTCCACCGAGCCGTCGCCGGTTGCTGGTCCTCCTCTCCTCACCGCCGTCACCTCCAGTTGCTCTCCTCTACTCTGGCGCTGTCAGCTTCACCTTGTTGCCCTCAAGGTACACCGACTTCTTCCTTCTTCCTCATCCCCTAGCTTAATACCGCCTGTCTAATAGACTCAACTCAAGTTTTTCTATCTTTACATTTGCATTATTCATTTCCATTGTTCTTTAAAATGTCAATGAAACTATAATGGTTATCCAATGTTAAAATTGAATACCTTGTTGTAGGCTACACAACAGATGAAACTATAGTAGTGTTTTCGTGTATATGTGTTTTATATTCTTATATCACTAGAAAGAAAGATAGCCATTTTCATTACTAGTAGATGAATAAATACATTAAATACAAATCAATTGGTAAACTAATATAAATCAGTAGATGATTACATAATTCCTAAATCAGCACATAAATAAATACAAATAGTAGATGAATAAAATACAATAAATACAGTAATAGAGTTAAATCAGTAGATGATTAAATGATATCAAAATTAGTACATAAATAAACACAAATCAATAGATAACTAAATAAAAATAGTAAAAAATAAAAACAAATAAGTAGATGAATAAATACATAAGTGGAAAAGTAAATATGAATCAGTTGATAAATAAAGTTACATCAGTAGATTCTTACATAATTTCAGAAGCAGTATAAATAAATTCAAATGAGTAAATAGCTAGATAAAAAATAGTAGATGAATAAATACAAATAAGTAGATGAATAAATACAAATCAGTTGATTAACTAATATAAAATTATAAATCAGTGATGATTAATCAATTCTCAAATCAGTACATAAATGAATACAAATAGTAGATGAATAAATATAATATAATCAAATCAGTTGATAATTAAAGTTAAACAGTTGATAACTAAAGTTAAATTAGTATATGATTAAATAGTATCAAAATCAATACATAAATAAACACAAATTAGTTGATAACTAAAGTTAAACAGTTGATAATTAACTAAAGTTAAATCAGTAGATGATTAAATAATATCAAAATCAATACATATATAAACACATGTGACATGCTTGGAATGTAAATGATGAACTTTTCCCTAAATTGCCAATCATGCTTTTAAAGACATCAATAATCACCCTAACTTGAAGAACTAGGATTTTAGGTATAAGAATGACAACACATGTATTTGTTGGCCTAGAAACCCGTCCAAGATTTACTCATTAGGAGTAAATCTTGGATAGTCCCCGGTTTGGGACTGTTCTTGAACACCTAATCTCGCTTAGGATGTAAGTGTATAATGTGTATTGGGTTTTCAAGAAAATTTCAGCAGCATTTCCCCATTTGTTCTCTAAGTACATATGTACTTGGAGAACAATGGGGAAATGCTACCGAAATTTTCTTGAAAACCCAATACACATTATACACTTACTAGTGAGATTAGGTGTTCAAGGATGGGATAGGTGGTACATGTACATTTATTATATATAAGAATGACATCACATGTATTTGTTAACCCTAGACTGTAATCTTGTTGTAATATATACTTGTTTTCTCTTTGATCATAGAGCTTTACAATTTTGTTGTGATATATACTTTGTTGTAATAATGTGAACTTTACAATGTGAGCTTTACACTTTGAATTACTACTTTACAATGCGAACTTTACCATTTGAATGTGAATTTGCAGATGGCTGACCATTCTCCTGATGACCGTGCTGATGACTACCGTGAGGGTGAGGACATCAATGCGCCGCCTCACAATGTAAGTTTTAAAAATATATCATATATTTATATCTATATGTCCATTTATAGTTATATCTTGTAAATGTGAATTATTTTGTCAAATTTTAGGTTGATGATGCACAGGTACCATCTGAAGCACTTGAGGCACTTGATCAACAACACCAACAAGTTGACAAGAGAAGGGGCATCAATATGATGAAGAAGTTAATTGCGCAAAAGGGCAATGGACCCAAACTTGTTGTGGATTTCGATAATGCAGGAAATGCATGTGGTGTGAATCACAATTCATTTATTTCATATCTTGGGTTTGTTACTCGTAGCCATTGCGGTTGTCTCTTAGATTCTTGGCATAAAGTTTCTAAGGAGAAGAAAATTTTAATATGGAGGGATTTATGTGTGAGTTATTATTAATTTGCAATTCTATTTTGTAGATTACTAAATTTTTGGATACTAGTTAATAGCAATTCTATTTTGCGGAGTATATTTGAATTGGATGAAAAGCTACATCGTAAATGCGTGATGCAACGCTGTGTGAGAGTCCTAAGGAACTATAGGACAAATCTCACCAGAGAATACATAAAAGAAGCTGACAAGAGGAAGAAGACAACCACTGAACAGTGGAACTTCCTGGACAAAGAAGAATGGGATGCATTTTTCGCTTCAAGACAAACTGATGAATTCAAGGTATTAGGCATCAGTCTCAATCTCATTAATTAATATATGTTGTATTCACTTATTCAAGATTAACATTTAGTGTTACTAACCAAATCATTAATTTGCATACTAACTAGGCCCTCAGTGAGGCACAAAGATCAAGGCGTGCACTGAATGTGCATGACCACAGAATGGGTCTAAAGGGGTATGCAAGCGTTTGCCAAAGACTACAGGCTGAGGCTACTGCTGCTCAGTCTGCTACTACTCAGGAGTCCTCTACCATAGGTAGCACACCTCTGCCTCGCCATGATGTCTGGATAGATGGGAGGCAAAATAAGAGGGGAGAAATAACTAAGGCCGCAACTGCTGAGGCGGCTGCAAAAATAGTAAAATACAACTCTTACAGTAATCATTCGAATATTGATTATTTGTGTTGTTTACTTAAGTACAAATTTTTGTTTTGGCAATTAGCGGGAGCTACACGAGCTGAGGAAACAAGGAAAGTTCATCCCTGAGGGAACAAAGGATGAATTGACAGTTGCTCTGGGTAACCCAGAGCATCCTGGACGTGTTAGGGCTGCAGGCGCTGGTGTGGGCATCAAATCTTTTTTTGGGTCATCCCAGCGCATACATGTCCCAAAAGCGGGACTTTCACAAGAAGAGGTAACATATTCTTTCTTTATAATGTTACTGTAAAAGAGAATTCAAAAATTAGAATTTGACGTTTCTTTTATCCATGTATAGGTGGATAAGCTATTTGACAGGAAACTCAAAGAAGCAATGAAAAAGTGGCAGGCATCTCAGACTACCACTTACCAGACAATACCTACTACAGACTCTACTCCTACTCCTACTACAGTGGTTGGGAGTAATCCTGTAGAACCACCACCTAGCACATCCACTGTAAGTATTTTTATGACATAGTAACTAGTTTTTTAATTCAAGATGATACGTATATATGAAATTGTAGTCGTTTCAAAAAAAGATGATATGTATATATGTATATAACATTCTTTACACAAAAATTTGTAGGGGTTGAAGCCATGCCGTCTAAAAAGTAAAGAATATGTCATGGCAGAGGCGTCGGCTTACCCATCCTTACCAGGGGAAACGTGTCACGTGTCTCCAGTACCAGCTGGTTGGATTCGGGTGAGGCCGATACATATATTCCCCCAATTTCTGGAACTTCCACTGCCATATGCCCACCCAGATTGTGAAACGCTTGGTGAGGCAGTAGGTGGAGTGATATTGTGGCTAAAAGCGGATGTCTTCTTTACTGATAAGGTATGGTAAATTTACATTACGTTCAATTGTTAGTGTGTGTATATGCTGGCAGTTGATCTGAAATTATATATATATACAGGTTAAAAAGAAGACACCCACAACATCTAGGCCTCCACTTCCACCTCCTGCATTACCTAGTTGGGTTCCACAAGACCTACCTGTCCCGTTAGGTCCTAACTGTAGGGGTATGGCAGTATGGTTAGGGGAACATGATATAAACTCCCCTATAACTGTTTCTTCTGATTCAGATTCTACAGGTCAGTCATACGAAACAAAACTATTTATACAAGATATATTGGAGTTGTTTCGATATGATTGGCTAAATACATATGTGATAGAGCTATGGATAAGGTGAGATATTCTTTATACATCCATATACCTTGTGTATGATCTGGTGATCTGGTTTCTTATTTATTAATGCATGCGTAATTAATACATATTTTGCAACTACTTAGACAACATATGTGCAGATTTTGGATTCAAACATGTAGGGTTTTTGATTGCATCCTTGATTAGTCTAGTAGCTAAAGACCCTACACCAGTTCAACAATACTACCGTGAGTCTTTTTCAAATTTTGCTGTAAAAAAGAAGACGGTGATAATGGCTCCATTCAATGTAGAGTAAGTTTACTTTGCTTATTATAATTTGGACTTAAGAAAATTTCATTTTATTGTGGATTTTGAGTTATTAATTTTTAACTTTTTTTCCTCTAGGGGTAGGCATTGGAAGTTATTGGTTATTGCCCCCGAGACGTTCACTGTGTATTATCTAGATCCTAAGGGGGGTAAATTGAATACAAGATTTGGACACATAATGAAAATGGCAATATTTCGGTGAGAAATATTTCATTTTTCATATCCGTTAACATATGTTATTACATTACTATTTAATTGCAATGTTCTGTGTTACATTAACATGTAGGGGTTTTGAGGAGTACAAAAAGGCTGGAGGAAAGGTCCCCACGAAAAAGAACCAGCCAATAATTTGGAAGAACGTGCAAGTAAGTTCCCGACTGCAATATATGTATATATTATTTATGTGAACAATGCTTAATTAGTTGTATTTTTTAATATTTTGTATGTTTGAATTTATAGTGTGCTACACAAGACAACGGATGGGCATGTGGATACTATGTCATGCGATATATGCACATGCTTGTCAAATATGCCGCAATGGACATCGATTGTATTGCTCAGGTATTATATAGTCTCATTAGATAATATGATCGAAATATATCAATCTTATTTATAGCTCATTAATTATATATATACATCATTCTCTTTACAGGTGTTTAAAGCTGACCCCATTACAGGAAAGGACTTACCAAATGTTAATGCTCCCTATACAATGGGAGAATTAAATGAAGTAAGAGAAGAATGGGCAACAGCCATACAATTAGTGGGGGCTTTAAAATATAATTGGGATCCTGATAGCGAATAATGACTAAACAATGATACTTTGTAAATGAATTTCTGAATTATAATATATGTGTGAATGTTTCTACATGTCTGGATGTTTCTACATGTGTCTGAGTGAAAATGAATGAAAGTGTTGGTTGCTATATGAATGTTTCTACATGTGTGAATGTGAATGAATGGAACTACAAATTGCTAGCATGTGTGAATGTTTATAAATGTGTGAAAATAAAATGGAACTGTAGGTTGCATTGCTAAATGCATGTGCTACTTTTTTATTGTTAATTTTGCAGGTGTGCGGCCTGTTGTCAGCTGATATCAATGGATGTCGTAAAACCTACAGTTCATAACTGAACTGAACAGGTTTCTCATCCTGCGACCAGCCACAGCAGGTCTGCAGACTGATAGGAAAAAAAACCAATAGGCGTCGGTTATTTGTAAATAACTGACACATAATGATATAGTGTCGGTGTTCCTACAATAAACCGACGTCTATGTCCTTAACACCACGACCGTGCTGGACAGCACGGCCGTGGGGCGAAGATATATGGTGTCGGTTTTTTACTTATAACCGACACTGATAGTTCCCAAGATGGCGCCCTTTCTGTGGCGCGAAGGGTTTGGGCGTCGGGTTTTAACTAATAACCGACGCTTATAGTCCCATGATGGCGCGTTTTCGGTGGCGCACGAAGAGTTTGGGTGTCGGTTTTGGAACCGACGCCTTATGGGTGGACTTTTAGTGTCGCCCACATAGGTGTCGCTTAGAAACCGACACTAAAGGCTTTAAATAACCGACACTAAAGGTAGGTTCTATAGTAGTGATTGGTCTAGCTGATTGCAAGTAGTTAGTAGTAGTCTACCGATAATTCTGTGTCCCTGAGTTCGACTCGGGCCTCACAAGGGCCTATACTACTTTGACGCGTGCACTTGCGTTATACGCATGGTAAAATTGTGTCACTGCTCACTCCTCCATTTTCTTCTTACTATCATGCAACTGACCAGGTAGCACGGCCGTGCTGGACTGCACGGCTGTGGTGATGGCACGAGCATGCTGGGTAGCACGGCTGTCCTGGCTGAGTTGTAGAAACTTCAAAATTTGTCAATTTTGCATTTGTTAATTCATACTGATCCTCTAAAATTGATATATATTGACCCCTAATTAATACATTATAATAGAATTGAATCATGCATTTGTGTTGTTGCAGGTTCTATTGACTTGTTGTTGACTTGCATATATTTCTTGTTCAGCCAACAAGTGAGGTATAATATTCTCACTCTCCCAATGTGCCATTATATTTTACTAGTAAATCAACCAATATTAAAAATATGTATTCTTTCATATCTACATTTTGTTATCAATCACATATGTAATCATTATATATATTCCAGAAATATGAGGGTAGACATTGTGTAGTCTCAGATTGACACTTTGGGTTTATAGATGAGATCATCAATGCATGTTGTTTAACTTAATATATAAATATGACAATAATACATTTATGTATCAACTTAGAAACTCGTTCAAAATTTACTCATTAGGAGTAAATTTTGGATAGTCCCCAGTTCGGGACTGTTTTTGGATATTTAATCTCACTTAGGTTGTAACTGTATAATGTATGTTTAGTTTTGAAGAAAATTTTAGTAGTATTTCCTCATTTGTTCTTTGGGTACATATGTGAGTATCTATCAATAATACAATGATTTCAATGCTTATTTGCTAATATAGAAGATGCGCAAAATTTGTCTTGACATGGGGAGTTAAAGGCCAATGATGATGGCGTCCTACGACATGCATCTGATTCACCTTCAACCTCTAATTGATATTGTCAATATTTGTTCCAGTATGATTTGCTAAATACTTCGATATTAGAAGTATGGATAAGGTAATGATTCATCAATATAGAAAACTCCAATATACATTTTTAGCTTATTTCTAATATATGAAATGATTACAAATGTTTTACAACCATTTATATACCGAGACGATAAACTTTGATATAAGGAATGTTGGATTCTTAGTTCCTTCAATCACTAGTCCAGTGGAGACACACATTGAGGATGTGAATGAATACTTCTGGACTGCATTCAAATATTTTGCTAGTGTGGGGAAGGAAATTATCCTAGTTCCTTTTAACATCAAGTAAGTATTAATATTTAGTATACTTTTAATAATGAATAATTTTCTTTATTTTAATGTTTGTTTTATTCTTACTCAGAGCTAGACATTGGGAATTATTGGTGGTTGTCCCAAAATTGATGACTCTTTATTATGTTGACCCAATGGGAATAATAACAAGGGGCCACAAATTGAAATTGCCTACTATGGAGTAAGCATAAATTTAGTTAATACTTCAATATGATATTTCTATTTCGAATTTCTATTTTACCAACTATCATTTAATTGACAGGGGTATAAAGGCATTTTGTGAAAATGGAGGACAAATACCCACAAAATTAAAGACATTGACCTTGAAAAATGTCAAGGTAGATACTTTGACAACTGCTTAGTCTTATATGTATTAATTTTCAACTCTTATATGTCAACTGTTATATTCTTATCTCAACTCCTGTTTATAGTAGTTTACTAACATTAAGTATAATTCATTATTTGTAGTGTCCTATAGAAAATAATGACTGGGCTTGTGGCTAATATGTAATGAAATATATGCAAGCTATTGTCAAACAACCATCATATGACATTCAGACTATGGATCAGGTAATAAAGAATAACATCATAATTTTTCAAGTGATTTTAGTCATTTTATAAAATATTAGCATTTGCATTTTCTATTACAGATCTTTACAACTCAGCCTTACACACTTGAGGACTTAAATGAATTCCGAGAAGAGTGGTCAGATGCTTTTCTAAATGAAGTCAATAGAACATTGGATTAAATATGTCAGCTCCATTTATGTATGTGGTTTTAATACTCTTTAATATTTACTTTTATATCTGACATTTAATATCATCTTAGACTTGCAATCTATCATTTTGTAAATTGTGATGTGATTATGTGTAACTCAACTAAATATATGAATCATTTTTGTTATGAATGTGTGGTTTGGAATGGTGAAGGTTGAGCATCAATGCTCCCCTCTCCCATATCCTGGTTCTTCTTGTTCTTCTGTTCTATTTCTATTTCTACAAAATAAATAAAAAATTGCAATATTCGTGTTGTGTAGCACGACCATGTTGGCTTCTGGTATTCGGAACATGCCGCTTAGCACAGCCATGTTGGCTTCTGGCAGCACGGTCGTGCTGTGTTGTATGGTCGTGTTGGCTTATGGTAGCACGGTCGTGCTGTGTAGCATGACCGTGTAGGGATACGGTAGCACGGTCGTGCCGCGTAGCACGTCCGTGTGTGGTTACAATTTATAGACCTGTAGCATCAGTTTTCTTAAAAAACCAACCTTAGAGGTTCACTCTAAGGTTGGTTTTTTAAGAAAACCGATGCTATCGGTCTACATATTGTCAAACTCAATCTGTAGACCTGTAGCATCGATTTTCTTAAAAAGCCGACCTTAGAGTGAACCTCTAAGGTTAGTTATTTAAGAAAACCAATGCTACAGGTCTATAGATTGTCAAGCTCAATCTGCAGACCTGTAGCATTAGTTTTCTTAAATAACTGACCTTAGAGTAAACTTCTAAGATCGGTTTTTTAAGAAAACTGATGCTATAGGTGTACAGATTGTCAAGCTAAATCTGTAGACCTATAGCATCGGTTTTCTTAAATAACCGACCTTAGAGTGAGCTTCTAAGGTTGGTTATTTAAGAAAACTGATGCTAGAGGTCTACAGATTGAGCTTGATAACCGACCTTACAACTTTGGCCACAATTTTTTCCTCATTTTTACAACCTATTGGGTCAATTTTCTTTGGTTAAAAAAACCGACCCTATAGGTCAAATTCTATAGCGACGACCACTTAGGAGTCGGTTAAAAAGTGACGCTACAGGCTTAAAAAAACTGACACTACAGACCATTCCTGGACTAGTGTAGGTTCGACCATTGCATCAAGTGACCCAAGAAACCATTTGTCTAAGGCTTAATTGATTCTACAACTATATGATTAACTCACCATAGATTTTGGAGATCTGATCCACCATCATTAGTGACCATTAAGTCAACATAGGTTGTTAGATCAACACTATATTCATTAATCCACATCAAATATTAAGCTAATGTCATCATTGATTGATAACGTTATTAGAATACTTAGTGCATGATAATTAAACGTCTAATTGAGCCAAAACCAGACCTAAGGGTGTGATCATAGGTTTTCACCATAAATTTGACACCGTTGATCATGAACATCAGTTTAAAAGATAGAAACACCATAGGGTTGTTGCAATGGTGCCATCATTGGGTCATGGGTTTATAAAAGAAATCAACTTAAAACCCTAAAATTGACCATTGGTTGATAGGTGCTTAGCACCATAGGTTGTCAAACCAACCTGATCAAAGTCATATTATACCTTAGTAATAATGTACACATAATCACATGTTCATCTATAATTGAAATCAGAATAGGAAAGATTATAAAAACCAAAATCCAAGTCAAGCATAGCTTTTTAGTGTATGGATCATCATTTTCATGCAAGAACATGATCTAGAAAGCTTATGGTAAGCAATAAACGTAGAGCAAGTTATAAAACTTGCCTCTAATGAGAATATGAAACCCCACATAGAAGAAATCTCGAGCAGGTAGGGTAGAAAATCCAAACATAAGTTATGAACTCGTCCATCTAGCACCTTTTTTCATCAAATGAGCAAACCCTAAGCATAAGGAGAAAGAAAGGTAGGGTTTTAGAGCTTTCGAGCAATTTCTACCATGGAACAACAAGGTTCCGACCCGGGGGAAGGTCTAAGGAAGGAGAAGAGTAAAAGAAACAGAGAAGGAAGGATGAAAATAACTTGCCTTGGTCAAAATCCCTAGAAGATGACATTGGAAACCCTAGGTCGGGCTAAATGGAGCTCTTGGAGACCTTCTTCTCCAAAAAGAGGTTGTCTTCTACCTTAGAGCACTTGGTTCCACTAAAAAACAGAGTTGAGTCATTTCTCTAGGTTAGAGGAAAGAGAAATCAGGCAAAGTTTTGTACTTGGGCAAGGAAGAGGTAAATATAGCCAATGGATAAGGATGGGAGCAAGCATGAGGTGTAAAAGTAGCTTCTCCATGGGTCTATGGCCTTAAACTATTAAGAATATACAAGAACACACACATGAAAACCCCCACCATCCTTATATACCTGATTATCTTTCCTTTGTCGAATTTCCCAGCCAATCACATAATTCATTAGTTGATAGCTACTAAAGGTTGCTCATCCATGAAGGGGAAAACCCTAAAATACCCTTGAAGAAAACACCTTCAAACCAAGGTTTAAATAGGCGCCCCATGTCTCAAAAAGATCAAGAATGATGAGAGAATATCCAAGGGACATAATGCAAGTGATAAATTGTAAGGAAAACCTCTCAATTTGGTAAATTGTAGAAATGTCCAAAATGTGCATAAAATTGCATAACTTGCTCAAACAGTGTCCAAATTGGACCAAATTTGAAAATTAAGCTTGTCTTATGATTTCAAAGAATATCACAAGGTTATATTAGGATTATAAGAATTCAATTATGATAATTAAGCTTATTCAACTCATTAAGAAAGTTTAGGGGCCTTACAACTATGAACCCCTAACAGGGATTTCACCCCCGAAATCCAAGGTAAACAAAGATGGGTACTTCTTTTGCACCTCATACTATTACCTTCACATGGTTACTTGCATATCATGGTGATTTCATATCATTCATACATATATCCTCTTGGATTAGCACAAAATCCCCCACCTAGGAAGATATTCTCAGTATGGAATGTAGAAACTTATTGTGTCATCTATACAATTCTAGTAGTAATGTTCAAGTTTAAATTCTAACTATCATCCTAAAATTATATCTATTGTATCAACACATTAATCAAAAGTCATACTTGCTAACGTTTTACCAATCATGGCATGTGTCCCATACCATTCCTTGAAGCATATAAAAAAAGTGATGTATCCATCCTTTTTTTTTCTAGATACACTGACATTGGAACACTTGTCAGTTCTTTTTCAGCATCAAAAGAAATGCTGACGCTGGCACCTATAATTCCATACAAGGAAACATCATTCCTAGTCAACCTTGTTAGGGGTGAAACAAAAACACTATCTTCACCTTACTAGGATTTACACTACCTACTTAGAAGACATATCATGATCCCATAAAGAAGTTTAATCAACCCCATCTCACTCTTGTTCAACTTGTCTCATAGCTATTGCTGCTTTAGAAACTCTAAGGTTTTCTAAGAAATATTGATCATATTTTAAATACTTTGACATTTCATCATTCAAAGCTTGATATAACTTGTATGACATGACTGGAACACTATGTTCCTCCTATTCATAAATTCTATTTATACATTGGTTAGTCTAAAGGACATAAATCTAAACTCATCATGGTCATGTGAATTATTTCATCCAATCTAACTCTTATGCATTGATATTTGATCATAGGTTTATCTTAAAGGAACACAGTATCGCATATCTATTAACCAACAAACCATCTATCCTTGATAGTGGTCTTTCCCAGTTATCACTGAACCATACACAACATTATAGAATCAATTTTTTTCTTCCAAACAACATTTAGATGGTCATCATCAACTCTCTTTCTCTCTCTAAGGGAGAGAAACACTTTGAATGTTCATTTAATAAACATCTCCAACCTTCACATATTTCTCATACTATTGATACATCTTGGATACTAGGATTCATTACCCTAGTATCCACCTCATGTGCTATAAGGAACTCACATCATTATCTCATCCACTTTTACCAACATACCAAATATCAAGAAATATAAGAGGAGTCTTCCTAATTATTGGAAGGCTCAAAAGAAAATTCATCACAAACTTTATGATCTTGGAACCATAGTCCAAGCAACCTTATGCTATAATAATCTATCCACACTCATGTTTACAACGAATCCACACATACCAAGTGGCAATGATCCACTTGAAATTTGTTTCCTAGAAAGGAAAGACACAAAGGGAAACATACTTACCACATCATAGCAGCATTGTTCAGGGGTCACTAGCAAAAAGGTAACCAATTCTATTTTCATTATGCATAGTACAACTTCTTATGTATCATTTTACCTTTTTCATTTTTGGTTCCTTGCCATTAGCATAGGAATCTTCATGATTAACATATCTCATTACTCCTTCCTTGATGAATATTTATCACACTTGGTATGTTCTCTTATTTTATTATGTTTTTCAACCACTTATGGACAAGTAAATCATCTTATTCCACATTTTCTTCATTAAATCGGGATCGTCTCCTTTAATTTATTTCACATGCCATGATGATTTTTCATTAACACTTTCTTACACACATAGGTTGGTCTGAGATTAACTCATGTCCCACCTTATTTCTTTGTCATTGTTCCCATTCATCTTCTCATTTTGTACTTGTTATAGGAGTTCTCTCTATCTTATGTGGATTTCATACCTTGATTCACTTTAGAAGCATAGTCTTGTTTGTCTTTTACTTTATTATCTTCTTGAATCACATCTTCAAAAACTTTTCTTTTCCTTATTTGTATTCAGATTTAGATTTCATGGTATTGTATCTTTATCTTACATTTACCAAACATTAAAGTTTTGATAGATAATGATGCAATTCTCATCTTCTTTAAGGTAGGATTGAGATATTCACACCATGATTTCTTATTCATTATGCTCTTTAGATTGTCTCAAAATGACTACTTGATCAGAGTAATCAGAAATATAACAATCTAAGAGTTCCATACTTACCTTTTCTTCAATAATTGAATACCTGGCCAGGGCACCCAAATACTGAGATTAGGCAGTATGCACCATATTTTTATGTCATATTCCTAACTTAGACATCATCCTAGTACTAAGTCCTAGTGTCCCTATAGACTTAGTGAACCTAAAGCTCTAATACCAACTTGTGAGAACCCATTACACTTAACGAAATTACTCAAAACATAAAACACAATCAATCACCAATTAACCACATACCCAAAAATATGGGTAAATTAAAACTGATTTCAATGTCAGCACCTACTCAGAAATATTTGCATAAGATCCCCACATCTTTCTTATATCCATTCTAAGACAAGAACTTGATCCAAATTGTTCTATCGTCTTAGCCACCACATATATACATAGGAGAACAATATTCGTATATACCACACAAACAAGCATTAATATACTAACAAAAGTCCAATTCATTTGAAGCACCATATACACACTTTTTCTCGCCCAGACCTGAGAGTACAAGGATGACTCTAGGACACACTAGACATCTAATCAACTTTATCAAAGATTCATTACTATATCTCTCTTTGTTGCACATGTTTGTTTTCGTCATTTCTGATTACCTAAAAAAATAAATGTTGCGAACCAAAAGGGTGAGACTCATGTCCCAGCAAGAGGTATAAACTCCAACAATGCTTATTGATTACAACATTTTAGGTAATGAGACAGTTTAAGCAGTTTATTCATATATGACAAATAGACTCAACAACACTGATGATTAACAAAATACATAAAGGAGTTGATAACAATTATCATCATCAAGCTAACTATCATCATTTTCCTTATTAACCATATAAGAGATTCAGTAGCATATGCATAACTAGCATAAGCAAGTCTAGTAGCATATTCTCTCTATTAACATGAATAAGTCTAGCATCATAAGCATATCTAACAACATTAGCTTGTCTAATAGTTTGAACAAATCAATATCATAAGAAGAGCTATCAACATAAGCACAAGTATTTTCATAAGCATGATTAGTAGTATATGCATTTCTAATTATAGAGGCATGGCTAGCATGCTAAACATAACTAACAACATGATATAGCTAGCATCCTAATTATAATCAGTAGTAGAAGTATAGATATCAACATAAGCATGACTACTGTATGTACACATTTACAATCTTATGCATATCCACAACATAAGTATAATTACTATCTCTTAATTGCACTAAGCATCATCTTTATGTAAAGAGAACAAACAAGGGTTATCATCCAATTTGAAGCGTCATGTATAACACTAATCAAATATGCTACACGACTGTATTACATCTTTTATTACACCCTGGGGAATTTGAATCGCACCATTCAAAGTCCAACCGCCCCTGTGAAGGGCTATTCGGTTCCGTACAAGATATAGGAGTGTTGGTATCCTAAGATCTCTTCACCTCAATCAATATGAGTAAAAAGGAAGTGACAAATCAATCAAAGCTGCCACCACATTGACTTATAGTCAAGTTGCTAACCACTAGTCCGCCCTTGGTACAGGTCACGACATTAGAAACTAGGGTATACAAACCCAATCACTGAGGTACAACCACAGTTGTCCTCTAATCACATCATGTTATAATCACCGAGACACGACCGCAACCATTCTCAATCACATCAGATGTATGAGGCATGATCATAGCCAACCTCCACAATCTGCATTGTGGATGACAAGGATATATCCTCAACCTGCCACCCCCACATACTCAACAATATGCACTCTGAGTTTCCCTTAGGAATACTCATTTCACCATCTAGCAAGTGTTGACACTGAAGATGGTTCTATGACACATGCACTACATGATTAGAGTTGCACTTGATTAGTTATGCCAATTGGGTGAATTAAGGCTGCATCAAACAAGTGGACATACAAACCCTAATTCACTTCTAGCAAGCATATAAATATCACAACTTTGAAAATATATAAAATGTGTGAAACATAATTTCTCATCTCATCATCACATGGTACTATTCACTTGCCATTCATGAGACCACACTAGTCATCATACTATCACAAGATATAAATCCTTTTCACAATATCACATGGTATCAACCCTTATCAACATAAGAAGATTACACCTCATTCAGGGCTTAACCATGCCCAAAGGTCATTAAGACCATCATACTATTCCCTGTAAGATCATCATTATCTTTGCATGCCTTACAATAAGGCTCAATGACATCACTTATCTATAATACACCAGATCAACACAATATTACATTAATGAGCTAGGAGATATTCATAAACAATCATAGCAGGGTTGTATTAACATTAAGAACATTCCTTTATTACATCAACATACAAGGAATCCATATATGATTAACCCTCATCATATTCATAATGCACATATTTCGCATAAGCAAGTATCAACCATATGGCTATGACATCCACCAATTAACACATTAAGGTTATGATCATGTTAAGGAGGTTATTTCACCATCATGCCATTATATATGATTGTTAAACATGAATACTCATCTTTATCTATTTGAATTAGAGTTAGGTTCAACAAGATAAATTATATTAATGTTACTAATCAACACTTATACCCAAACCCTAACTCACGACATCCCCATTGAATCATAGATGCATAAGGTGAAGCATCACCATCACATTCCATACTATTCTCAAGTATGAACCCACAAATAAATCAAGGTGTAACCATTGGGTTATAGCATACTAGGGTTTCAACAACATTACCATAGTACTTCATGATTGTATTAGTCATTCAAGGACTATTCATACCCATTACCATCATTTAGTTATATTAAATCTAGGTATAACAAGCTATACCTCATTAGGGTTACATGTCAACACAATATGATTATCATACCTTCTATTCATACGAGTGAATAGGTAAGATTACCTTATTAAGGGTAACCCTCCATTTGTTCCATCATCATTCAACCCATATCACCATACCACAATGTTACCCAGAAGCATTGGATGTTTAAAAGGTAAGACCATTGGTTGTTTACATAAGTAAATACCTTGGATAAACCACATATGAAGTCATTGAATTGTTATCTATAAAGGTTCACCATATCACCCTAGACATCCCTTGATTAACAACTTAAAAAGTTCCATTGAGAGTAGGGTAAAACCCACAATCGACTGTTCTGTTAAAACAAGCCATCCATTGTCAACAAGTAAGCTCCTTAAGTTGATAATATAAAGGAAACCATCTAAATAACATTATTAGGACTAACATATTACATTATCCATCATTCCACTTTATTGGAGGAATAAAAATTAGATCTTGACCATTGGGTCAAGTTCATATGTTAAAACCATCAATTACAGTATAGGTACGACCATTGCATCAAGTGACCTAAGAAATCATTGCTCTAAGGCTTAATTGATGCTAAAACTATATGATTTACTAACCATAGATTTTGGAGATCTGATATACCATCCTTATTGAAAATTAAGTCACCATAGGTTGTTAGATCAACACTATATTCATTAATCAACATCAAATATTAAGCTAATGTCATCATTTATTGATAACATTATTAGAATACTTAGTGGATGATAATTAAACGTCTAATTGAGCCAAAACCTGACCTAAGGGGGTGACCATAGGTTTTCAAAATAAATTTGACACCCTTGATCACAAAAATCAGTTTCCAAGATAACAACACCATAGTGTTGTTGCAATGGTACCATCATGGGGTCATGGGTTTATAAAAGAAATCAACTTAAAACCTTAAAATTAACCATTGGTTGATAGGTGGTTAGCACCATAGGTTGTCGAACCAACCTGTTAAAGTCATATTATACCTTAGGAATAACGTACACATGATCACAAGTTCATATAGAAGTGAAATTAGAACAAGGAACATTATAAAAATCGAAATCCAAGTCAAGCATAGCTTTTTAGTGCATGGATCATCATTTTCAAGCAAGAACATGATCTTGAAAGCTTATGGTAAGCAATAAACATAGAGCAAGTTATAAAACTGGCCTCTAACGAGAAGATGAAACCACACATAGAAGAAATCTCGAGCAGGTAGGGTAGAAAATCCAAGCATACGCTATGAACTTGTCCATCTAGCACATTTCTTCATCAAATGAGAAAACCCTAAGCATAAGGAGCAAGAAAGGTAGGGTTTTAGAGATTTAGAGCAATTTATACCATGGAACAGCACAGTTACAACCTAGAGGAAGGTCTAAGGAAGGATAAGAGCAAGATAAATGGAGAAGGTAGGAAGAAAATAACTTGCCTTGGTCGAAATCCCTAGAAGATGACCTTGGAAACCCTAGGTAGGGCTAAATGGAGCTCTAGGAGACCTTCTTCTCCAAAAAGAGGTTGTATTCTACCTTAGAGAAATTGGTTCCATAGAAAAACAGAGTGGAGTCGTTGCTCCATGTTAGAGGAAAGAGAAAGCAAGCAAAGTTTCGCACTTGGGCAAGGAAGAGGTAAATATAGCCCATGGATAAGGATGGGAACAAGCATGAGGTGTAAAAGTAGCTTCCACATGTGTCTATGGCCTTAAACTATTAAGAATATACAATCACACACACAAGAAGCTCCCCCACCATCCTTATAGACCTGATTAGCTTTCCTTTGTCGAATTTCCCAGCCAATCACATAATTCATTAGTTGATAGCTACTAAAGGTAGCTCATCCATGAAGGGGTAAACCCTAAAATACCCTTGAAGAAAACACCTTCAAACTAAGGTTTAAATATGTGCCCCAAGGCTCAACAAGCTCAATAATGATTAAAGAATATACAAGGAACATAATGCAAGTGATAAATTGTAAAGAAAACCTCTCAATTGGGAAAATTGTTGAAAAGTCCAAAATGTGCATAACTTGCTCAAACAGTGTCCAAATTGGACCAAATTTGAAACTTAAGCTTGTCTTATGATTTCAAAGAATATAACAAGGTTAGATTAGGGTTATAAGAATTCAATTATGATAATTAAGCTGATTCAACTCATTAAGCAAGTTTAGGGGCCTTACACTTTCAGTGCACCTAAGGCTGATAGGGATACTTCCAAGAAGCACATTGAAGATGTTGTTGATGTCAAATGCCTATTTCTATGCTCCATGAACTATGATTTATAGAGATAGCCAGATAATATGTATGTTATGGAGATGGTCACACATCCTAAGAATACATTCCAAGATCAGGCAAGACATGAGAGATATGGTGTCTCCAAGGCGATGTATAAATGTAACATTGCAGAAGGAGATCCAGTGGGTCCTCATGTGCTCAAACTCATTGAGTATGTGGAGAAATTTTCTAGACTGGGATTCTCATCGGGTCAAGATTTGGCCACTAATGTGATTATGCAGTCTCTGCTAGAGTCATAGAACCAGTTTGTCATGAACTACAACATGAATGACTGACAAACTGTTGACAAAGTTACTTGGCATGTTGAGAACAATTGAGGCACAAATGAAGAAAGACAAGCCCAAGTCTATCATGATGATCGTACAACTAAAGGGGAAGTCTAAAGGAAAAGGAAAAGCTAAGAAGGGTTTCAAAGCTGGCAAAGGGAGGAGAAAAATTCCAACTCTTCAGTACTCAAGGCAAATGGAGGAGTAAATAAGGAAGGAAATTGTCACAACTGTCACCAGCTTAGATATTGGAAGAGGAATTGCCCTCTCTACATGGAGGAACTAAAGAACAAGAAGGAGGGGATATAGAACTCCTCCTCTGGTATATACACTATAAGATAAATCTAAATACTTCTTCATCTTGGATATGTGATGTTGGATAGATCTGACATATATTTGATATGCAAGATCTGATAAGAATTAAGACTTTGCACAAGGGCAAGGATGGATTGTGCAGAGCAAGAGTTGCTACAACCTCATCCTACAATTAGAATTTATATATTCCAAAGGTCATGTAGTAGAGTTAGATGAATTTCTATTTCATCATGCTAATAATAGAAACATTTTACATTATGCATCTTGTATGGACAATTATGATAATGAATAAAGAGTTGTTAATGGTTCTATTTCAAAGATGTGATTTTGTATGGCAACGCCCCAAATGTCTTGTGATATTTATATGAAAGGATATAAATATGAATGTTTTATTATGTAAAAACCAAACGGATTACAATTTGATAATTTAAACAATCAATATCTATAGCATTATATCTAGAGAACATATACGAGAAATGCATTTTTAGAATTCATAATGATGTTTATCTATACTCTTTTTGTTATTGAACCAATAACATACATGCAAATCTTATTTATGGACAACATGACAGAACATTTCTCACTAGTTTTAGTGGGAGAATAAGCATTCTAATAGGACTTGTGAATAATTATGTACGAAGACCTTCAGAATAAATCCTAGAGGTAGTTATTTGTATTACACTATATTTACTGATAATCTCCGTATATATGGGGTTAGTATATGGTGAAATACAAACATGAATCTCTGGAAGTGTCTAAGAAGATAATAAATGAAGTATAACTTTGATAATAGTATTAAGAAACTTTGATATGATCAATTGTTGAAACACTTTACATCAATAGTTTGAGGACCTTCTGGAGAGATTGTGATAGTGTATCACAATGAACTCCACCTGAAACATGATGAGATATCAGAAAGAAGGGATCACATATTGATGTGATTATCATATAATCTAATCTTCTAAGTTCCTTATAGACACATGATTTACACTAAAACAATGTACCTTCTAAAATGTCTTGAAGGACATCATATGAGATATGATATGGGAAAAGTCCCGAACTGCTATTAAGGATTGGACCTTATACAAGAAAGTAGTTTCTTGAAAGGTTTATCCACATACCATATAAATGTTAATTTATTGAATATTACCTTTAATCTCAATATGATAATAAAAGTTTTTGTTACTAGGATAACTGAGTTCCAAAAGAATCAATGGGAGTAAAGTAGAACCCGAAAAGTTTGAGGTCAACAAGAAGGTACAATGAGAATAATGAAAATCACAAATAGTTGTGGAATCTCAAGTTCATTCTATAACATAAAACTCATAGTTCTAGTAGAACATGTTTGAGATTAAAGGATTGGGAATCCTATAACTCAGATAAGTTGTGAGTTGGTTATAAGATAATGAACCAACAATCAATTAAGAACTATTTAGGGACTAGAGTCTAAGAAATGGCTTGAGGCCACTACATCTAGAATGGAATCCGTGAACACCAACAAGGTATGAACTTGATGGTACCACCTATAAGGGATAAAACCCATAAGGTATAGTTGGGCTTTCAAGTAGAAGACTGATATGGATAACATAAAAGAATAGATTGGTTGAAAAGGTTCTTCAAACAGTTGAAAGAACTAAACATGATTGAATCCTTTCACCAATTAACATGCTTATTATTTCTTATAAAGACTATAAGATTTGGCATATAAAAATTAAAAGTAGATTCCGTAAGTAAATAATTGAGAGGATGTGTATGTGACACAACCTGAAGGTTTTATAACTCCATTAATGAAAATAAAGTCTATAAGCTACAATATTAAACCTAGAGGTTGGAAATAAGCGTATCAGAGATGAGATCTTTGATTTGACAAGAAAGTCAAAAAGTTTGACTTGAGTCAAGATAAAATATGAAATATGTGATGACAAAAGATTTAGTGGGAGCATTTATGAATATTCCACATGTTGATGGGGAATAACATCTGCATACTGGAAGTTTTGAAACAAAACATAGAAATTACCTTCTTAAAGAAGGATTAGGAGAAACATCCTATGTGATAGGAATTGATATCTATAGAGATAGTTTTGGAAGGTTTCTTAACCTAAGTATAAGCACATATATTGGCATGATGCTTAAAGGGTTCAACATTAGGGATTCCGTGAGAGAGAATTTTCCCATGATACATGTGATTAGTATCTCAAAAACATAGTGTTCCAATTCTTATAAAGAATGGAAGAGATGCAATATGCATTTGCATTTGGATCTATCGTGCATGCAATATAATGTACTCATCTCTTTATCTTGTATGTATTGGTCACAAAAAGATGATATTAGTTAGATTCCAACGAAGGTCATTGCAATACCATGAAGAACATCCATTAGTACTTGATAAGCACTAAAGGATCAATTGTTTCACTATTGCGATAAAGAAGAGTTGGGTGTAAAGGTTATACCGATGCTAGCTTTCAAAACAACAAAGAGTGATCACAATACAAAATTGTGTTTAATCTTAAAAGAAGAGTTGTAAGTTGGAAAGGGTTCCAAACTACATAACATTATTTTAATTCTACAATAGAAGTTGTATGTTTTGATGTTATGAGCACAAGAGTTAGTACAGTATGGATCTAGAAGTTCATATAGATGAACTTATGAGATGTTCCAACCATTGATGGCATAAGCAGGAATAGTATGACAACAATGGAGATACTAGTTATGAAAGGAATATCAGATAGCATACTACGACGATACCATCATATAAAAGATGTCATACAATGAAGAGATGTGAAGCATGAAATATACCGACTAAAAGCAAAATGTTGCTAACCTGCTGGATTAGAAGTTATGTGAAGAAACATGTTAGACATGTTTAGATCACTAAGAATGTGATTCTTGGGTGATTATATATAAGTGCAAGTGGGAGTCTATTGGTATGTATGCCCAGAGAGCCAATCATATGATGATTGAGATGGCATATCATATAAATAATTTGATTAATAATAAAGACAATTTTCCAATTTATTATGTTTCACTCAGTTATCAGATAATGAGGAAATATAATGAGTTTCTAAATAATGACATAACTCAATGACGTATGTCTTCGGGTTGATGACCTAAACAATGAGATCATGCAGATGTCAAGAGTATTAACATTCTTACTATGTCCCTAGTTGGATGTCATTTTGGAATGATGATAGATAGAAATGACACATAAGACAAGAGTGTTATTGGTTGATGACGAAATCTCATCATTCATGATATGTGATACGAAACAAAACACATAGATACTTGTTGGAGAACAATGTATTAGAGAGACCCACCTTGAGAGTGACACATGAAAACAATAATTAATGGTGATAATCATCTCCACAGTGAAGGTGGTGATTGTAGTTCTTAGACCTAAAATCACTACACTTATCACATATCGTTCGGTGTATTTTGACATCATACATCGTGAACTTGAATAAGGGTTTCTAGGTGATGATCAGATGCACTGTGACACATGGAGATGACTGTAAGTAATGTAGATGGGATTTTCCCCTTCTACTAGAGTTTGACATCCATGACACTTGGTAAGCGGGACTGAGAAAAGCATGTGCGTGCACATGTGAATCAATATATGATATTAAGGTCACATATATCTCAGGTAGTCTTCTCTAGTTCAAGGAACATGGATTGAACATTGAGAGGATGATGATTCCAAGCCTGAAGTTCAATTTGGATATCAGAGACAAAGGAATTAGACAACCACTGTAAGACCAATCACATATTGTGGGTTGAAGTTGCTCTCCAACTTTCCATTACTTGGGTAGCAATGATGTGTTACTAGATGCCTCTGTTTGCTTGTGGTGTCATAAGTTGGTTATGGACATTCACTACCAATGTAACTTGGAACCTATAGGGTCACACACATAGGATACACTTGGAATAGAAGTTCATTCATGAATATGGTGTAAACTTGATTACTAAATAGTTAGGTATTCAATTTAAACATCATTGGTTGAATATTGACAGACTAAACCATGAGCCGACCGGTTCATGTGTTGAACTGACGATTTTAGTTTGTCAAGTCAATTGAACCAACTTTGGTAATTCTAGAAATTGAACTGACTGGTTCAAGAAGTGAACAGATCAACTCAGGTACATGAACCGACTGGATCAGGTTGTGAACCAAGCGGTTGGTGGATCAATTCGATTGATTCAAGGATTTGTGCCAACCTCATTTTGTGCATCAAAGTTGATATTAATTATCAATACAATTGCAACTGGAAAACATGATGAAATGACTGCTCAAGGGATCAACCGATCAGCTCACATGCCAATTGATTATTTCACTTGTGGACTGACCATTTCATTGCTAGTAGGTTGTAAAAATTCATGAAGTTATAGTCCCTTCCACTCCCACTCAGACTAGGAACCCTAACCCTGACCTTCCTATAAATAGAGGGGTACTGAGGGCTTCTCAAAACACAAATCCATTGCCTCTAACAATTGTCTCTCTTCTCTAATTGTTGTAACCGAGAGAACCCAAAGAAGTCCTACCCACTAAAGGGAGGGATAACAAGAGAGAAAAATTGTGGAAGAGTAAGTTGATGCTAGTACACCAACAGAGAGGGACAACTCCTTCCTGGTTGTTCTAATAGAACAACATGAGTTCTTGGCGGTTTACATGGACTATTGTAGAGGCACATAGCTTTTCTTTCTAAGAGGACAACATCAAGATGTTGTTTGTGATGATCAGCTAGGATCTCCTTAGATGTGTTTGAGTGCAACTTGAAGAAAGCCATATACTGAAATGAGGGAATAGTCATTGAACTTGCTCTAGGACCAAGTATGGCCTCGTAAACCATTCTTCCCACTACATAGTTGTTGACGTGATCATCTGTTAATGGGAAATATGGCATATAATTTTTTTTGTTTCCGCTGCCTATCTAAAGCCATATTTCCCAACACATTCTACTACTTTACACCCACTTTACCCTATATCTCCTAGGCTACTATATGTGTACACTAGTGGCAGAGGAGTTTAGTTTTCTTTGTTCCTAGCCTCCAAAAATCCTAATTTTGTAGGGTTTATGCTATACCTCTTTCATTTTTCATACCCTTCCTCCCACTTCGAGGAGGAGGATGACCTTGGAGCTATTGGTGGGATAGTTTGGAGCTCCTTCATGTAAATTGTGTAGTTTCTACCCTCTGTTTCCTTTCTTTTGTTATTTACTTATTTATGATTACTAAGTCCCCTTTATCGGTTGTGTGATAGAAAAAAAATTAACAATCATACAATATGGAAATTATTTGTGCCAAAATCAAACTACAATTTCATCATCTAGTGCTATATTTTTGATTTTTTTTTTCTTTCCATGTCTCTTTTCTATAGTTGTATAAGCTAAAAAATCATCTAATGCATGGGGATTCGAGTAACTTGGGATTTTTTCTAGAAATACTTCTAAGTTATGTAGAGGAACCTTAGCTAGTTTTATCCCATCCCCTTGTCCCTCTATTCTACTAGCCCTAGGTGAGAGATACAATTAAATAGATGTCCTCTTCAATTTATACATAGCAAAGAGTCTTTCCTAGTGGTCAGATGAAGATAGTGGGAGATGAAACACCCTTCACCTATACTCCACACCATCCTTACTCCTAAGTGTATCAAGAAGACCATGTTTTAGAACCTAGACTCAAACAATCTAGATCTGTGTGTACCTATTCGTTAGGTAATAGATCCTCATAAGGATAGATGGGAAGTGATAGGGACTAGTTCCACTATACACCACATGCCATCAATAGGAAACTAATATAATAGGATGAATGATCTACATTGATCCTTTTTATTTTGGTTTGATAACTACTTGTTAGATGTTTTTTCATGTATAGGACCCTATGACATGGTTGATTGTTACATATTCCCCAAAGGTCACACTATCCCATATACTTTCTTAAATTCTATTCTGGTCCATTTTTAGTTAGTTATTTCTTTCTTTTTTAGTCTACTTGCTTTCCTTGTTCATGCTAATTAGTTCTTGTTAGACTAAGTAGTTCTTGCTTAGTTTCTTGTGCTAGGTATTCCTATTTAATTTCTTAGTGTAGTTCATTCTTGATTCTTTAGTGTAACTCCTAGAATGTCTTATCTATTTAATCTGTTGCTATTCTGTTGTTAGCAATATGTTTAAATTAGCTCAATTGCTCTTCTAGTTTGTTAGTTAATATTGATTGAGTAGACTTAATTTGGTTTAATTTTTACTTTCCTTCCTTGCTTTCTTGTTCACCCTAGTGTAATTCACCCCCAATGAACCCCTAAAATCCCTACTCCCTTCTCTAGCTAGAAACCTAAAGAAGAAATTCCTAGCTAGTGTCATACCCAACTCCTCTAGGATCGAATCCTAACTTTCTTGCTCTATACTAGACTTCAAACCCTATGTTCTTACGGGATAGTTTTAAATGTATTAAGAGAATTTGGATTTGGATAACAAGAAAAATTTGTTAACCCGAGTGTGCTTTGAACCCAAGGCGCATCAATTATCTAATATAATATACAATCAAGTAGGTTATAAAATACAATACTAATAATTATATTTGCAAGAAGTTCATGTTGATTGTCTGAAGAATAGTAAGTGATGATGTTTCTTCTATTTGTGATGATTGAAATGTGTGAAATATATTCTAGTAATTTTAATTGTTCTATACCTAATGCTAAAGATATCATCTTCTAAACTGCGACAATAAGTGGACAGCTAGATAATCAGTTGAATAATAATATAACCCTTACTTTAATAACATATTATAAAATGTTATCCATACATGAATAAACCCTATCTAGGGTAATCCTCTTGCTAAGGCTCTTATAAAGTCTCAAATGATTCTTCCATGATGATTTTTGTATATTAGCACAAGAAAAAGGATGTGGTGATCAGGACATAATCAATGATAATATGGTAGTGTCTAGAGTGTACCCATACCCTCACTTTCTTTGTGTTGGGTAGGTAGTTGGGTTACATGTTGTATAATGCTTTACTTGTCTTTTCTACATGATTATAATTTGCTAATTGGTTTATTAATTCATTTATATGTTGCATCTTAATGAATATAGATCTTTTGATAAACCTTTATTATGAGATTAATTAAGTCATTTCTCTATTTGAACTTACTTGGTGGTGTAATGATTGATGGCATGTGGTAAACTATGTTGTGATGTAATATATGGTTTAGTGATGATCGTTCATAGTCGAATCCCCATATATTTCACTTTAATTTTAAACTTTGATCTATTTTTTTTGGTTTCTAGATTTAAGCTTGATTTGTTTTGAGTATTGTCGTAATGATCCCTTGGGGTTTGATTAGTGTGATGAGTCCTCCCAATGGGTATATTCCTATGGATTTTTACCTTAATTCAAAGAGGAGAAAACCATTCGAGACATCTATTTGAATATAATACATTTATCATGATAGAGGTAATCCCTATACTTTACCCATAAAATGCAAAAGATTTTATGTTAGTGTAACTATATTAAATTTGCAGATTGATATCCTTCAATATGTGGAATACATTAATTGTCATTGAATATATTCAATTCAATCGTTTTGTATCTTAAATAAAACATTTCTACAAAATCTAGTCTCTAGAATGGAGACAAAACAACAGATAAATCTTTTAAAAATCTAATCTCCTTATGTTTCCATGTCTAAGATAACAAGGTGTTATAAACAAGTTGTTTCAAAATTTGAACCTAGATCTCAACTGTAACACCCGTTGCCACACAAGCGAGATTACTCAAAACAAAGTGCAAGATTTTCACTAATAACCACATTACTACAAAATAGGGTAAACTCAAACTGATCACATAAAGGCGTCTCAAGCTGAATGCATCATAATTAAAGCCATAAATCTTATGTCATTTTTATTTCATTCATATCAAAATAAGTTACATATCATTGTTCACTGGCTCCACATTTTGTTACACATCATAACCTGTTCACTTTTACAAACCATGTTCGCACCATCCTAGTATAGACCCAAAAACTAAAACCAATTTACAACGTCTATAAAATACCCAAGGACCTGAGAGTACATGGACAACACATAAGACTCTATTGCTAGATACTAGTCACATGTCCATGATCCAATGGCTACAACTCCTCTTATAGACAACTTTAACAACACAATCTCTATCTCAACATTCACGTCCACCTAAAAGATGTGGAAACTCACAGGGAAAGACCAAACATCCCAATGACATATATAACTCTATGCCAATGTATATTAAAGCACAAATAACTAATGAGCAAATTCAGTTGAACGATATGTATCTAATAGATAAAGCAGGTTAGGCAACTAAGCAATTATCACTGAGTAGTAGAAGAATTAATATTCTATGAAGGAATATGCAGAACATGTATAATAATTGACTTCTCTTACCGCCTTATAATTTAAGAAATCAGTACAAATATAAGGCAAAGGCCCAACCAATGTTATCTGTATTTGACCCTAAGAAAATACACTACATGGCTATGTTACGTCTTTTATTATTGCCCTAAGGATTTGAGTTGTACCATTCAAATCCAACCGACCACTAATAAGTCAAAATCGGTACCATACAAGGTCAATGGAAGAGCCGGATTCTACGACCTACCCAACACAACTTGGTCTGTACAAGAGTAACAATGACATTTCGTTAAGCTGAAGGATTGTCTCACACATAGCCATCCATATATAAAACACCTAGCCCACCTTGGTACGGGTCACAATGCTAGAAAAATAGACTCACTCATGGCCGTTCTCAAAAGAAAGGATTGGCTCACGCATGGCCATCCATATCACAAGGATAGAAGCTCACACATGGCCATCTTACACAACCTATAATTGTGGATGTAGGGAGATATTCAACGTGCACTTACACATATTCAAAAATATAAGCTCTGACTTTTCCATAGGAATGAATCGTTTCACCATCTAGTACTAAGACTGACATTGGAATGGATATATGACACATGGCACTTACATGATTAGTGTTTCAATTTATTAGTTATGCCAATTGAGTATCTTTTAGCATCAATCAAGTTACAACGTACAAAGCCAAAATAAATTCTACAAAGATAAGGGAATAGTGCAACTCCAGAAGATATAAAATGTATAAGGTGTGAACTAGTCACATATCACCACATGATACTTGTAGTACTGCCATTTACAAGGCCATCACAAGTATCACATCACTGGGGGATATCAATCCCTCAATCATATCACTAGAGGATATCACCTCACAATAGGCATCAAGCCTCCACCAGGTCATAGGACCCATCACATCAATATGATCTAATCATATCACATCATGACTTATAGCCATCACCTTGTATCATATGATTATCACCACAACAAACACAAGCCATGGAATTCCTTTTCACTTGTAAGGTTAGGGATTCATATATAATAGAGAGAAAACATCACATTATGGCAACCACTCCAAGTGAGACAAGCAAGCACATCATATTTCCCAACATTAGGGTTAGGGTTACATGTATAGATGATTAGGGTTTTATAGTTACATTCAATCACCAAATCCTAGGTACACCACCTCTCACTTTCTTAGAGCATACTAGGGTGAGAATATCATCAACTAAACATGATTAGATCATTATGTCAATAGTACTAAGTATCAACATTATGAACATGTGTATATGTACCACTCATTGTATTATATATGCGTTATCACCTTACACTCAAATGAGTGTAGCGACCACCCACCAAACATAATGTCACGACCACAACACTCACAGAGTAGACGTCTCGATAAACTCACAATAAGCGCCTCGACCATCCTTACAACTGGTGTCTCGACCGGCCACACAACGTTGTCATGACTGAAGAAAAGCTAAGCATCTCGACCCACACATCCACATATGTCTTGACCACAATGAGGTAGGTGTTTCGACCAACACCCCAAAATCCAAAGCAGGCATCACAACCAAGCATCACAACCAGACATCACGACCAAAACCCAAGCATCAAACATGTCATGACCAACATCAAAGTATGTCACAACCAAAGCATCAACCCACACATATGTCTCGACCCAACCAACACAAAGGTGTCTCGACCACCAACCAACATGGTGTCTCGATCACCAACCAATATGGTCACGACCACTACATCAATGAAAACATATGTGTCGACTGAAACAAAGGTTCTACAATAGAAAAACTAAGCATCACTTTTCTCAAAACCCATGGATTCATGATCATCAAACCCTAGAACATCACATGAAGATCAACAATTGAAATCCCATTAGGAGATAGAAAATTGAACCCCAAAACATATGGAAACCACTCAGAACATATAGGAAAACATGTTCGATGAAAACTTAGCATGATGACAAAATCAAAGATCATGGTGCAGGTAAAATCATCATCAAGATTAACCATCATCAAAAAGAGGGAGTTATCCATTCGAGAGAGGAATGAAAACCTTAAAAATCCAAATTCAACTTAATCTTCAAGAAACCAACTGGGTGGAAGAAGACCAAGCTTCAACCTCAAAGTAACCAACTCCAAACCTCAAGAAAACACAAAGACCAAACCAAAGCATAATGATGAAACCAAGAATCATGTTGCATGTATCAAAATCACCACATTTAACCCATACCAAGTTGGACACAAGAATTTAAGGTTTAAGAAAGAGATAAATCTTTACCGGCCTAAATCGCGCATCCAAAAGTGGAGGCGGATTTAAGGTAGTCGAGCTTTTACATTTATAAACTCGAATCCTTCTAGGCCCCCGCAACTTTGTTTACGGGGTCGAAGTAGATATACGGGGTTGAACACAGGGACAAGGGTGGTAGTGTTGAGAACCCAAAATCGACACGCTACACTCCGGTAGGTATAAAGAGATGATAAATTCCCTAGAAGGGAAGCAGTAAGGTGTCACGGACAAAACAAGAAAACTATCTCCAAGTGGAGTTACTAGAAAGATTTAAGGTTTTAGCCATTTAGCAGTTTTTAAGGGTTTTCATGCCACAGAAACATGAAGATAAAACTAGGGCTAGAGCAAGGTACAAAGGATAATACTACAACATAACAAGCGGCACCGGTAACATCCTGCACCCCTCCTCTCAGAGAGGATACCTCTAACCAAGCCTCGGCACCCCTCTCGAGGTTGCTGGGCTCAAAGTTAGAGTGGAATGTCACTGAAACGACTCTATTCCAGGCACTCTCGTACTCTAGAAACAGACCAAACACTAGAGCCACAACACAACTCTCGAAGTTGTTGCAACGGGAAAACACGATTCAGTAGCTAAGCGAAACGCGATCCAAACATGCAAGCTAGAGTTCAGTTATCAAACATAGCAGTCATCCAACATATTGTACCAAGCATAGAGCAACAAGTAATTAAGCTCTTCTATTTCCATAGACAAATAAATGGTCTTAATTACAATGCATAAGTAAAGAATTAAGTGACAGAAAATAAAGATAGGTGTCGCCTTCTTGATGTAGAAGGATGACAGGCTACTACGGCTCTCCAGCTCGATATCGGTCAGGGGCCTAGCCCGATACAGCCATGTCGGGTGGCAAACCCTCTCGAGCGGCACGCCTGACGGGAAACTGTATCGCTCAAGGATCCTGGACGATATGCTCATGTCGGTCGATAGACCCTCTCGGGCGGCACGTATGACGGGCGAAGCGTATCGGGTTCGATATCGTGTCGGGCATGGAGCTACACGTTCTACTGTCGGGCATGGGTGTCGAGCACTCGTGTCACGTATCTACATCGGCCAATATCAGCCCTCAGTGTCGCCCGACACAGTCCTAGGTGAACCAATCCCCTCCCTCTCGGGATGAGGAAGAGCTCACCTAGTGTCGCCCGGTACGAGCACTGGGGCACGATACATCTGCTCTCGCGATTCTCTTCGAAGATAGCTCAAGTTCCTTACTGTCCGAACTGTCCAAACTGACCAAGCTGTCTTTTCAGCTCCCTGTAGATGCTATTTATAGGCAGCTGGTTGGAGAAGCTATGGTGCACAGGGAGCCACGTGTCCCCTTTTATCATCGTGGAATTGGTGACGGCCGATATTGGTATCGCCCGACATGAAGGTGTTGGCTGTTGGTCACATGGAGAGCGACGCCTGCCGGTGGGTGGTCTGTGTCGGACGACAAGCCTTGGCTGTCGGGTGAGCTTGGGTTCCCTGTCGGGTAGAATACGTGTCACCCGCCAGTTTCTTCCTGTGCAGCACCCTCTCGTTGCGCTTCAGAGTGTCGCGCATACCCTGTCGGGCAGTGGTCATATCAGGCGTAACGGAGGCCGATGTAGCTTGGACTTGTTTGTGGGCCGGGACGACCTTATTGGTGCTAAATGGGACAAAATAGGAGGAAAACTCTGCAAAAGATGGAAATATTGGATTAAGAGCATTGCTTGGCCAATTATTGCAAAAATGCATATAAAAGATAGGAAAATAGCAAAAAAGGGCAGTTTTGATAACAGAATAAAGGCCAAAAACATCACAAAATTTGGTGTTATCAACT
This sequence comes from Alisma plantago-aquatica, assembly GCA_963693085.1. Lineage (NCBI taxonomy): Eukaryota > Viridiplantae > Streptophyta > Magnoliopsida > Alismatales > Alismataceae > Alisma > Alisma plantago-aquatica. The sequence goes on from OY856415.1 coordinate 92,879,089, forward strand.
CCCCCAAACTTAGCATTTTGATTGTCCTTAATCAATATTCAAACTTTATTAAGCGATGCTTCTTCTTACGCAGTATAGTTCTCAGGCCAAGAGGTAAAACAAGTATCGTAATGCCTTTAGAGATAATGTTGTCTCACTACGAACAAGAGACTTTGTCTTTCCTGCCTTATTGTTTAAGTAAGATTTTTCTCTACAGCTTCGAGGAGACGTTGTTGTATGATTCCAAAGTTAGCTTACACACCAAACAACCTTATTTTTGGGGCAGAAAGTTGTGTAAAGGGTAGGCTAATGCTTTTTGGGTTTTTCATCTTGTTTTCCATCAATCCATCCAGGTAAGGGTCCATTAACGGGCAAGTGGTCCCTGCAGTCCAAGCCAATTGGCTTTAGAGCAGTGATTTCACATCCTACGTACCACTGCCCTGGATCTACCATACCTAAAGATGGGTACTTTTGGAAAACAAGCGGGTATATGTATTTTTTTCTTTTCATTTATTGGGCACAACTCTCATGCTTTTATTCACACTCATAAGGCTTCTCTCTCTTTTTGGGATTTTCATTGGGTAAAGGGAAAACAAAGAGATTTCTGCTGTTTGGGCAGCTTTTTCCTTCTCCATACTCGTCTCTTAGCTGTTTGCGAGATTATTATATTTTTCAAAATCGAAATTTTTGGCACGGAAAAACGTAATCTTCTGTTCGTTTGAAGCAGCATTATCAGAAAGATATAACAAAACTTGTATTACATTAAGCACATAGAAAACAAACTTTGCAAGCAGTTGCATCAGGTTTTTACTAATATAGACTTTGTACATAAGCATGGGAACAAAATAAGCAAAACTTTCAAAAAAATTTATATGAGTAAGGGTACAAATACATGATATAGGAGGAGAACAAAATGGCACAAGAGAATGAATTTTATACCTCCTTCACTGACACATGGGTACCCCCCAAACTTACTCCGCACTCTGTCCCAGAGTAGTGAAGAAAATAGGGTGAGTTCATGTTAGCTCAGTGAAGGTTAACTAGCGGGTTCGCCTATGCCTTGGAGAAGCTGCAATATGGTTCTTTGCTGCAGCCTCCTTCTTTTCTCATTTGGAAACAGCCAGAACAAGTGCAAAGCTCTCAAGATGGAAGCTTGAGAGCTCTTGAAAACACTTGTGGCTGCCTCCTCCTTAAGAAGATGGAACCGGAATGCCCAGATTCCATCCGAAAGTCACCCGCAAAAGACTCGTGCTGTCTCTGTAGATGGTCCTAAACCATCACAGAAGACAGACTATTATAAGAAAGTGACCTTCCTCTGAAGCTACCATATCAAGAAAAATTCTCCCGCTCTTTATCTGCGGTAGTCGACGGCTAGCTTCCTTGGGGTTTTTACGTTTCCACCCGACAGTTGTTGCTTCCGCTTGGCTGGAGGTTTGCCCCGTGTGACCCGTCCCTATTATCAAGTCAAACGATCATCTAAATGTTAGGTCGGCAAAGACAGAAATCACGATAAGACTTATTTCAAAATCCGGGTATCGTCCATCAAAAGGAAGCTCAAGACGATACAGGGTTGGACCATACAAAGAGGGCAGTGCGGCACACCCATCGCCCGACACGGATGTATCAGGCGATAAGGTCACCAAAGATCAAATGCCCGTCAGGACATCACAAAATCGGGCGATAAGGCGTATCGGGCTTCATGAAGGATGAGGAAGCGGATGCTAGGTGCACGGTCTCAATCCCTCCTCTTCCCCTTTTCTTCGTTATAAGGTCCTTGAGGAACTTAGCGTAAATCGACATCTCCTCCAAGGCGTCAAGGAGGGGGACTTCAAGATGCGGTTTCCTGATCGAGTCCATGAACCTTTTATGACGCTTTTTCAGATTTTCCTTGATCAGCTTATGCGGAAACGACAGCCTTGGAACATAAGGATTCCTCCCACCAGGTAGCTCATCGGAAGGCTTCCGTGCAGGCTCTTGAGCTTCGGCTTGTCCACCTTCGCCCTCTGCTGGAATGATACTTTCCGACCTCAGTTCAGGTTCTGGTTCGGCATCAGCTGTGCGCTCCACCGTCTTCCCAGACCTCAGTACCGCCATTCTGGCAGTTTCCGGATATGAGAGTGTCTTTCCCGTAGGGTTCTTTATCAGAGCTGCCATCTGGGCCAATCGTTGATCGACTTCCCATTGGCGCATCCGCAGACTTGCCATCTGGTGTTGCATGGAATTCTGAGCTCCAGGGTTGGGAAATGTACCCTGCACCAACCGGTTGATGATAGAGTCTTGCCTTTTTATGAAAGCATGCAACTGGCCAACCAGGCTGGGCTGGTGTGAAATCTCATCTCGGCCTTGACGTTCACCTTCAAACGGAGATTGCTCACAATGAGACATGGCGAAATATCTCGAAGGAACAGGTCATCGCTCTTTAGAGTTCCTGAAATGGCACGAGAAATCAAGTTTAGAAGATAGATTTATTAATTTCAAACAAAGAATAACAACAAGGAAAAAGAAAAAGAAAAAGAGTGCTGTCAAACTCATTGCTGAGCTTGAGGCACAAGAGTGTAGTTAGTGGATTCAGATTCGTCAACAGTGTCATTTTGCCTTGTCCCCGGCAACGGCGCCAAAAAGTTGACCGGCCTAAATCGTGCGTCCAAAAGTGGAGGCGGATTTGAGGTAGTCGAGCTTTTACATTTATAAAACCGAATCCTTCTAGGCCCCCGCAACTTTGTTTTCGGGGTCGAAGTAGATATACGGGGTCGAACACAGGGACAAGGGTGGTAGTGTTGAGAACCTAGAATCCACACGCTACACTCCGACCGGTATAAAGAGATGATAAATTCCCTAGAAGGGAAGTAGTAAGGTGTTACGAACAAAACAAGAAAACTATCTCCAAGTGGAGTTACTAGAAAGATTTAAGGTTTTAGCCATTTAGCAATTTTTAAGGGTTTTCATGCCACAGAAATAGGAAGATAAAACTAGGGCTAGAGAAAGGTACGAAGGATAAGACTACAGCATAACAAGCACCACCGGTAACATCCTGCACCCCTCCTCTCAGAGCGGATACCTCTAACCAAGCCTCGACACCCCTCTCGAGGTTGCTGGGCTCAAAGTTAGAGTGGAATGTCACTGAAACGACTCCGTTCCAGGCACTCTCGTACTCTAGAAATGGACCAAACACTAGAGCCACAACACAACTCTCGAAGTTGTTGCGACGGGAAAACACGATTCGGTAGCTAAGCGAAACGCGATCCAAACATGCAAGCTAGAGTTCAGTTATCAAACATAGAAGTCATCCAACATATTGTACCAAGCACAGAGCAGCAAGTAATTAAGCTCTTCTATTTCCATAGACAAATAAAGGGTCTTAATTACAATGCATAAGTAAAGAATTAAATGACAGAAAATAAAGATAGGTGTCGCCTTCTTGATGTAGAAGGACGACAGGCTACTACGGCTCTCCAACCCGATATCGGTCAGGGGCCTAGCCCGATACAACCATGTCAGGAGGCACACCCTCTCGAGCGGCATGCCTGACGGACAACTGTATCGCTCAAGGATCCTGGCCGATACGCTCATGTCGGTCGATAGACCCTCTCGGGCGGCACGTATGACGGGCGAAGCGTATCGGGTTCGATATCATGTCGGGCATGGAGCTACGCATTCTACTGTCGGGCATGGGTGTCGAGCACTCGTGTCGCGTATCTACATCGGCCAATATCGGCCCTCAGTGTCGCCCAACACAGTCCTAGGTGAACCAGTCCCCTCTGTCTCGGGATGAGGAAGAGCTCACCTAGTGTCACCCGGTACGAGCACTGGGGCACGATACGTCTGCTCTCGTGATTCTCTTCGAAGATAGCTCAAGTTCCCTACTGTCCGAACTGTCCGAACTGACCAAGATGTCTTTTCGGCTCCCTGTAGCTGCTATTTATAGGCAGCTGGTTGGAGAAGCTATGGTGCACAGGGCGCCACACGTCCCCTTTTATCATCGTGGAATTGGTGATGGCCGATATTGGTATCGCCCGACATGAAGGTGTTGGTTGTTGGTCACATGGCGAGCGGCGCCTGCCGGTGGGTGGTCTGTGTCGGACGACAAGCCTTGGCTGTCGGGCGAGCTTGGGCTCCCTGTCGTGTCACCCGCCAATTTCTTCCTACGCAGCACCCTCTCGTTGCGCGTCAGAGTGTCGCGCATACCCTGTCGGGCAGTGGTCATATCGGGCGTAAGGGAGGCCGATGCAGCTTGGACTTGTTTGTGGGCCGGGACGGCCTTATTGGTGCTAAATGGGCCAAAATAGGAGGAAAACTCTGCAAAAGATGGAAATATTGGATTAAGAGCATTGCTTGGCCAATTATTGCGAAAATGCATATAAAAGAGAGGAAAATAGTAGAAAAGGGCAGTTTTGATAACAGAATAAAGGCCAAAAACATCAAAAAATTTGGTGTTATCAAATCTACATGAGAATACTTCAAAGTCTTAACCCTTAGATCATGATAACTTCACCTATCATATTACCATAGAATTCAGAGATCAAAATAGGAAATTATCATAGCTGAAAACTTAAGATAAACATCAAAGAAAACCACCATCATCAAGGAGGAAAACTTTCCTATAAGATGGTCACCAGAAACCCTAAAACATGTCCTATGGAAATCACCATGGAGAACCTCATTATAAGGGAAGGATAAACTAACATTCAACACCTCCAAAGAGAACCTAAGATCCATGCTACACTAAGGTCCACAAATCTTATGCATGTGATCAATATCAAGGTCCAAACAAAGAAGAAAACCATCCATTTTATCACTATCTCAAAATTGGGTACCATAAATTAGGGTTTTGAGGAAAGTGGCAAAACACATAGGATCATCACCAACATTCAAACCCTAGATTATAGCAACACCAACTAGCATACTAATGTCATGCTTTAGAGGTAGAAATAATAACATGAAAGCAAGATTATAAGTGCTTTATTATAGGAGAGTAGAGAGTTATATAACCCTCCTTAAGGAAGATAAACTCCAAGGATCACAAGCTCTAAGAACATGATTACCAAGGATGATGATGATGCTCCACCAAAGGATCCACTTTCGGCCATAAGATCACCTCAAGAAGGAGAAGACACCAAGGTCAAAGATGGCTCAAGAAAAGAGGGCAAGAAACCCTAGGCCGAACCCAAAGAAGAAGGGAGAAAGAAACTTCCTCTCACTTGGGTACCACCTTGTCGAAACATGGCCTATGACCCTTATGATGAGGAGTTTCTCTCTAGAACGGACACCATGGATAGTCCACAGTCTATGGCTGAGAAAAGAGAAGAAGGGAGGTAGGTTTACAAAGGAAAAATGTGATCAAGAAGGTAGAATAAATTGCCAAGAAGAGGAACCACCAAGAATCACCAGAACGAAGGTGATTTAGCTCAAAACTACCACATGCAAGGTTGCTCGGCCATCAAAGCTCCAAAGTCAGCCCTTCTTTTCTCCATCATGCTCCAAGGTCAGCCACAAGCAAGAGAGATAAGAAGGAGGGATGAAAGGTTCACCCACAAGAAAAATACAAAGGTTATATACTTGAGGAGGAGAAAAGTAGGGTGGAAATGAGGTGTCAACACCTAAGGGCACCAAAGGGACACTTGTCCACAAAACAAGCCAACATGCAACCACTATATGCATGCATGCAACCTATGGTGATACAACCAATTTTGGGTCTTGACCACTTAGGTCCCCCAACCCATTGGTTTCAGTCGAGACACTCCAAAGGGGTTGAAACAAAATCACAACACATGTCTAGGTCGAGACAAAATGTCACTACCACGTCCAGGTCGAGACACACCTCAAGAAGGCCACTGTCTCGACCAAACTCCACCAAGACCATCATGGTCAAGACAAAACCAAGTCAAGGTAGGTTTATCAGTCGAGACACACTCAAAACACACCCACAAGGTCGAGACAAGGGTTGCTACTCTTCAATCAAGTTCATATGGTTTATACTAGGAAAACCCTAGAAACCCTAATCACCTCTAGTGATGTCACCACTCATCCAAGGGTCAACCAAGGAGCCACAAAGCACAACATTCTCTCTCATGAGGCCAAGTAAGGGAAGGTACACTCTAGGTGTAACAAATTGTAAGATAACCCTCTCAATTGGGTAAATTGCAATTTGACCCAAAACAAGCATATTAAGCATAAAAATCATCCAAACATGATCAAACTAGAAACTAAATCTTTCCTCAAGTTATAAAAGCATATAAAAGGATTAGAGCAAGTTTATAAGCACTTAACCAATCCAAACAAATAGGGTTATCCTAAAACACAGCTCACATGTCTTACATCACTACTACAAAATTCCAATAAAGACCGCAAAACCCAATTCATAACATTAATTATCACTTTAGTTGTGAATTTTAATCAATTGAATTCATCACCATTCAATATGACACATACAAAATTGGTACTATTTAATTCCTAGAAGATTAAAATCCCCAAATAGTCTTCTCTAGCTTCCTCTTTAGTGTTGTAGTCCCTGATTGAATATTTAATAGATTTTTATCTATACAATAAAAATATTAAAGGAAGAGAGAAAAGAAACTCAAAATTATATTTAGCTTGTATAAAAAAAGGCAATGAAGAGTGATGAAGTAAGTACAAGAATCAATACTAGGTTGATATATATATATATATATATATATATATATAGAGAGAGAGAGAGAGAGAGAGAGAGAGAGAGAGAGTCAGGCTAGAATACACTCGAGTGTATCCGGAGCGGAATACACTCAAGTAGTTTTTCATGATGTAATACTTTTTTTGAAAATCTAATCCATTGATATTCTTAAACATCTCGTGAACAACTCATACGCAAAATTTGAGCACATTTGGATATGTATAGCTCATGTTATGAAGACCGCAAAAATTATGCATTTCAAATTAGTTTCGCGCGTCGATTTTGTCTCCCTTGGATGAGTGACTTACACTCATCCAAATGGGCTCAAAATTTGTATGTAGTCTAGTTATAGTATGAAGGTGAAGATCAACGGTTTACATTTTGCAAAAAATAGTCTTGATATACAAACACACTTGAGTGTATCCGTGCGATCCGTACACTCGAGTGTATTCTAGCCTGACTCTCTCTCTCTCTCTATATATATATATGTATATATATATGTATATATATATGTATATATATATATATATATATATATATATATATATATATATATATATATATATATATATATATATATATATATATAGGGTACCTCTCATGCTTCCCCCTTTTTCTCCTCAATGATCATCTTTGATCTAACAATAATTGATTTGGTAACATAAGAAGTGTATGCATAGGTTTAGGAAAATTTTGGTGGGGGAAGAGTAATTGACTTAATATATTATGAGTTTTCCCGCAGTTGCACATGAGCCAAAAAAAATTTAAAGTAATTACCTTGAATGTATGGGGAGGAACTCTAATGGCTATTCAACTAGTGACCCAATCTAGCGGTGAATCACTAAGAAGAGTGGCTCAACCTCACCAATTGAGTGGTATTAGTTGACCGAATTCACTACATAGTTCTATAAGTTATTAGAAATCCTTCTTGTTTTAACTCCAAAATAATATGTACCCTCCCATTATAGAGTGTACCGTTCTCGAGCTATTTGTAGTGTTCAAACATGATTATAGTTTAACTGTTTGATTTCTAGTTAACTATACATCCTCACTTCCATTTGTTTGTGTCCGGTTTAGTAAGTTACATTTTATGTCTCTAATGTCATTATCTTACAATCTATTTATATGTTGGACAAAATTTTAGTGTGCATATTGGCACACAAAAATGTAAATCTAATCCGCATTTATGCTATTCTACTAATATATAAATTTCTCATAAATATTTTTTTCTCATGCAGACATCATGTTCAACAATTGTGAACATTGGAAAACATGATTATCATAAGCAATTTCTAGGTAACCCTAGATTTTCTCTTAACAAAGTATATATATATATGTATATATATATATATATATATATATATATATATATATATATATATATATATATATATATATATATGCTAAAAGAATTATGTACCCGAGTACATATAGCTTACATGTACCTATCTTCAGTTATGATGCTTGTAAAATTCTAATTAACATCTAGCCTTATGGATGTGGTGTGTACCTCTTACATAAGATGTGTATCAGAAATCACCATAATCTAATATTCACAGATCCTCCAACGAAAGAAAATTTGTATTTTCTAATCAACGATAAGTTGCAGAAATTGTAGACACTATTGGATGATATATTGCTATATCTCATTATCTATGTTGGATATTGTTATGAGTTTTTAAACACATTATATCTATATAACTTTAAATTAATCCTTATTGTTAGATTTTATGAACATACCCCAGATGTGCCATTTTAATGGCATGTACACATAAGTTATGTGTACCAGCCGGTACACATTTCCTAATCATATATATATATATATATATATATATATATATATATATATATATATATATATATATATATATATATATATATATATATATATATATATATATATATATATATATATATATATATATATATATATATATATATATATAGTCAGGCTAGAATACACTCGAGTGTATAGATCACACGAATACACTCAAGTGTGTTTGCATATCAAGACTATTTTTTATAAAATGTAAACCATTGATCTTCACCGTCATACTATAACTAGGCTACATACAAATTTTTAGCCATTTGGATGAGTGTAAGTCACTCATCCAAGGGCAACAAAATCGACGCACGAAACTAATTTGAAATGTATAATTTTTGTGGTTTTTATAACATGACCTATAAATGTCCAAATGTGCTCAAATTTTGCGTATGAGCTATTCACAAGATGTTTAAGAAGATCAACAGATTAGATTTTTGAAAAAAATTGTATCATGAAAAACTACTTGAGTGTATTCAGCTCCGAATACACTCAAGTGTATTCTAGCCTGACTCATATATAGTCAGACTAGAATACAATTCGGTCTAGAAAATTAAATCTAGTTACTTGAAAATGTATGTGCCACATGATGAAAACATGAAGCTGACAATTATTATTTTCATAATAAACTTATAAAATGGATAACCTCTAATATAGAACTAAGGACCGTATACATTTGACACCACCACTGTAATCTGCTTAGCTCTAAAACTCTGGTCTCACAATGACAGCTTTCAGTTCGACCAGACCCCAAAATGAGCAATTTGCCCCAAAACTCTAGTTCTTTGCGTTTTGAGCATATTTTTTTGTATGCGACTAAAACGAACCTGAAATTGATCCGAGATCATGTTTTGAATAGTCCCGTATTCAATTAGGGAACTTGTAAAATATCTTCACCTATAGCATTCATACATCAAGCACTATCTCCTCTGCGAGCAGCTTCTTTTAGATGTAACCGTTTTTCTCTAGTAGACACACCAAATTGGGAAAATGATCACTAGCACCGCCGTTGGGTCGCCGTCGGCCCGTCGCCACCAACTTTGGACAGCGACTGTATTGAACCACGGGTTCCTGTAGAAAAACCCTATCTATGTTACAAAAGCAGCTAATCTGTACGAGGGTCATGATTGGCTTCCTCCAGTCGTCGTTAAGTTGCTGGAATCGAAAAATATATTGGATATGTCGACAGGCTCGTAATGTTCCCCCACGTGACGTATGCGTTTGCCGGCGCGTGCTGGACTTGCCAACTCCGGTCTTCATCGCCGTTTGTGTAAGTAAATCAGTAAATGCGTACGCGTATCATACATGACTCAGCGCCACTACTTGCCTCTCACTCTATCCGACGCTTTGACTGAATCGCCAAATCAAATCCTCTTTCCGGCGGTTGCGACCTTTACATACATAGAGCACGAAGACGTGAGGTCCAGAGTCACAAGAGGGACGGCGTCATGGTGATTTATTCCGTGTACATATCCCATGCTTCCTGCGTGGATCCACCACTGTCATAACCATAATCTGCGTTCACCATTGAAGAACCAAGACGGCGAGCACCACACAGACCTACTGAGGATCGAACACAACTCAAGCAAAATTTGATGGTCACGTTCACATGTAACGCGTTAATGTCGAGCCTGACTTCTCGTCAGTTACCTTCCACATGCGTAGGCAAACCTGCAGAAAAAGCCTTATAACTCTCAAACCGTAAGTCCACGTTTGGTTCAGAATCGAGGTTGAGTGCTAGGGTTAGTCAAGATATCCAGATTAGTTAGAACTAATCAAATGTTGTTTGAAAACCTAATTGACACATAGGTTGAACTGGTCTCATTTCCAGCGTTGTATATAAACCAAAACAACATATAGGGCAGAGATAAATTAAGATTTTTTTTTAAAAAAATAGCTCAATCTCATTAAAAGTAAGCCATACGGCATCTACAAGATAGACATCTTTCATCAAGTAACCAAGCAACAACTCCTTTTGCGGAAAGACATATCACAAGGCTCAGATTGAGATGTGATAGGTACGATTCTGCACCGTCCACCTCTTGTAGTGGTGGTCTAAAACAGCTATCCGGGATGAAATTCATCAATCTACAAGAGCCTATGAGTACATCGGGCGAGGAGTTTGCATAGCCGCTGACAGAGGTTGCCATCATGAAGACAACGAATGATCACCTGAAAAAGAGCTCGACCACAAAGAAACAACACAAACACAACACCACACAAATAGGACTAGAAACACAACTACCAACAAAGAAACAAAAATAAAAAACAAACTAGCCAAGGAGCCACCCAATAACACAACGTTAACACAGAAAAAACGTCGAGCACTAAGGGTGCACCAACCAGGAGACCCAAGAAGGAGGCCAAACCCCAGCGATGCAAATACAGAAGAAGGATGGCTCATGCAGATACAACGGTGGGGAGTGGAGGGTGCCGGGAACCCCACCACCACTCCCGACCACCACTGCGAGCAGGGGGCAGAAGACCCGCACGAAGCACAAACCCAGCTTAATCCTCCTCTTCCTGAAGCACCTAGGGTGCCCGAGCTCACCATCTGCCCAAGAAGGAACCCAAGGCACGACAAAAAAAAGACCACCACAGACTGACTGACATAGAGAAAAAGACTAGGAAGAACAAAGAGAGAAAAAAAGAGGGCAAACTCGCCCCCGCTGGATCCGATGATCGGAGACCTCCAAAAAAGATACTCCGCTCAGCCCCGAGACAGATCTGAGAAGAAAGACGCCAAAGAGGAGAGTGCTACATCCCCCCCTCGAGCCACGCACCGCCGTAAAAGGCCCGACCACGACCACGACCACGACCAGAACGCACACCAGCCGCCAAGGGAGGACAATAGGAGAAGCTCAGAGAAGCACCTTCAAACAGACCTAGAACTGAGAGGCAAGTCGATGAAGATGCCCGGGGGGAGACAGTGGCGGCTCCAGACTAATGCTAGACCCCCTCCCCCAGGCTGGAGAGCCGCGTGCGGAGGGAACCCTAGATCACCGTTGCGATCGCCAGAGCCGTTCCGTGTGGGTGCGGGAGCGATTATAGATAAATTCAGATTAGAATTTTTAATCCTACCAAAAGCAGGACTGAGTCGGTCAGGATATTGAATTACGGAATTGTGAACTGAGCACACTAGTTTAGTTTTTGCCAAATAAAACATGACTACACTCCTAGCCCCTATTTGGTTCAAGATCAGGATCTTGTAGTCGGGGTTAGTCAAATATCTGAATAAGTCTGGTCAGTATCAGGTCCGATTTCATTTCACAATGCAATTGGCAACCAAGTTGGACTCATCTCATTTTTAATGTTGCATATAAAACAAAATAACATATAAGATAAAACTAAATTCAAACTGAGATTTCTGATCTTGTTGAAAAATAGGGTTGAGTTGGTCTGGACTACAAGGTTATGAAATCCCGAAATGAGTAAGGAAGACCCAAAAAGTTGAGGGTCATTATCTAAAATTTGCAAGGATCCATATTTTAAATAAATAATGATCAATAGTAAATAATTTATATTAAACTAAAATATTGTTTACAAAATGCTCATATAAGGAGTTATATGAATTTCTACCATCAGAATTGAACATATGAGAAGAAGTATCTATCTAATCCTCCTTACAAGTTAACTTTAATGTCTTCACGTATTCATCTGTCCATCATAACTTGATATCAGCTTATCTAGCATGTACCTAAAATTCCATGAAACAAAAACATGGGTAGGAGTATCTGAATATATTGGCATGTGGCAGATCAAAATATGCACATGTATGAGTTACAACATAATCAGCCATATTTATAACTATCAAATAATCAGATTACATTTTATTTTCTTAACTTCTCAACACTTAATATCTATGGCTTAACCTCTCACTGGGGGCACCCAATCTTATCATACTCACTCTATGGAGTATTACTTTGATCTACCGACTCACTAGGAGTGATTCCCATCCATACCCACTCATCAGGGGTATTCATGATATCATACTCAATCTTCATGAGTATTTATTAGCCAACACACTCAATGGGGGTGCTTTCCATAATTATCATGCATACATTTAATCAGAGATAATATCATGAGCTTGAGAAAGTTATTTATATTTTTTGTGATACTCATATGGGCTTTATATATTATAGGAAGTAAATAAAGAAGCACACATTTAATTTAAAATCCATTCAAAAAAGCCTCGAGGAATAAATAGAAGTTAGTTAAGTTAAGTAGTCATAGATGTAACCACATACCTTTGTAGAACCATGCAGACCTTGAAGACATACTTTAAGCATGCAATTAATCCAACCGATAGATCCAGACAATTAACATATTAATCAATATGTATGTAAATGCTAAAGTGTCACCATCACATTTATCACATTAAATCCTACTTAATTCTATCCTAGGTTTTAGAGTTATCTCAGGTTTAGGATATGAATTAAGGGCACAACCATATTTCCCATGCAGATTGATCATTATATGAAACTCTAATTACTATATACAACATAACCTTTCATTATGATTACTTTGACTAGTTTGAGTTCATTAAAATTACTATATCTAACTTTAAAACCCTAATTATTTATATGCATGGTTGTTCACATTATAAACTCTAATTATACATTGTTATGATCATGAACATGTTTTACAATATCAGATTATATATCAAGAAACACATTTAACATGTTTAATATACAAATCTAGGGTTTATGTGCATCCGTTACTACTTTAACACATATTACTGATTATCCACTTTAAAAACCCTAAATTTAGTAATTTATGAAGTTTTAACCCAAAATAGTTCAAATATGCTCTTTTTATCCAAAAAGGTTAAGCATTTTCCATTAATATAATTTAAACAAGTAATGACCATTAAAATCATGAAACTAGGGTTTCTATGCATATTTTACATTAAAGATTGTATCTGTATGTACTTTTAGAAAAAGAATCATTATCAAGCCTCAATCATATTTTACTTTTGTTCCTCTCATTTTTCTATTCAATTTTCATATATTACATGTCTCAAACAGAGTTACTGTTTAATTCTACAATTAATAAACATGAAACTAGAATTGGCCAATAGGACGTTGCCACGTCAGTGGGAATACCTTTTTCTTAGTCTGACACTATGATTCCTGATTGGAGTGTGCCTCTACCAAGTCAACTATGACTTCCACCTATTTTCCATCCCAAACTGACGGTTCAATAAGGTCGGTTTAGGATTGAACCAGTCGTAAGGTTGGGAGGGGTGGCCAGTCTGTTTCCTCATCCTCAGATCTTGTTGACCAATTTACTCAAAACCCCATCTAACAATTGATGCTTTCCTCCTTTGTGAGTAGAGAAGTTATGGCCACGATAGACAATGTTCACCAGAGTAGAAGGGAAGTAGGAGAGGGAGAGGGCCTGGTGACTTGAGACCTGGTCATTCATCCTCTGCTGGTTCTCGCCAAACTGCTCACGACATCATCCCAGGTTGGGGGGGAATGGAGACCTGGCTCCATGGTGGTGTAACAAAGCTTCCTGCATGAGGTATTAGTGAGGGGGGAAGAGGGTGTGCTACGATCCCATTTCATGTTGAAGGGCACATGTGAGTTCCTGGAGGATAGGCGAAGCTGTAGGGGGTGTTTTATAGCCCCTGGAGGGGTATCTTAGGGTTTGGGTTATAGGGGTCACCACAAAGGAGAGATGGAGGTAGTGGGGTGTTAGAATTTGGTGCACAAGTCAGCAATTCATATCATATTACCTGAGACCAGGGTCGGTTTGGAGAGAGCGAGGTCCGGAAGTAGTTTCTAGAGCATGAGAGGGACCAAAGAAAGAGAGAAGGAGATTAGATGAGAAGAGTTACTATAGGCCTACTTTCCTAATTAGGCAGATGTAGATGACAATGCAACAACCACTAAATCGGAATCTAAGGACTGCTAGTCTGCATGACATTTATTAAAGGGTGCCGCCAATTACTACCAAAGTCAGACTATTCCAATCAATTTTCAAATAGGAATATTTTCTTTAATTGCAAATAAACCCCCTCTCTTACTATTTTCTGTAGTTTATGAGGATTACCATTTTGATCCCAAATTCACAGGATAAGTCATTATTAACTTTCCCAACATACATCTAGTTTTTAGAATTAGTTGGAACGACATTTATGCATGAAACTTGCTTCATTAGTAAATTCTTAATTTAATTACCCACTCCACATGAAGAGTCTTTTTTCTCTCTAAAATTCTAAATTTTGTTCATTTACTTATTATTTTAAATCATACCAAAATTCAGACCAAGATAACACCATTTGTTGTCTTAAACATTGTGTTGCCACTTATGGCTAGATAATTACTCTTCTAAATATCTAATTCACATATCTCATTTTCTTTTGCCAACTTGCATTTTATTCAATATTTCAGTTATTTAGCAATCTGTAAAACCATTATCCTTCATTTATGCATGAAAAATCTCTTTTGTAGAATATATCACGTTCCATATTTAATATATCAATTGCATATTACTTTTAGAAATTTCTTTATTATTGGATTTTCCACTCTTTCTTTTGCCAATAACATTATTGGATTATTGAAAACCACAAAACACATGAAATTCTTTTTATTTCTTTAACTTGTGCCACAATGACCAATATGCAAAGAAATAGTCGCGTGGGCCTTTATATGGGCCATGGTTTGCACCAATGCCACAAACGTGACTTCATTATTCCCTTAATTGTACTATTGGGGAGATAAATTGATGCATTACATTTATATAATTCAATTTTAACAAAATTGACGATACACCCCCCTCCTTAAAAGGATTTTCCCCCAAAATTCACACCTAGTAAGGTTAAGGTGAAAGACAACTCAACTTAATTTTACAACTTAGGGTTACAAACCCTTCTCACATATCTTTATCTAGATCATTCTTAATAATTTTTATAATCTATAAAATTATCACCTTGCTAAGGTTTGTATTCAATTCCAAATTCAAGGTAAGACACAACCCTATCTATCGTGCAATTTTTATCACTTAATGATTACTTTGTGATTCCCAATAATACTTTGTAATTATATTTTGATATCACTTGGTGACTACCTTTTCACTACGGTTATTATTCACTATTGAAAGGTGAGGTAACTCCTCCAACCCTAAATTATGTCATTAAATTTCAAATTAGGCATTCACTATCATATATCTCCTTTTTTCATAACAAGTGTCCACCCAATCTTTCATACTCAGAACAAGATGAAATGTATATTTGGCTTCAGTCCAAATATAAAGTTCATCCCATTCCAAGGGCAGAGAGGGTGTATTCATACATTATCTTTTAACTTTCTAAATTTTGTCTGAGTCACTCCCAAAAATGACTCCATACCATGAATACCTTTTAGTTCCACAATTTTCTTTCTATGAACTCATATGGAATGTGATTTTTTTTATTTTCTTTTGAGTCTATCCACAATTCCTTTTAAGGTTCTTATTCCAATATCAGCTCATAACTTCTAGCATTCTTTTCACCTACATCCCATCTCTCATTGGCCTCAATCTTTACCTTAAGATATCTATGACATAGGTACCTTCACAATGATCTTCTCCTGACCCCCAAGGACCTTATGCACTTAGCACATGATCATTTCCCATCCTAATAAATCTTTTGTGCCTTTAATCATCTGATATAATCTTATGTTTGACTTGTGGCCCTACCTTTCTGAAGTGTTTTATTGAGATGTCAGAAATTTATTTTATTTCATCACACATTTTGCTTGAGGTTTCTCTGATAATATCCAAGCACATTATTTCCTTTAAAATTCTTTCACCCGAATTTCCTTCATCTCTTAGGGCACCCATAGTTCTCTTTATGTCCCTTTACTGGATGGAAACCTTCCCATATGGGTCTGGTCCCATTTTATTGGTCACTTCCATAATGACTTTTCCTCATGTACCTTAGAGATGTTCATATATAGGTTCAAATAATCGTACTCAACATATGTGCTTATGTGCTTCATGCACTCAATCTCTCAAGTTTTAAGTGACATTTAGTGTAACCTCAATTCTTAAACTGATTTGTGAATTCACCCTTCCAGGGGAGATCCTATCCCAGGACAAGATAAAACTAGCATTTATTAGAACCCAACAGAAACAATCTCATACTAAGATTGATATTATCACAAAGGAACATGTCTTTTAGTGAAATTTTCCATTATATCTCCCACACATTTTATATCTAAGAGTTATATCATTATATCCCATGATATACAACTCAAGCATTGGATCTCTATTGTTACCTTACTACCTCAAATTGGAGAGATCAAATATAATCAAACTGATGTATTATGTCTCATGTATCGAGGACTATAGGGTCGGCCATATAGTGTCATATCCCAAGTACATCTTCTAATCCATACCATATGGTAGCCAAATGAGGTAAAGCACACTATGAAGAATAATAATTTATTTACCACATAGTACTCATGTCAACTGTAACTACATTTAATATTTATCATGATCATTATCCCATTCTCACTTCTCGTATTGAGTTGCGCTCTTTATTGAAGGTTCATCCTGAGGTTAGCTAACAACTTCATATTTTCATATTTCGTGCATGTGGCTAACTAATGGTAGATAGAGAGCTTATTAAACCATTACTAAGTTTTCCATTATGTCATACCCATTCATCACCTCTCGAGTTTGGACCAGTATATATATATATATATATATATATATATATATATATATATATATATATATATATATATATATATATATATATATATATATGGATCAACTTTAATACCCATGTGGGTATCCTGGAATTCACTACTCGTGCCGCCCAAAAAGTAATTATATGGTCAGAAAAGTAACCCTCTGGACAAACAACTATGTTGGCCAAAAATTAAATATTTGACTCAAAAAGGAAAATCGAGTCTAATACACAACAAATAAAAATGTGATTGTATATTTTTTGTAGCTATTACAAATGTAACTATCTATGTATGAAAAGTAACATTTTGCAAGATAAAGTAACCCTCTACATGACAAAAGTAAGAAACTCCAAAAAAAGCAACCAAAATAGGGAGCGGGTAGCTACACGTAGGCATTGAATGAACGCATATATATAAATGCATATATATATATATATATATATATATATATATATATATATATATATATATATATATATATAGTCAGGGTAGAATACACTCGAGTGTATATATCACATGAATACACTCAAGTTGTTTTCATTTCAAGACTATTTTTTTGTAAAATGTAAACCATTGATCTTAACTGTCATACTATAACTAGGCTACATACAAATTTTGAGCCCATTTGGATGAGTTTAAGTCACTCATCTGAGGGCAACAAAGTCGATGTGTGAAACTAATTTAAAATGCATACTTTTTGCGGTCTTTATAACATGACTGTAAATGTCCACATTTGCTCAAATTTTGTATATGAGTTATTCACAAGATGTTTAAGAAGATCAATGATTATATTTTTGAAAAAAATATTGCATCATGAAAAACTACTTGAGTGTATTCTGCTCCGAATACACTCGAGTGTATTCTAGCCTGACTCTCTCTCTCTGTATATATATATTACATATACATATAAAAATATGTATATATATATATATACCCATACATACATACATATATATATGTATATAGTACGGTGGTGCAGAACCAACTTGTACGAGTGACTCATCAAACATATATTAAAGTCCAAGTGGAGTTACCTTAACCCAAAACCCGAGGGGTTTTATGCTCAATCTCTATGACCTCTCTCGATTCTATGAGTGATTTTGTACCAAACCTGCTCTCCCCTCTTTGGTCTAGGGTCCTTAGTCCTATCAATTTCACAAGATCGATCTTCTCATACCCCACCCAAGAAGGATATCCCACTCTCTTCATAGGTCACTAATCATGAAATATCCTTACCCATTATTTTTTTTCCTCTCTAGGATCTTGAGACACTCTTTCTCACCTAGATGGTAGGAACTCATATCATGTATAGATGTATGAAAGTAACCACTTTCTCCATCTTTAGGGTTTTTCACTTGCATGGTCATCTATGGTACAATAAGCCTCTAGGAACCATTCGTATAGCAACTCAACTCATTCACTCAGTGTAGTCTACCTTGGATTATATATCAATAAATGTTTCTTATAGTTCCTCATTTCTTGGAGTCTAGGCTCCTGACTCCCACTGTGTCTCACTCTCTCATTGAGTTAAACCCTATAACTGGTCCTAACACCAGAGCCCCCCTTTGTGGAAGAGGTTGAGTCTCCTGTAGATTCACATCTTGCCTGCACCTTTTTTATCTCATTGGGAGAAACAAACACACATATATTATCAAAATTTATGTCCATACTTCAAAACTAAAGTCAAATTCTCAAACCTGACATAGGTCATCATAAACCATATTATCTCATCATGTATATCTAACTTGTTCCATCTATTATGTACCCAAATAGTGTTGTGGTCATCTAGACTAAAACCAAACTCCTCTTCTAGCCTGATGCCTCTTGCTTCCACTTGGTGTGTGGCTATCCTATTCTTACTTATGTGGGGACACACCTCCTGTTAGGGTGTCTACTGGTTGGAGTTTAGACTTTATAGTCACAATCTAACCTTAGGGTTTTATCACCCTCTTACATCTCTTATACACTCTTGGGTTGACCAGGGTGGGACACACTGCCTACCTGTTGCACTACGGTTTTTATACTTTCCTTGTTATGTAACTAATCATTTAGTGTGCTTCATATGTATAAACAATCATGTCTTATGTACCATGCATGTCTCACTCAACCTATATGCATGCATGGTATGCTAGGGCATTCCAACGGAATGAGTCTTCTCTCTTTTCATTATCCATTTCTTAGGGTTTATTAGGACTTAAGGTGAGGGTTAGGAACCATACCCCAACACCTTAGGGTTAAAACAAGAAAATGCTGGCTCATAAGTTGTTTATGTTTCTTAGAACTTTTCTCATTAATTGCATATTCCACATTCACATATGCATGGGAGATCGATTCACCTAACTCATTTATATTTTTCTTATTTCTCTTTACCCTAATTAGGGTTCATATGGGTAGGGTTACTCTATCACCCATACTACTCCATTTTCCCCGGATTAGGGTTTTATGTTAGGGTTAGAAATTACACCTTGCATCTTAGAGTTTCTATGTCCCTTGACTGACTAGGGTTTTTCCCAACCAACCCTAGTTCCATCTAGGGTTAACCTCATAGTGAAAACCCATAAAACATTTTTCTTCCAATATCATTATTTCCATAGTATATGTTCATTAATTAGCGGAGGATGCCTTAATCCTATTTCTTCTAAAAAAACTCATACTTGAGGTGAGGAGGGGAGTATCTTTTAGGGTTTTATTAAGCAAAATAATGAGGAGTGGATGAAAATAGAGATGAGAAGACTTAGAGGAAACGTTACTCTAGGCTAACCCTTGGTTCTGGCCAAACCAATATCAAATTTGTTAGGGAGTCTACCAACATAATAGTGCGGAGGAAATTA
This sequence comes from Alisma plantago-aquatica, assembly GCA_963693085.1. Taxonomy (NCBI): domain Eukaryota; kingdom Viridiplantae; phylum Streptophyta; class Magnoliopsida; order Alismatales; family Alismataceae; genus Alisma; species Alisma plantago-aquatica. The sequence continues at coordinate 92,899,048 of OY856415.1, forward strand.
TTGCCAACCCCCAAAACCATGACCTTTTTTTAGACACCATTGCCATCAATTTTTTCCTTAATACGTTTCCTTATATTTCTATGGATTACTTGAAATTATAAACTATTAAGTATTATTTGAAAAATCTGGGGCTCTGATACCAAATCTAACAACCTCATTTTCCAACATTCCCGAATTAAGAATGACCCAAAGAGTTGAGAGCCATGATCTAAAATTCCCAAGGATCTAGATTTTAAATAAGTAATAATATTTAGTAAATAATTTCCATTAAACTCAAATATTATTTACAAATTGCTCCTCTAAGGAGTTACATGAATTTCTATCATTAGATTGTACATATGAGAAGAAGTATCTATCTAATCCTCCTTACAAGTTAACTTTAATGTTTTCCTGCGATTTCATCTACCCATCATATCTTGATATCATATTATGTAGCATTGTACCTAAAACACCATGAAACAAAAACACAAATCAGAATATCAAAATATACTGGTATGTGGGGGAATCACAATATGCACATGTATGGATAACAACATTATCAAATAAACCATAACACATTTTGTTTTCTTAAGTTCTCAACCTTAATTTTTGTGGCATAACCACTCACTGGGGGAACCAATCTTGCCATACTCACTCTCTAGGAGTATTAATTTGATCAGCTCACTCACAGGGGGCGATTTCAATCCATACCCACTCACCATGGGATATTCCTGATATCATACTCACTCTTTGGGAGTATTTATTAGCAAACCCATTCACTGGGGGTGCTTTCCATAGTTACCACACATGCATTTAATTAGAAATAATATCATGGGCTTGAGAAAGTTATTTCTGTATGCCGTGATAATCATATGGGCTTTATAGATTCCAGGAAGTATAAAAAAGTAAACATTAAATTTGCAATCCATTCAGAAAAGTCTGAAGGAAACCACAAAAGTTGGTTAAGTCGAGTAGTGATAGGTGTAACCACATACCTTTTGTATGACCATGCAGACATACTTTTAGCATTCAATCAATCCAATCAATAGATCCAGGCAATTAACATATTAATCTACATGCATGTAAATCCTAAAGTGTCACCATCACATTTATCACATTAAATCCTATTGGGTTATATCATATGGTTTAGAGTTGTAACATGTTTAGGATATGGATTAAGGGCTCAAACCCTATTTCCCTCTCATATTGATAATTAGGTGAAATCCTAATTACTATATCCAACATATCCTTTCATTATGATTACTTGGATTAGTCTGAGTTCATTAAAGTTATGTTCTTTACCTTAAAACCCTAATTAATCATATGCATGGCTATTAACATTATAAACCCTAATTCTACATCATTATGACCATTAACATGTTTCACAATATCAGATTATATCTCAAGAAACACATTTAACATGTTTAATATACAAATCCAGAGTTTATGTGCATCAATTACTACTTTAACAAATATTACTTATTATGCACTTTAGAATCCCTAATTTTAGTAATATATTAAGTTTTAACCCAAAATAGCTCCAAGATGTTGTTTTTACCCATAAAGGTTAAGCTTTATCCATTAATATCATTAAAATAAGAAATGAACATTAAAATCATGAAACTAGGATTTTTATGTGTAATTTACATTAAAGATCGTATCTTTATAAAATGTTGGAAAATGAATAATTATCCATTCTCTATCATATTTTATCTATGTTCCACTCATTTTTTTGGTAAATTTTCGTATATTACATGTCTCAAATTGAGTCATCATTTAATTTCTACAATTAATACAAGATTAAACCTAATTGGCCAATAGGACGTTGCAATGTAAGTATGAATACCTTTTTCTTAGTCTAACGTAGTGATTCCTGATTGGAGTGTGCCTCTACCAAGTCATCTATGGTGTCCACCTATTTTACATCCCAGATCGATGATTCAATAAGGCCGGTTTAGGTTTGACCCTGTAGCAAGGCTGGGAGGGGCAGCCAATATGTTTCCCCATTGTTAGATCTTATTGACCGATTAAGCGAAGCGGTGGCCATAGTAGGGAATGTTCACCAGAGTAGAATGAAAGTAGGAGAGGGCCGGGCGACTTGAGGACTGGCCGTTAGTCCTCAGTTGGTTTTTGCGAAACTACTCACGGCATCATCCCAGGATGGGGAGGCCTGGATGCCTAGCTCCATTGTGGTGGAGCATGGCTTCCTATGTGAGGCAACACTAAGGGAGAAGAGGGTGTTCTGTGATCCAATTTCATGATGAAGGGCACATGTGAGTTCTTGGAGGATAGGCAAAGTTGTAGGGGGGGTTATCGCCCCTGGTGGGGTATCTTAGGGTTTGGGTTCTAGGGGTCTCCGCAAAGGAGGGATGGTGGCAGTGGGGTGCTAGAACTTGGTGCACAAGTCACCAATTCATGTCAAATTACCCGAGACCAGGGTCATTTTAGGGAGAGAGAGGTCTTGGAATAGTTTGGAGAGATTGAGAGGGATCACAGAAAGAGGGAGGGAAATCAGGCGAGTTGAGTTATTGTAGGCCTAGTTTCGTATTTGGGCAGAGATATATGGCAGTGCAACAATCGCAAGATCAGAATTTGAGGGCTTCTTGACTGCATGACATTTATATAAAGGGTGCCTCCAATTGTTACCAAAGTTAGACTATTTAAATCATGTTCTTAATAGGAATATATGCTTTAATTTCAAATAAACCCCCCTCTCTTCTCATATTTCTCTAGCCTATTAGGATTACCCTTTTGATCTCAAATTTGTAGGATAAGTCATGATTAACTTTACCAACGTACATCTATTTTTTGGGATTAATTGGAACAACATTTTTGCATGAAACTTGCTTTATTAGTAAATTCTTAATTTAATTACCCACTCCACATGGAGAGTACTTTTTCTATCAAATTCTAGAATTTTCTTCCTTTTCTTATTATTTTCAAGCATACCAAAAGTCACTATTTGTTGCCTCAAACATTTTGTTTCCACTTATGGATAGATAATTACTCTTCTAATTATCTAAAACTCCACATATCTTATTTTCTTTTAGAAACTTGCTTATTATTCAATATTTCAATTATTTAGCAAACCATAAAACCATTATTCTTCATTTATACATGAAAACTCTTCGTCTAGAGTATTTCACATAATTCTATATTTAAAATATCAGTTGTCCATTACTTTGAAAAATCTCTTTACCATTATATTTTCCACTCTTTCTTTTACCAATAACATTATTTGATTATTGCAAACCACAAAACACACATTTTTTTTGTTTCTTTAACGTGTTTCACAAGGACCTTTTTGCAAAGCAAATAATCTCATGGGCCTTTATATGGGCCATGGGTTGCACCCATGCCATAAAGGTGACTTCATTATTCCCTCAATTGTACTATTGAGGAGATTACTTATCAGTTCATGCATTACATTTATATAATTCAATTATAAAAAAATTAAGGATATAATATGGGTTGTTATGTCAATGTCTTCCAATTGTCCTACCTGGTCAAACTAGATCAGATTAATTCCAGGTGGCATAAACAAAGAGACAATAATCTAGATTGCATTCCGTACCAAACAGAGGCTGACTAACTTGGTCAAGATATACGCCTTTGTCGTGCAAAAAGACAAAGGTCGATCCTCATTAAATCCTAAACCAAATAGGGCTTGAGACCAGATTTGGTTTGAGTTATGATATAGACCAGGTGTTGTCTTTTTTCTTCACGTAAGTGTAGATCTCGACCAACTTAGTTTGGATATAATCCCACATTGTTTGCCAGAAATTGGACTAACATGGTCCATTTGGGATTTCCTAATCTTGTGGTCCAGACCAACTCGACCCTGCTTTTAGCAGGATTAGAAATTCAATCTAGGTTTAGCTCTAACTTCTATGCTATTTTGTTTCATATGTAACACTGGAAATGTGACTAGTCCAATCTAGATGCCAATTAGGTTGTCAAATAGAATTAGATTGGATCTAGATCAGACTAAACTAGATATTTTGACTAACCCATCCATGACTACATAATCTTTATTATGAACCTAACATCCCCTAAGCCCCTGATTGGTTTAGGATAGGGATTTTTTCATGAGGGTTGGTTAGTAAAAATATCTAGATTAGTCTGATATAGATCTAGTCAAATTTTGTTTGACAACCTAATTGGCACCCAGTTTGGATGGTCTCGTTTTTAATGTTGCATATACAATAAAATAGCATATAAGATGGAGCTAAATTCAAACTAGGATTTGTAATCCTATGAATAGCAAGTCTGAGTTAGTCTAGATAATTAGATTGAAAAATCTTTAACAAAGCTCCTTACTCTATTTTTTTCCAAAAATATAAGACTATGCTCCAACTGACTTGGTTGGGATTTACACCTACATGGTAGTAAATAGATTGAAACTGAAGCTACATGTATGTTTCATTGTATTTGTTGCAAGGAGTATACTCCTTTATATAGAGGTGGAGACCCTACTTGCAATATGATATTATAGGGAAAGAATAAGTTTGGAAGACATGAAAAAAATAATAAATATAATGAGTGTATGATAGAGATTAACAATCAATGATATATACACGATCTATGGTCAATAATATAAATGCGGTCAAAGTTAACATTAATTAACTATCAATAAATAGACAAATTGATAATTAATTACTATTAACAATCCTCCTCAAACTCAAGGTGGATCAAAGAAGTAAAATTTGTTAATCGTCTTGGTGTGATTTGATAAAGTGTACATCTTTGTGAAGAGGTCTGCAATCTGATCTATAGAGTCAATGAAGGGGAGCATGATGATGCCAGCTAGATGCTTTTCTCTATCAAAGTCATAGTCTATCTCCATGTGCTTAGTCCTATCATGAAAAATGGGCTCACTAGCAATTCATATGGCATTCTTTTTGTCACGAAGCATAAGTTTAGCATTAGAAATGCTATTTCTCATATCACTTACAAGACAAAGGATGTACACTATTTCAAGAGTGGTGTCAAGCACTGTTCTATACTCTGCCCTACTGGAAGAAACAGATACAATATCATGTTTCATTCTTCTCTGTGACAACAATGAGTCACAAAAAAAAGACAGAAACCAATGGTGGAGCGTCCAGTGGTTGGACATCCAACTAAAAAGTCAACATCAATGTATGCACATAGAATAAGGTTGTAGGAAAAGCAAATGAATAGAATGTTGAAAGATCTAGAGGGGGGTGAATAGAGCTTTTTGGAGCTTTTAATTAAACAATTAAACACTTGAACAAGAAGTAGGAGGAAATAAGGAAGACACAAGGATGTAGAGTGGTTCCTACCTTAGAAATCTAAGGTAGTCAGTCCACTACCCAATTGTTTCCAACTGGGATTTTGAAAGCAATTTATATTATTACCTCTCGAGGATGTTACCCAAAATACAATTTCTTTACTACACCCTAGAAGTAGCCTTCACCTGAAGTAGCCTCAAACCTCCTAGAAGCAGCTTTTGAAGTAACTCCAAGTCCACCCTTGAAGTATCCTTCACCTGAAGTAGCTTCAATTCTTGAGGCAACCTTATGAAGTAACTTCAAGTCCATGAAGCAACCTTCACCTCCCTAAAGTAGCTCCACCCCTTGAAGCAGCCTTCTCCACCAAGAAGTAGCTCCAAGAACCTCCTTTCAAAAGCCTCCAACCTAGGAGTAGTCAAGGAGAACAAAATACAATAATAAAGGAACAAGATTGGAAGAAGGAAATAAGTTTACCAATGAGTACAACACTTTGATCCTATATCAAGCATATAGATCTCCTATCCACTATATATGAACGTGGTTATGTGGTGGCTAGGAGATGCTTATCTATAGGACATGAAATTAGAGCTCAAGGAAACAAGATTGAAAGTGTATCTTTGCTTGTTGCTCACTAAGATTGATTCTCAAGTTGTAATTGTGTGCACAAGTGATACTTTGGGTGTCATAAGGCCATTCTTATTTATAGGAATGGGTTAAAAATGCTTAGGGACGTTCAAAACACTTTCTAGGGTGTTCTTAGTGCTCAACTAGTCATTAGGTGTCCATAAACTATATTGCAACGACTAGTGGTTTAGTGATGAAAAGTGTAGTCCAGAACCTGGCACAGTCGAGAAGTTTGTCGACCGAGTGTTGGTTTGGAGTAAAAGTGTTCAATGGCTAGTGTGACTTTCCAGCAACCAACTACTGACCAGAAGAGTTTTTTAGAATCAATTTCATTTCTCTTCTTAGCTAGATTATCTTTAGTCACATACATGACTTTAGTCTTGGGTACTTGTGTCCTTTTTGTTCTAGGTTTTTATAGTATTTATCTTTGGGCACATAACTTAGTCCTCTCCTCCCTACTTGACCAGAAGAGTTTTTTAAAATTTTATCAAGGATATCTTTATTTTTCAAGCTACTAATATCTTTTTGTAACTTAGCAATTTCATCCATTCTCCTTTTAATGTCTAACTTTGCTTGATCTAGATTAGATAACAAACTATCTATTTCTTTGAGAAAAGTATCATAATCTAAATGAGTACACAAGATAGGTTGAGTTTGAAGATCATTCAATTTTGCAAGTAGTTCAACCTTTTCTTGAGAAAGAAAATTGTAGTTTGTTTCTAGAGTAAGCAACTTCATATTGCAATCATTAAAAGATGATTTCAAGCTGGAATTTTCAGAAATAATACTTTCCTTTTTAGAAGCAAGATCTTTTAATTGAGCATATAATTCTTCATTAGGTTTTGTAACCCTTTTAGGTTTCTTTTTACTATAAATATATTTATCATGTAATTCTTCTATGCTAGCAACAAACTCTTCTTTAGATAAATCAAGTAGGCTTACCTCATTTTCTTCTTCATCGATTGTTGCAATGAAACAACTTACCTCTTTTTTCTTTATTCCCACTTGATTGTTTCATTTTTCTTTGTGGAACTTTTCTCCTTTCTCCCCCTTTGGACAATTGAATGTCGTGTGGCCATTTAATTCTCATTCAAAGCACCATCCACAATCTTGATCACTTGTTGATGGCCAGCTCATGTCGAGGTTGCTGAAAATGCCATCCCCCATCTCTTCAAGACCTGTTAAAGCTCCTTGAAGACCTTCTCTGATACCAATTGAAAGATCTAGAGGGGGGGGGTGAATAGTTCTTTTTGGAGTTTTTAATTAAACAATTATACACTTGAACAAGAAGTAGGAGGAAACAAGGAAGACACAAGGATGTAGAGTGGTTCCTACCTTAGAAATCTAAGGTAGTCAGTCCACTACTTGATTGTTTCCAATTGGGATTTTAAAAGCAATTTATTTTATTACCTCTCGAGGATGTTACACAAAATACAATTTCTTTCCTACACCCTTGAAGTAGCCTTCACCTGAAGTAGCCTCAATCCTCCTAGAAGTAGCTTCTGAAGTAACTCCAAGTCCACCCTTGAAGTAGCCTTCACCTGAAGTAGCTTCAATCCTTGAGGTAGCCTTCTGAAGTAACTTCAAGTCCACAGAGTAGCCTTCACCTCCCTGAAGTAGCTCCACCCCTTGAAGCAGCCTTCTCCACCAAGAAGTATCTCTAAGACCCTCCTTTCAACAACCTCCAACCTAGGAGTAGTCAAGGATAACAAAATACAATAATAAAGGAGCAAGATTGGAAGAAGGAAATAACTTTACCAATGAGTACAACACTTTGATCATATATCAAGCATATAGATCTCCTATTCGCTATAGATAAACGTGGTTATGTGGTGTCTAGGAGATGCTTATCTAGAGGACATCAAATTAGAGCTCAAGGAAACAAGATTGCATGTGTATCTTTGCTTGTTTCTCACTGAGATTGATTCTCAAGTTGTAATTGTGTGCACAAGTGATACTTTGGGTGTCCTAAGGCCTTTCCTAATTATAGGAATGGGTTACAAATTCTTAGGGACGTTCTAGACACTTTCTAGGATGTTCTTAGTGCTCAACTAGTCATTAGGTGTCCACAAATTATATTGCAATGACTAGTTGTTTAGTGCTGAAAAGTGTACTCCAAAACCTGACTCGGTCGAGAAGTTTGTCAACCGATATGTTCTCGGTCGACAATATCTTCGACCGAGTGTTGGTTTGGAGTAAAAGTGTTCAACGGCTAGTGTGACTTTCCAGCAACCAACTACTCTTAGTCTATGTAAAGACTCATAATCATGCCAAATGTGCACAAGAATCTTTTATACTCCTTAAGCCTTCTCACATTGCCAACAGAGAATAAAAGGACATCATCCACAAAGATGACGTGTGTCAGAGCCTTACCACCTTTAACCTTATATGTCTTGATCTGACCCCTCTCTTTAGTTGTGCTCAACATCTTTGTCAGTCCCTCCATCACTTAGATAAATAAGAGCTGGAAAAGTGGATCTCCCTGGCATAACCCATTTGACGATCAAAACATCCATGTGGGAATCCCATGTATAAGAACAGAGAACAAGCATGTTTCTACACATTACTTAATGATGAGAATCCATTTCTATTTGAACCCCAAATACAACTCACCTTCCGCAGATATTCCCAGTTCACATGATCATACTCTTTGTTGATGTCAATCTTCATGTTAGCTTTTGTAGTGGATTTCTTCCTATTGAACTCATAGAAAAATTCAGCAGCAAGTACGGAGCAATCGTACATATTCCTCCTTTTGACGAAGGTGTTTTGATTCATGGATATGATATGGGGTAAAATATATTTTGTTCTTTTAGCAATAATCTTGTACAACTCTAAGCAACATGCTATCCTCCTGAAGTCTGTGATTTCATTGGAATTGTTGTTCTTGGGTATCCACTTAATAAAGAAGTGATTCATGACTCTGACCATAGACCCTCCTTTCGAGAACCATTTCACTTCCAGGCAAACATCATCCTTAATGGTTATCCACATCATCTGAAAGAAGTGGCAATTGAAAACGTCCAGACTAGGAGACTTGGAGAAGTGAATAGATAAGACAACCTCCTTAATTTCTTCATCAGAAGCTTCCTTGCAGAGGGAGATATACATATCCTCTGTCAATCTGCACTCTGGAAGACTAGCTTCACTATTGGGGTAGTTGTGGTCATTATTTTAAAGCTTGGTGAATAACTAGGTAGCACGCTTAGCAACCTCCACACAACTCTCTACAATAACTCCCTTATCATCAATTAATTCATACATTGTGTCGCTCATTTATCTTTTTCTGATAGTGGCATGGTATATTTTGCAGTTGTGATCACCATTAGCAATCCATCTCATCCTGCTTCTCTACCAAATGTAGATTTCCTTCATTTTCTTCAAATTCCTCAATCTGTCTTAACATTTACTCTCGGCTGCAATGGCTACGTAGGATAGGGGGTTGAGCTGTAGGTTCAGTGCAATATTCTTGTACTCCATGTTCTCTTCGTGCAAAAGACTAGGCAGGTTGACCTTCTCTTTACACCACTTCTTGAAGGCCTTCTTGGTGTGTTGGAGCTTTTCGAGAACACTTAAGAGGGAATTTCCAATGACGTGTGTAGTCCAACACTCTTCTGCACGTTTGTTGAATCTGTTCCGATCGCACCACATGTTCAAGAACTTGAAAGGGTGAGTGTTGGGGAGATTTATTAATATGTACCTTCATCTAAGCGTGATCACTAAAAAGGTGAGAGCCTAGTCTGATGGCCACACTTGGAAGCACATCCAACCAAACCATGTTAACGAAGCCTCTGTCCAAGCAGCTTGAGATGCATCCTTTAGGTACTTGTTTATTAGACCAAGTAGTGACACACCCAATTGTGTTGAGTTGATGCAAACCAACTCTATCTAGTGTACTATTAAACTTGTTCAAGATACTATTTGGCACTCTTTTACCTCCATACTTCTCGCTAGTATGTCTTGTATTGTTGAAATCACCCAGAACAATCCAAGGTATCTCATCCTGTGCCATGGCCTCAAGCACAAACCATAGCCTATCACGACCAACCTCTAGGTTCTCACTGTATACTACAGAAAATATACATGAAAACCCTCCATGGTTGAAGTAACTAATTATGCTGATCTGATTTGTTGAACTAATTAACTCAATCTTCCATGCTTCCACACCATAACAATTCTACCCTCTTCCACCTTGTCCAGATCGCAAATGCATCTTGACTTATTGGAAAAATAAAGCTAGCCTAGTCAATGGTGTTTCTCCTTATTCTTGTTTCAAAACAACATATGATCTTTGCCTGGATACCGTTGAAGATCCTCCTAAACCTACTCTACAATTTTGACAAAGAATCAACTTTAACATTCCATGCTAGCATATACATTTAACTATTGGAGTTGGATAACTCTCCTCCTCCTTTCGATTTGGGTCTTCCCTTATTCTCATTTGCAATGCTCTTAGTTTGTCTGGGGCTCTGACTGTGAGAGCCACCAACTTCATCGAGCATGTCTCCTTCATCTTCCTGCTCAATGATATAGAATTGGTTCTCCATTGTAAGCATCATAGATTCATCCACCTTGGTTCCCTCCAGGGGTTCTTCAACCTCGCCTGTTGGAATGCCCGCCTTGGCATTGGCATCCTATGCCTCAGGGTGATCCTTCGTACAACTAGTGCCTATTTTATCAGGAAGGTTCTCACCATCTTCAATCACTATGGTCTCCTAGTTCAACAATTGTAGCCTTGACTTTATCCACAACCTTTAGCTTCTCAACTCGTCACTGGAGTTGCTCTTTCTCATGTCAATTAGTAGTGTTATTACTAGCATACCTCTTGGTAAGTTGAGTTTTCCTTTTCTTTTCTCTCGTCGTATCCAGGGAGACAATCGAGGTAGTTGGCATCGGGGTAAGGTTTCTCTCTCCCAGAAATACCCCATTGCCATGACCAAAGACTTTGTAGGTATCACAACAATCCGAAAATACCTCATATCTAACCTTTACTTCACATTCACCAATATCCAGTAATTCTACCATAATCATCATTGGTGGTTCTTAATCAGTAGAGATGTCCACACAAAAACATGCACACTCAAGAAGAGACCCATCCATCTGCCTATTAATGGACCATGGTTTTCCTATCACATTACCGATCACATTGATTGTTCTAGATGACCAATGCTTCCCCACATCAGGTAAGGAAAACCAAATAGAAGTTGATTTCAAAGTCATTCTCCAAATTTCATCCTTCGGTGTCCAACATCTGACTAGGACCAACTGGTCATTGATAAACTAGGATCCCCTATTTATTGCAGCTTTTAGGTCTGCCTCATTCACAAACCTAGCAAAATCAGGCCATCATTGAGGTTAAAAACCTCAAGGTCCCCCCTTGGATACTAGGTCCTAATTATCCCACCCTTGAGCTGAAGGACATTTACTAAGGTACCCATGATTTGAATGATCGCTGAAAACCTATTGTAATCATCCATTTCTCCCATGATCGGCCTGGTGAACCTAGTCCATTCCCTACTATCCCCCTCCCAATAGAAGGGTTTCTTTGGGTCATAAGCAACACCTTCACGGATATGCATTGGTGGGCCCTCCACGGATTTCACCCAATCTTTGGAGATCGTCACATCAGCTCCCGACATACTCCACTTCTCCATTGTCTTGTTTGAGATAACCTCCTATACTGTCGAGCTTACCTTCCTGGGGGGACCAGAGGCTAGAAATGGAATACCACCAGCCATGGTGCCCCAAAACCTAGAGATGGATCATAGCAGATGTAGAGAAAGAAAGGGTTCTTTAGTTAACTATTTCTTGAATTAGCTATTATAGTGTTGGTGGTGATTGTGGTTCTTATACCCAAGTTCACTACACTTATCACATGTTATTAAGTGTACTTTGAAATCATTCCCCGTAACCTTAAATAAGGGTTGCTATAAAGGTGATGATTGGATGCATTATGACACATGGGGATGATTGTGAGTGTGGTATTTGGGATATTTCCCTCCTACAGAAGTATGATATCATGGCCACTTGAGTAGAAAGACTGAGAAAATGCATGGCCATACACCTATCTCGATCAAAAATGTTGTCGACTAAGGGTTATTCAAGGGTTACATGAGTAGGTGAACAATCCGTGTTTGTGGGTTAGACTGAGGTGGTTCTCGGTCGAGGACGTGGTCGACCGAGAGTGTCTCAGTCGAGAAGTTTGTCGACTGAGAATGTCTCTGTTTCAATGTGTTGAATTATCTACTAAGTGTGTGTATCACTGTGTAATTGTGATTCTATCTTAGGAGAGGATCTATCTAAGTGTTGTGAGTGGATAGGGAAGATCTAACACTTCATGATATCTATGTACTTGTACATTATATACTTGTAAAAGTTTTTACTTTGAGTACAATCATGAAAATAAAAGTAATCTAAGCATGTTGATCTTCCAATTGATCTTCAAATATCCACTTCCTTGTTTGTTTATCCCTAAAACACTCAAATAATAAGTTAGATCCACAAGAATGAAATGTTTGTCATCATCAAAACAAAGGGTTTAATAATGTCCAATTTAACCAACAATCTCCCCCTTTTTGAAGATGACAAACATTTCTAATATAAATCAAGATAATCTAAATGCCATGAGTTTCATACCTCTTTAATGAATATAGAAACATTTTATGTGATGACAAGAGATCATGAAACTCATTTAATATGGAGGTATATTATTATTTTTTTGATTTATATTACTTCTCCCCCTTTGTCATTTCAAAAAGATGACCATATAATCAATTTGCTCCCCCTAAATGATATACTCCCCGTTAATTGTATATTTTAACAAGAATGTCAAATTTAGCCACAGTTAAAAAAACATGAGTTATTTCTCAACCATTTGCAAGGGATGTTAAGCCCTGAAATGATATGAGAATCATTTAGGCTCATGGATATATTTTATTAGTTTCTCAACCATTTACAAGGGATGTTATGCCATGAAATGATATGAGATTCCTTTAATCTCATAGTAGGATCAATGAATATATTTCTCAACCATTTACAAGGGATGTTAAGCCCTGAAATGATGTGAGATTCTTTTAAGCTCATAGTGGAATCAATGAATGTATCTTTAACCAAATACAAGGGATGTTAAGCCTTAATCAGTGTAGAGAATTCAATTAAGAGAAAGATATACATTGTATTCAAGAATGTTGGAAGCTCCTTTAATCCAAGTTACCTTAAGGATACTAAGGTCATAATTAGCTTTGAAGTTCAATTAAATAAGTAAAACAATGAATCAATTTTATAACATGATGATCAAATATACTAAGGTTGAGTGAAAATTAATGATTTAATTTCATAAATAAGCATTTTGTCAGGCTTATTTTTGGTCGACCATGGCACCCCTCAGTTGAACTCTTTTTTAACCGAGAGGCATTTATGTAGATTTTCAATATATGCATTTTCATAAGTTATCCAATGAACCACTTTTTCTAGAATATGATTTGATCTTGTTGTGTATGATCATTGTTTGTTCTTCATTTTGCTCACATATGAACTTGTGAATAAAACCTTTTTGTGACTTAAGATTAAGTTTGCTTTTTAGAACTTAATTCATGTGAGAAATATTTTGAAAATATTTCTTTGGATGCTCAAACTTTAAATTTTCTCACAAAATGGTGATGATTATATTCTAACCAAGTTCCTTGTACTATCAATTCTTTTGTTTTCAATTTGATTATGTTAATGTTGAATAAGATTTCTTATTCCAATGGATTTGCCATTAGGACTTTCCTCTAATAAGGCCAATCTTTTCCTCATGTATATGAAAATATCTTTGTTTTCAATTATGTGCTCGTTGGCACAATTTAATCTTGCAACGTTTTGATGCACATATATAATTCTTAAAAAGGCTTTCAAATATTTAGGCAATGTATTATGTAAAGTTTATTACTCAAGTGAAGTATTGAATAGATTTGTCAGAAACATCCTCAGTCGATAACTTTCTCGACCGAAATCCTCTCGGTCGACATTTTTCTCGACCGAGCAAGTTACTGTTTGTCCAGAAAGTGTAGGGTTTAGATAGAAACATCCTTGGTCGACTATTTTCTAGACCGAAGAGTATCTCGGTCAAGGATTTATTCAACTGAGAATGTTTCTATTTTGGTAATTATTTTCAAGTAGAACATAAGTCACTTCCAATACAATTTTACAAAATATGGAAATTAAAGCCCAATTTAGTTGAGATAAGACATTTTGAATATCAAAGTAAAGTTTTAGGTCAAATCTCAACTTATCATATTCAGTATTTCTAAGTTTGGGGTTTTGGAACCCAAACTAGATCAACATCCTTTTTCTTGTACGGGCAAGAGAATGAATAATGTTCAAGATGTAAATAGTAATGACATCATATAGAATCAATTTTATTTCTCTTCTTAGCTAGATTGTCTTTAGGCACATACATGACTTTAGTGTTGGGTACTTGTGTCCTTTTTGTTCTAGGTTTTTGATAGGATTTATCATTGGGCACATAACTTAGTCCTCTCCTTCCAACTTGACCAAAAGAGTTTTTTAGAATTTTATCAAGGATATCATTATTTTTCAAGCTATTAATATCTTTTTGTAACTTAGAAATTTCATCCATTCTCCTTTTAATGTCTAACTTTGCTTGATCTAGATTAGGTAACAAACTATCTCTTTCTTTGACAATAGCATCATAATCTAAATGAGTACACACGATAGGTTGAGTTTGAAGATCATTCAATTTTGCAAGTAGTTCAACCTTTTATTGAGAAAGAAAATTATAGTTTGTTTCTAGAGTAAGAAACTTCATATTACAATCATTAAAAGATAATTTCAAGTTGGAATTTTCAGAAATAATACTGTCCTTTTTAGAAGCAAGATCATTTAATTGAGCATATAATTCTTCATTAGTTTTTGTATCCCTTTTAAGTTTCTTTTTATAGTCAATATATTTATCATGTAATTCTTCTATGCTAGCAACTAACTCTTCTTTAGATAAATCAAGTAGGCTTACCTCATTTTCTTCTTCATAGATTGTTGTAATGAAACAACTTACCTTGTTTTCGTTATTCTCACTTGATTGTTTCCTTTTATCTTTGTGGAACTTTTCTCCTTTCTTCCTCCTTGGACAATTGAATTTCTTGTGGCCATTTACTTCACATTCAAAGCACCATCCACAATCTTGATCACTTGTTGATGGCCGACTCATGTCGAGGTTGCTGAAAATGCCATCCCCCATTTCTTCAAGACCTGTTAAAGCTCCTTGAAGACATGCTCTGATACCAATTGAAAGATCTAGAGGGGGGTGAATAGAGATTTTTGGAGTTTTTAATTAAACAATTAAACACTTGAACAATAAGTAAGAGGAAACAAGGAAGACACAAGGATGTAGAGTAGTTCCTACCTTAGAAATCTAAAGTAGTGAGTCCACTACCCGATTATTTCCAATCGATATTTTGAAAGCAATTTATTTTATTACCTCTCGAGGATGTTACACAAAATACAATTGCTTTCCTACGCCCTTGAAGTAGCCTTCACCTGAAGTAGCCCCAATCCTCCTAGAAGTAGCTTCTGAAGTAACTCCAAGTCCACCCTTGAAGTAGCCTTCACCTGTAGTAGCTTCAATCCTTGAGGCAGCCTTCTGAAGTAACTTCAAGTCCACAGAGAAGCCTTCACCTCCCTGAAGTAGATCCACCCCTTGATAAAGCCTTCTCCCCCAAGAAGTAACTCCAAGAACCTCCTTTCAATAGCCTCCAACCTAGGAGTAGTCAAGGAGAACAAAATTCAATAATAAAGGAACAAGATTGGAAGAAGGAAATAACTTTACCAATGAGTACAACACTTTGATTCTATATCAAGCGTATAGATATCCTATCCACTATAGATGAACATGGTTATGTGGTGGCTAGAAGATGCTTATCTATAGGACATGAAATTAGAGCTCAAGGAAACAAGATTGCAAGTGTATCTTTGCTTGTTGCTCACTAAGATTGATTCTCAAGTTGTAATTGTGTGCACAAGTGATACTTTGGGTGTCCTAAGGCCTTTCCTATTTATAGGAATGGGTTAAAAATTCTTAGGGACATTATAGACACTTTCTAGGGTGTTCTTAGTGCTCAACTAGCTGTTAGGTGTCCATAAATTAAATTACAACAACTAGTTGTTTAGTGCTGAAAAGTGTAGTCCAGAATCTGGCTCGGTCGAGAAGTTTGTTGACCGATATGTTCTCAGTCGACAATAATTCGACCGAGTGTTGGTTTGGAGTAAAAGTGTTCAACGACTAGTGTGACTTTCAAACAACCAACTTCTCTCAGTCTAACGGCTATGGAAACTATTCGAAGGTCTATCTCAGTCAAAAATGTTGTCGACTGAGGATTATTCAAGGGTTACATGAGTAGGTCAACAATCTGTGTTTGTGGGTTAGACTGAGGTGGTTCTGGATCGAGGATTTGGTCGAGCGAGAGTGTCTCGGTCGAGAATTTTGTCGACTGAGAATGTCCCTATTTCAATGTGTTGAATCATCTACTAAGTGTTTGTATCAATGTGTAATTGTGATTCTATCTTAGGGGAGGATCTATCTAACTGTTGTGAGTGGATAGGGAAGATTTAACGCTTGATTTACATGATATCTATGTACTTGTACCAATTTTTACATTGAGTAAAATCATGAAAATAAAAGTAATCTAAGCATGTTGATCTTCCAATTGATCTTCGACTATCCACTTCCTTGTTTTTTTATCCCTGAAACACTCAAATAACAAGTTAGATCCACAAGAATGAAATGTTTGTCATCATCAAAACAAAGGGTTTAATAATGTCCAATTTAGCCAACAAATGTAACATCCCAAGTTTTCATGGATAATTTAAAACTTTTAATGTGCTTTTCTAAATAGAATTCTTTGAGGGTATTAATGCAAAAGGTCAGGAATAATATTACCTTTAAATAGCATGGCAAGGTAAATAATAGAGACTCAAAACACCTTTTTCTTTAATACTATATTGCAATTATTCAAAAGTAATATTAATTGGTTTTCCTTATATTTTTCTATCAAGAAAGTTTAAAAGAGGAGAAAGAAAAAATCAAGAGGCAAGGAATTCATTAATAAATATTAGGTGGTCTTGAACAAGAAGCATTAGTTTCTTTGGATAGCTTTTGAGATAAGAAAATCATAAATAGCTTTCTTTCTCTCTCTTCCCTTTTGGATTTCAAGAGAATAATAAAATTTTCCTATGCAACAAATTCAAAAATATAAGATGAGTTGCTCTTTTGGACCAACAACAAATGACTTTCCCCTTTTCTTTTATATGCATAGGAAGGAAGCAGCTATAACACCCCTCTAAGAACATATATATCGGCGGAAGCTAACTCCATGTTGTCCATAATGAGGGTCACTCATATTGGAGGAGCGTTACAAAACATGATATACATAACAATAAGATAAATGAAACACCATGCATTTATTCAAAATATAGATTCATACATTGTTCGTGAAAGGTCAAAACATAATTTTTCTGATCTTGATTTTAAACATAATACACATAGATAAGCAAATCTAAAACATAAAATAAAATGGACTAGATAACCTATTGAAAGGTAGATGGCACCCCACTAAGCTAGAGTATCCTTTGATGCCAGCTACACTGAAGGGCACACTTTAGTTCTCTCTTGCCCCTTGATCTAGGGACATCTCATCCCACAACAAACAACCAACGTAAGTAAGTGGCACTATGTATTTATAAGAACTAAAAAAAGCATATATACTTGAACTGAAATAAACTAGACATGAATTAAAATTAATAATTATCATTACACTTTAGCTTTCAATACATCAATGAATTAAGAAATGATACTATATGCATACTCTCTATAACTGCCCACATGGGGCACATCATGCTCAGAAAACCCATCATTGCTACGAAACTCATAACGACCATAAAGTTCCATCATTGTGAGAGACATATAATAAGTTACTAAATTCTCTTATTTTAACCATTAACATCATTATTCTTATCTTGCCATCAATGCAAATTGTCATCATCCAATAATTGCACCAAACTGCTCATCAGGTCGGTTAAGGCTCATCTTAGCTGCACGAAAGTGCTCATCAATGTCATAAAGACAAAATAACATCAATATGAACAATTCACAACTTAAGTGCATTATCTTAATCATCATGGAATTTCTACCTCTTAATCTTGAAACTAACATTACATGATTTACTTGATTCTTCCTCTAGTTTATTAATCATTACTTGATCATAGAATTAAACTAATGAGAATCAATGATAAGCATATGACTTTATGAATATAACAAGCAACATGCAATAATATAACCTGAGGCATTATCTTAATTTCACACATTAAATTGGAATTTAAATAAAAAATCATAAATCATACATAACATGCAATTTACCCAAGTGACATATGCATAGTGGCATGACCCACTTACCTAGAGCAAAGCAAATCATAATTAGTGTCTTTGATTTTCATTAAATCATAAGTTCCTTGAAAGTAGCATGATTCACATTAAGTATCATCTTAATAGTCATCCTAAACCCTAATCTTAGATTCATAGGAAAACATGGTCTAACATATCAAATTAGGGTTTGAAAACCATAAGTCATATTTCTTATCATAAAACCTTTACAAAGACTATTAATTCATATTTTTTCGATGAGCCCTTGATTTACTGTGAATTTTAAAAGAACTAACCAATCTGAAATCTAGAAAAAAATCATGTAGGCATCAACTCATCCAATAGTGTTGATGGGCCCTACCTACCTGGCCCAATCAGAGCTGGCCAGGCTCACCTAAAGCCAAATGTGAGATCAAACAAGGAGGAGGGTTAAATACCAACTTCACCATTGTGGGCGTGTGACAAGTAGGGATGAATGTCAATAAAAATGGCAATATACCACCTGGTTTCTTCTTCTTCAATCTGCAACCCATGTACATGACGAGAAGATCAGAACCTAAAACTCTGAATCAAGCCTTAACATTGGAATCAAAGGTGTTGGTTATGTCATCGTCATTCGATCTCAGTGAGCCTAAGAATGGGATGCAGAGTGGCTACGAACAATTGGAACAACTGCCCTCCATGACTAGCTTGGGTGTTGAGGTCGGAGGTCATATAGAAAGAGAGATTAGGCAAAACTAGGAATGTGGAAGGGTTTAAAATGTTAAATCTAAGTCAAAACCAAAACGATGAGATGAATCGAGGTCCAGAGTAAAATTAACAAATTGGGTGATCAAAATAGGGATAAAGGGGATTTTAAATTTTACTCTAAATTGTGACGTAAAGAAGACTCAAATATCTCTACTGCCCCTAGACAGAGGTCTTCCCAATACTAGAAGGGCTTTCGGGCTTTGTTTTCTCTAGGGAAAGTTAAAGGTTCAAGAGGAAGGTTGGTGGAGTTGGGGGTCAAGCTTGTGAGTTTGTTGGAAGATATCAGCCAAGATGAACTAGGTTTTGGGGGTCTCCTGAGGGTTTTCTAGATCATGGATTTATAGGTGTTGGTGAATGTAGGTTGGGTTTCCAAGACATAGTAGGAAATAGGGGAGGTTTATGAGGGATCTAGCAATACATGTTTTATAGGGATCCAAACCCCTACATGTTAGTGAATGAGAAGGTTCAATAAATAGAGACATGTCTTTTGGAGGTGTTATCTAAGGCAAAGATCAATTGGGGGAAGATCAGAGAAATGATGAGATCCTACGACACTTCTAGATTCCAGGAAGGTCTGGACTTTGGGTGGGAGTGAAAGATATGACTACCCGTAGATCTGAGGTCTGGCCCAAAGCAACCTCTGACCGCATCACATGACTAAACAAATCGGGAAACTTATTTCAAGTGAAAAAATTCAAAAATATTTTAATTGAAAACGATATTGATTCTTGCATAATTAAACTAGCTGATCAAATAAAGTCAAATTGACCCCAAATTCAAACCATGAAAGTAAGGGGACTAGAATATTTCCATCCAATTAGATTTATAATTTCATAAACTTTTCTCAACAAATTAAATACAAGTTATTATCTTAATATATAAAACTGAATTATTCCTTGAACTCATTTAATCGTAAAGAAAATAAAATAGAGTACATATTTCATTCTCTCTCTCTTTTTGTACTATTTCAATAATCTATCCAATATTCAGGTAACTTGCATTATAAGTTGAAAATTTGCACTGAAGACCCTAAACTTATTTTATTTATAATTTGGGATGTTAAAATTCTACCCACCTTGAATAAAATTTGTCCTTGGATTTTTTCTTAGACTACTACCCACCTTAGGGTTTTCCATATTCCTATATTGTCATAAATTATTATTTAAAAGCTCACAACTATATACATATAAGTTCTAAGGATAAAGTAATAATCTAAAAGTGACAATATTAAACCATTCCTTGATCATTTTCATCCTCCATGTTCATTGCAAAGAGAGTTGCTTGTTTCATAGGAGTTGAGTTATGCTTTCTGGCTTCTTTCCTATGTATCTTAGGGAAATCTGACTTTATGTAACCAAAATCTCAACAATAATAGAATAATCCAGTACCAAACTTGCACGACCCTCCATGTACCCTCATACAAGTCAGGCATTGTGATTACTCTTGGGCAGTAGTGTCTTCAACCTCATGAGCCTTCCTCTTTTTGTTGGGAGGTTGATTGATACTACTTGTTCTTCTGAGGAGCTTCCTTCCTATAGGACCTTCCAAGGTGGTTTTCTAGATCTAGGGTCGCATCTACGATAGCTTGAAGGGTCCTATGGCCTCTTCCTGACAGAGCTAAGCTTAGGTCAGGCTTGAGTCTTCAGATGAACTTCTTTGTCCTATGTTGCTCATCATTATTATAACCATAGTTCGACAGGATCTTGAACTTCATTGCATATTGGGTCATAGTCATGCCACCAACCTGAGCTAGGGTGGCAAACTCCATCTCCTTCTTCTATATCATAGCTTCAAACACATAGTGCTCCTGGAATGCTTTGATAAAATCTTCCCATGTGAGTGCAGGTGAATCAGTCACTCTTGAATTGAGGAAATTCACCCACCATGTACGAGCAACTCCTTTCAGCATATAGGTCGCAAATTGAACCCTAGACTTTTGAGGGAAGTTTTGGTCATGGAAATAATTTTCCATGCTCCTAATGCATTCTTTTCTATTGGTGATGACATAAACTTCTCCCTCTCCAACAAAGGAGTCAATATAGATCTTCAAGAAGTCCACTAAAGTCAACTCGTAGTGTCTGGGTTGATGTTGTCCTTGTTCTAGGGAATTGGTGAGCACTTAGACTAAGTCCGCCAAGGTTTTTTTAGGGCTTCTTCTTGGTATGATTCCCTCACTAGAAGAGATATCACATCATTCTTATCCTTTCCCATGTCAGATCACTTTGGGGCCATCTAAAAAAACAACGTACACCTAGGGTTAGAACATGTGAATCTTTAGCTTTGTGGCCATCTACTCGTCTCTATGATATTACATTGTAACGACCATCTAAGCATATATATATATATATATATATATATATATATATATATTAGTGGAATAAAATCCCATTTTGTCCATATCGAGGGTTACTCGTCCTGGAAGAACGTTACAAAACATGATCTACATAACAACAAGATAAATGCAACACCATGCATTAATTCAAAATATACATTTATACATTATTCTTAAAAGGGGAAAACATAAATTGTCTCATATTGATTTCAAACCTAATACATGTAGGCGAAGAAAATCTAAAACATAAAATAAAAATCGACTAAATAATCTATTGAGTGGTAGCTGGCACCCTACCAAGCTAGAGTATCCTTTGATGCCAGTGAAGTTGAATGGATCACTTCAATTCTCTTTTTCTACTTGATCTAGGGGCATCTCGTCCCAATACCATGCAAAATAAAGCAACAACGTATGTAAGCAGAATTATGCATCTTATAAGAAATAAATAAAATAAGCATATATACCTGAACTGAAATAAACTTGGTATGACTTAACATTAAGAATTGTGATTACAATTTAGCTTTCATTACATCAATGAATTAAGAAATGATACTATATGCATTCTCTCTATAACTACCCACACCGGGCACATCATGCTTGGAAAGCCCATCATTTCTTAGGAAGCCCATAAAGACCACAAAGGTCCATCATTATGAGAATCATATAATAAGTTACTAAATTCTCTTATCTTAACCATTAATATCTTTGTGAGTATCTTGCCATCAATGTAAATTTTCCTCACCCAATAATTGTACCAAAGTGCTCATTAGGCATGTTAAGGCTCATCTTAGTTGCACCAAAATGCTCATCAATGCCATAAAGACAATAACATAAAGAGGAACTACTCACAACTTCAGTGCATTATTTTAATTATCTTGGAATTTCTCCCTCTTAATCTTGAAACTAACATTACATGATTTAGATGATTCTTTCTCTAGTGTCTTAATCATTATGTGATCATAGCATTAAATTAATGATCATCAATGATAAGTATTGAACTTTATGAATATAACAAGCAACAAGCAATAATATAATCAAAGACATCATCATTATCTTAATTTCACATATTAAATTGGAATATAAACCATAATCATAAATCATACATAACATGCAATTCACCCAAGTGACATATGCAAAGTGGCATGACCCGCTTACTTGGAGGAAGAAAATCCTAATTTAGTGGGTTTGATCTTGATCGAATCCTAAGTTCCTTGAAAGTAGCGTGATTCACATTAAGTATTGCAAATAAGACTAAACACCCCTTTACTAATAATGGTAAATAAAAGACCAATGAATAGAAGTGGAATTTAAAAAATTGGCTATATTCAATTATATAAAGGGTACATCAAAATTTCCCAATAAGGGTGTACATGCTTTATACAAATAAAGGATCTAAGGTAGAGGGAAATGAAACTACATCAATATGTCTCCAACAAAATAACTTAACAGATAAGCCCATGATGGAACGATGAACACCTTCTCCTAATCTTAGGCTGGTTCACCATGCTCATGTTGCTCACTCTAATCCTAAACCTGGGTGGTTGGGATCACCCAATAAGAGGAGAAATAAAGTATGTGTCAATTAAAGGAATAAGGACAATTATAAACCAAAATATTACATGGTAAAGACTTACTATGCTAAGAGGGTCAAAAGTATGAGGCATGTAATAAATAAGAAGTCTTCCATGGTATTCAATAATAAAGTTGCATGCATGAATAAAATCATGACTACAAAAACTAATATAGGGATGAGGTACCTACCTAACCTCAACCACTAGGTGAGGGAGAGTAACACATTTCCAAACACCTAAATATATATAAAAATGGGGAGAGTAATCACATTCCCCTGGGCGAAATAACTCATGCCCAACTATGGGTGTTGTACACATGTACACTACATTAGTTATTTAGTTAATAATTCATCATGTTGAGTAAATTAAATTGGCGGAGTGGAAATAAAATAACTATAGCAGTAGGGTTCAAAACCCACTAAGTAATTGAAGTAAAGGTGTCACAAGAAGGCAATAAAAAGATTAAAGGATAAGACTATACCTCTTTGGAAATATTCGGGTTGGATATCAGAATACCCAACTGAAGGAACAAGTGTACACACTCATGCATAAATAGGGTTGCACAAGCACATACATAAATTTGATTGCACATACGCAACCATAAATAGGATTGCACATACACATACATAAATAGGATTACAAATACTTTAAAGTAGAGTCCTAATTATTTCTTTCACCAACTTGGTTGTATCCAAAACCTCTTTGACCTAAATTACAATATATATGTATGCATTAGAACTTCATATATCATAAACTGTAAGTAAAGCCAAATTTTGGACCTTCTAAGAAAACATTCGATTTAGGACCCAAAACTTGGACCAATCAAACAATTGGATTCTCCTGATTAAGAAAACTTATTTATTTATTAAATTTGGAGTTAAAATGAATTAGTTATCAATTTTAACCTTTTTATATAACTAAAATGGTTTTTATAATAAACATCAAAACAGGGATGCAAAACAATACTTAAAAACACTAAAATCGGATTCCTTGTGAAAAATGCTTTCCAATGACTATTTATACACATTTTTATGACCATCCTATGGTTTACTGTGAATTTCCAAAATCTTACCAATCAGGAAGTAGGAAAACTATAGTCAGACATCAAATAAATCCCAATTAAAAGCCGATGAAATATTAGGTGAAATAACTAAGAAGACTATGATGCACGTTACATTGAATCAAACATGTTGGGGTAAAGTCATCAAACAACCTACAACATAGTTTACGGCTGATGAATCAAAACCGTGTGGGAAATCTTGTGATAGAATGAAGTTTTAGAGACTTCAAATGTTTGAGGACTTCTTTTGAATTCATGTGTCTTTAAGTTTCCATAAGAGTTCCAAGTATTTAATAAAGTTGAGTGTTGATTGACATTGATATCATTATTAAGATCAATAAGTTTATTCCTATTTTAGGAATTTAATTGATCACCCATATAGTTGAATTTTGGCACCAATGTTGGATGTGAGATAGCTTGGAGATGGTAAAACTATGGTCAAAGTTTCATGAGGTTTCGAAGATCCTAGGAGTTATTTTCGTTTGAAGTGGGACAAATGGTTAACTTTTTGATGTATTTTGGACCAATGTTCACAATTAGAAACTTGGGCTTTGATCAAATGTTGTATCACACTCCTTTAGTCATTGGATGTTGGCCACGCATTGTCCTTTTTCAAGAATAGATCTAGACAGTCAGTGATAGATCTGAGGGCCAAGAAACTTGGCTTCAATCTCTGACATATTGAGGCTTATACTTGGATGGAGCAGTCAAACCTCCACACCATGATTGACAAGTACGTGATTTGAGGAGGGAAACTGACTAAACAATTAGCTACACATAGATAGTAATGACTGTCTGATGTTTTCATCAATGTTTTTCACTTAGAAACAATAGAGAACGAGTGACCGTCCCCTCTTCTCTTTCACGCCCTCGCATGTCACAAGGGAATTATGGAGGAGAGAAGAAATAATAGAACGTGAGGCCGGTGGAGTTCTCTGATGTTGGTGATGAGGTGTAGATCTTCACTAGTTTCTTACTGCTATGGAATTATGTAGCGGTGCCCGCTCAGGTCAGAGTCGAAGCGTACGGTGAGCAGAGAAGATGGCACACACAAGCATCGAGCGTCAGGAAGAGATGTTGCTATCCCTTTCCTAATTCACCACGACGATGAGGATCCCACCATAATTGACTGGATCAACCTACACAGACCTCGACAGGTCCCTCCAAGCCAATAGCTTGTGTGTGGAGCTCCATCACACTATAATCATGAGTCCATCCAGACACTTCGGGGGCATATGACACAAGAAATATGGTCGAGTTAGAAGAGCATGCGAGTGTAGAGAACAATCGTACACCAGAGAGGACCACACCGGTGGTGTTGTGATCTGTGAAGCACATAGGCGTCGTGTGAGAAGGAGAAAGAACAGAGGAGACTCGTGCACACGTAGGTGTCGAACTCTGAGATCACAATGAGCTTTTGGTGGCTGACTACACATTGGGGAAAATACCGATGGCGGCGTTCATTTAAGAAACACTAGTTCCTCATCAGAGTTGTTGCTTACAACGGCCATGAGAATATAGCCCCACCTGGGACTCAAACGCACTCAGGTAAGAGTTGCGGATCGGGGAAATGACCTAGAATAGATGTGTGAGAGGGGGAGAGTCAAGGCCCAACTCAGGTAGACCAGCTATGAATCGGGTCCACCTTCCACCCAGACCGACCGACTTGATGATGAACCAGACAGATCCAAGAAGGAGCCGCACCCGGACAAGTGACAATGCCCCATAGGCCCAAACAAGGTAATGTTTTTCTAGAATTATGTGATCTTAAATAATTCATAGTAAATAGTTCAAGCATTAGAAAAATATGAATAAAATACCCAAATTCTCAGAAAAAATGAGTGTAACAATATGGAACAATAATATTAGCCTTTTGATGCACGAATCTCAGTGATATCATGTAAGTTGTGAAATGCTTATTTCATATGAAATATATATCAAATAGTGATATAAAATTATGAGAATGCTTCGGTAACTCTAAAATATGATTTATACTCCATTTAAGGTCATTGATTATGATGTTGATGCCTGAAATCATGTAATTTGGTCCATATGGCTAATTAGGGCTAATAACCTTAATTAATGTGTAATAATTACAAATATGTTGAAGAAACCCTAAAAATTATAGTATGAGCTCATATCAATACACAGAACCTAATATTAAATTTTGCGATCATAATTATGCATATAAATAAGGTCACATCTTTAAGGATCCTATAATGATGAGAAAACCCTGATTGGATTAATGTATATAATCTATAGTTAATACATGCAAAATGCTATGGAACCTAATGTTCAGATGAAGAACCCTAATCTATAACATAATTATAAAATAACATCAGTAAGATAATTCCAAGACAAGAATGTAAGTAAAAATGAGAATATCCCTATGAGATAAGTAAAACCCTAAAATGAATCATAATGAGGGTTAATATGAGATGTAAGATGATGAGAACCTGATGGTAATATGTGATCTTATCTTAATCAGGGTTGACCAAGGTTAGAGTTGACCTAAGGAATATGTGATGATTAGGATATATGTGATTAAGGTACACCATTACCTCTTACTTGGCCTACTATTCAGTATGGTTGAATTATATGTGTACAAAATGCTTGGCATATGGTATTGTATGAAATGATATTTCTTGTATGATATCTTGTTAGAATTTCCATATTTATGTCTATGAACACATGCAAACATAATATTTCTGATCCATCCTATGATAGCACAAAACTCTTTGGAAGTACAATGCAGTGAAGTGATTTAATCTTTGGTAGGAGATCACATTGTATATATGATCTAACTATTTAGTAGGAGATCATAAGGCCTAAAAGAATCTATCCCTTTGGTGGCAGATGCATGAGATATATGATGGAAATGTGATTAAAATATGTGTTCACTTTTGTTAATAAACATCTTTGTCAAGTATTTGCCTTTTTTATATTTCTTTATAACTGCCAAGTATTAGTTTTATCTTATTTCCAAGCTTAGTAATAAGAGGCATATACAAAGACGCGTAGGCGTACTCAGTACAATATTCTTGAATATTGTCCTGACGTGTACCACATGTAATCTTTTGTTTAGGTTGTGGACATATGATCTTGAAGAGCATGATATTTGAGAGTTGTGTGGTGAGCTGATGTACTTAAGATCATGTTGTTTAGTGGTAGTACATGTATATGTAGAAGTTTGTTGTTCAATATGTAATATCAAATGTTGTAGCAATTCATGTTGTAACTGTATGTTGAATGGTGAACATGTGTTTTATGGTTTTATTATTGTTTTTGTGCATGTGCTACTATTGTCTCCTTCTGACTTCCTATGATTTTCTCCTCATTAGCCTGGTGTGGGTGTTCAAATTGAGATTCTCACTAAGGGGAGGGTTTCAATTTGGATGTCACACAACATATTATGTTTTAAAAAATCTGGGGGTATCACATGTAGTATCAGAGCATGAACAATAGCAAAGCCTAAAATTTGCTCATTGTGAAACTCAAAATTAAAGAAAACCTTGAACTTAAACATCTTTGGGATTAGATCAGTTTTCTTTTAGAGACTAGATTAGACCTAGCCTCTAGGTTTGCACCTAGATGTCTGAGAACTAGGTCTAGACTAGTGCTTGTTTTATAATAAGTCCTAATATGTCATTATTTCCTTATAATGTGGCGGTATGTGATGTTGCATTATTAGGAGATGATGTCCATCAAGGGAAGAGAAATCCTAGACATATGGTGTTTGTTACCTAGAGTAGCTACACTAGTCTACACCATGTTCTCACTCTTTTCACTAGTTTTCATGGCACTTTACTCTCTATTATGTGTGGGACACTCATTTTCTAGATTTGGTTTTTGATTCCAATCGGATCGAACCCAGATGATTTTCTCTGACACATGTTTTATCGGAGAAAAACTATATAATATTTTATTATATATGTAAGTATTAAAAGAATGTGTCCCCACACATATACGAGTAGGAGGTGGTCATGCAAATAAAGTTTGTTTTTGAAGAAAGTTCAGTTTTGTGGATTTGATATAAGTCTTGATGGTGCAAGTACATGTGCTTTTGTAAGATGAGATAAGCTATGTTGGGATAAAGTTGTGAGTTAGCATGAGCTTCAAACTCTTTTATGAAGGAGGACCTCTAGTGTTGGGACCAGTTATATGGTTAACTTCAGAGAGGGTGAGACCCATTGAGAGAAGGTCAGAGAATCTAAACTCCAAGATATGAGAATTATGAGAAACATGTGATATGATATGTCCTAAACTAGACTACTCCTGAGTGATTGAGTTGAGTTGCTTTATGCATGATTCATATAGCATTGTGAACCTTAGATGTCCTTTGGAAGAACAAACCCTAGAGTAGCGAAAGAGGCTTCTTTGTGAACATGTGTACATGAATATGATACCTACCATCTACATGAGGGAGATGGAATCTCAAGACCCTGGAGGAGGATTGCACAGTTAGTATGATGTGAAGCCTCATGCTTAGGTTTATGGTTCCTTGTAGAACTCTAGTGGTGTATGTAAGAGAGAGAGTTGAGAAATAATTTTTATGGGTAGAGAACATATAAATAGAATATTGATGCGAGGATTTTGAGTTGTTTTTTAGGCTTGTTTATATTGGTTTTATGCATGTTCTTGTCATATTTTTGACTAATTTCGCATGATTCACTTCTTTTAGCGTATAATCTCATAACACATTAAACTTACCTTGTTTCACCTGATTTTGTATTAATGATCATATTTATCAAATTTGATTGGTATTCTTCTCTTTGTTTTAGGCAGTTCACATATCTGGATCCGTCGATACCATCGACGGGAGGTCGATACCATCGACCTAACCACAGTGACTTTGTTGGAGAAGAAGAAGATCTTGTCGATACCATCGACACACTATCAATGGTATCAAGATTGCCTCAGCAGGATGAGCTATAGCAACAGATTCCATAGCAAAAGCGACGTTTAAAGAGTCGATACCATCGACTACCTGTCGATGCTATTGAGATGACAACAGTGTACCAGCTATCAACAAGTCGATACCATCGACACCACTATCGATGGTATCGAGCCATCTTCAGAGAGGATGCCAGACATAGAAGGAGTTTCACTACCCTAGGGGGTCGATACCATCGACCCGCGTCGATGGTATCGACGCCGTCAGATTAGGATTTGCTAAAGATTGTGTCTAATCGTACGGTGGTGATTTTTGGGCGACCTAAAGTGGTGTATATACCTAATTAAGGCGGCCCTAAGCAATCTGTCATATCATTAGCCGCTGCACAAGTCTCAAGGAGGAGAGGAGAAGGGAAAGGAGCTAAGAACCATGCCCCGACTGTTCCAAAGGCTGTTGAAGGAGTTTTCCACCGCCGAAAATATGTAGAACACTTACCCTACGCCGAGGAATACCCAGATCTCTTCCATTCAGGGGTTACACAATATCTATCCACATTTTCTCCATGTCTTCTTTTTCCCCCATGTTGTTTTTTCATTGAGAGGAACATGCAGGGCTAATCCCCTTTGTCTTTAGGACTGGGAGTAGCCTGGGTAATCGTTGTATGCCATTTCTATATATTCATCATAATTTGTCTCTCAAATCTGTGGTATGATTTCATTTTCTCCATTATATCATTATGATTGATCGCCCTAATG
This sequence comes from Alisma plantago-aquatica, assembly GCA_963693085.1. Lineage (NCBI taxonomy): Eukaryota > Viridiplantae > Streptophyta > Magnoliopsida > Alismatales > Alismataceae > Alisma > Alisma plantago-aquatica. The sequence goes on from OY856415.1 coordinate 92,928,683, forward strand.
ATAATCCAATGCCTTTAATTACTTTGAAAGAAGAATTAACGACTGAAAAGAGACAAAAATCACATTAACTAATAAATCCTTTGAACAAGGTGATGTACAATTAATGGTGGAAACCCAGAGTAGGATCTTAATGCACCTAGTTTAAGGTATAGGTTGCTACTACCGTGGAACCAGCCTAGATTTAGGTAGTGAATTGTATCGTGAAAGTGAACAATTCTTACTACAGGCCACTACCCAGAATAGGAGACGAATTAGGGTAATTATGTAGAAATTATTTCGATGAGAGCCTACAGTGAAACTGCAATCCTAAAGACTCCAGTTTAAATTGATTAAACCAAACATTTAATCAATTGTGTTGTTTTCTTTTATTTTTATTTTTATTTTCTTTTTCAATCAACTCTCAAACCTTTTTAATTGGTCTAGCTGATCGTGAGTGGTTAGTAAGTAGTCTACCGACATTTCAGTGTCCCTGTGTTTGACTCGGGCCTCACAAAGGCCTATATTACTCTGACGCGTGCGCTTGCGTTATATGCACGATAAAAATGTGTCAAGTTTTTGGTGCCATTGTCGGGGACACGACAACTGGCGACACTACGAGTGCTATAAGCGACCACTCTAGGCCACATTTCATTTTATTATTATTCTTGAAATTCATCATTTACCTTTCATATTTAGTAATCACCTAACACTGTACTTAATCAAATTTATTACCTTGCAGGTACTAGTGCATGCTGAAGACGCGTAGCACCGACTACGTATAGTCATCACCAGAGGTTCCACCATTGGGACAAGACGACGAGGAGAACAACATTCAAGATCAACCTAAAGATATAGATTCAGACTCTAAACCAGAAGCCATGGCTGAGGAACAGACAATATGGGAGAATATAAAGGCTTCTTCCTCATCAACATCAAAGGGGCCAATTTAAAGGCAGGCAATTAACATTCCAACATATAAGATTGTTTCGGCATTGATAAACTTGGTCAAGTCTCAAGCATTTTACGGGCTGAAGAATGAAGACCATGTTGCCCACATCAGCACTTTCGTGGAAAATTGTGATATGATCCAGATAGATAGGTTTCCATAGGAGGTACTGTATTTGAAGTTGTTTCCCAGCTCTCTTGCAGGTAATGCACGGGAATGACTACATAACCTTGATGATGAGACCGTCGAGATGTGGGATCAAATGATCGAGGTTTTCTTCAAGAGATTCTTTCCACCGGAGAAAACCAATGACCTAGTATGAAAGATTCATAATTTCTGTCAAAGGGCTGGGGAGACATATTCTGAGACATGGGAGTGCTTTCAGATAATGTTGCGGAAGTGTCCACATCATGGGCTAGATAAAGAAAAACAAGTGAATATCTTCTACTTTACTTTAAATGAGCATGAAAGGAGTAATCTAGACTCAGTAGGTTCCAGTTTCTTCTTGAACAACACCGGCACTAGGTGTTGGGAAATCCTGAAAAATATGGCCAGAAAGCAATCATGGGGCGACAGAGACACACCAGAACAGGTTCGAGTTGCAGGTGAGTCAAAGGCAAAGACAAAATGGATCTCATAGCCAAGAAACTTGTAGAGACAGAGGAAGAGTCCAATGAGGAGGCCCAAGTTAAATTCATTCCACAATAGGGTTACAGGAGCAATGATTACTCTTGGAGAAAGGATAGAAAATTTTCATGGAAGGATCCAAACAACTTCCTACAAAACCCGGATGCAAAACCACAGCCCACTGCGGAAGACAAAAGCACTGAATTGCTCAGCCAAGTAGTGAAATAGAATCAAGAGTTGATGAATATGTTCGGTAAGCAGTTACAGTCTCAGGGTAAGATGTTGAATAAATTTGGGCAGACGCTGCAAAGTCATGGAGCACAGATGAGGGAACTCGAGATGACTGTGGCCCAAATTGCTAATGAAGTGGCAACCATGAAACATCAAAATCAATAAGGACCAGTTGGGAATGCAGAGGCTGCTCAAGTACATCATCAAGTGAAGTACATATCTGTGATTAAACAAACAGAGCCACTGGTGGGAGAGGTCCATGAAAAGGGAAAAATGCATTTTGCAACAGAGGCTAAAACCAGTGTGCCATACCCTCGTAGCTTATATGGACTACCAGGGGGATGTCGCCCATTCAGCAAATCCTACCATCATAGCCGTGCCCACACTTAGGCAAGAGGAGCAGGTGAAGGCCATACTTCACAATGGAACTACTACCACTGAGAAGGAGGAGCAGCCACGAGCCACACCAACTGTGACTGATGCGCTAAAGCCTACGCTAGAGGGTGACATTGAAGCAAGCTTAGGGAAGGAGACCCCAAATATCCCATATGTGCCACCGCACAAGCAGATAAAAGAGCCTAGCGTGCCATTTCAGGATATTCAAAAGTCGAAGAAGGAGCATAGACACTACAAGAAGTTTTTGGAGATGTTTAGGAAGCTCCATATTAATATTCCAAGATTCTTGCATATGGAAAATTTATCAAGGACATCATCACCAAGAAAAGGAGGATAAAAGACACTAACGTTTGCTTTGTGAATGAGACGGTGAGCTCGATAATCACTGGAAGTGTATCAGAGAAGAAGAAAGATCTTGGGAGTTTCTACATACCATGCTCAATTGGCGGCCATCACTTTCCATATGCACAATGCGATTCAAGCGCTAGCATAAATCTTATGCCGTTATCCACATTCTAAAAGCTTGGTTCGAAGATACTAAAAAAATCTGCCATGACTATTGAGTTGGTGGATGGGTCTATTGTTAAGCCATATGGGGTGTGTGATGATGTACTTATCAAAGTCGACAGATTCATCTTTCTCATGGTTTTCATTGTCATGGACAAGCCGCAGCTAAAGGGTTGTGATATGCTACTGGGTAGGCCGTTTCAAGCGACGGATGATGTCATCACTGCTATCGGGAGAGGTATCTTGACATTAGGAATTGGCAAGGAAAGAGTTGAGTTCAAACTGCCGAGTGATCCTCTAGGAACACTCCTCGATGCCCCAAGATGATGAGCTTAATTTTGTCTAGCCTAAGACAATAAACAAGGGCGCTTGTTGGGAGGCAACCCAACCATCGATAATTTTAAATTGTAGTTCCTTCATTTTCTTTTGTATTTTCAAGTAGTTTTGTTCAATTTTATTTTTCATGTAAAAATGATGCCCTGATGCGTGTGTTAAGTGTGCAGTACTGATTGGGTGTCGATACCATCGACCCTTGAGTCAATGGTAGAGAGGATGGTACAGAGCGGTATCTACAGAAAATTTGCTCCGTTGATACTATCGACGAGCTCGTCGATAGTATCAACTCACCATCAGGTTGAATGACGAAAGGAGGTCGATAGTATCGACTCAAGTGTCGATACTCGCGAGATCTTTGGAGCAGTCGATGGTATTGACCCGACAACAGCAACGAAGCGTCGTTCGGGCCTCGTGAGGTTAAATGACACATAAAGTGTCGATACCATCGACATCTCATCGATAGTATCAATGTGATCGATGTGACACGTCACCAATACACGAGAAAATATCAACGGAGGTCACCAAATCAAGGAAGATGATCCGTGGGATGGGTCGATACCATCGACACCACGTCGAGGGTATCAACGTGTCATCGATCTGGGCCCCCACATCCAACCATCGATGACCGTCGATAGTAGCGAAGACCCGGATTGTGCTACAGGTGTCGATACCATCGACACCCCGTCGATGGTATCGACGGGCACCATTTCCACCGCCAGAACAATAATGGGTATCACTGTTCCACCTTCTGAGATTGTTTTTGACTATGAGGCCATAGTCGAATTCAAGCTTAGGGGGGGAGATGGAACAATTTCTATCTCAGTTTACTTTTTCTTTCTTTTGTTTTAGTAATTTTCTTTTGAGTAATTTTGTTATTTACAGCTTTTTAGGATCCACATTCTATCTAGTGTAATCCGTGGATGTCTAATGTAATGTGTCATCTCAATGTTTTATGTGTGCAATCATCTGAAATTGGGCATAATTTTTTTTTTTTCCAGAATTGGCAATTTGAGTTGTTTGAACTTGAGCACCTACTTATGAAAATAATTGGGTTTGTCAACTTTAAAACATAAAATCATAATTGTGCATCCTTATGATTCAAGAAATGTGGACGGACATGGATGTTGAGCCTAATTTGACCAAATGGTAATGGGACTTTAATTAGAAGTGAGAGAGAGAAGCCCTTTGATTAAATGTTACACAAGTCAGTAAGGAGGGACATATAATATTTTCCAATGGTTCCTGTCAATTAATCTTGTGATTTATCCACCCCATTGTATTCATACTCCACCATAAGAAGTGGGAGCACATTACAGTTTTCATCTTTTGATTGCATATCATTTAGATAGGATTGCATTAGAGCTAGATTTTGCATAGATGAAAAAAAAATGGAAAATGAAAAGAAATTTTGTAGATGAATCATGCATGCACACATTCTTGAGTGCACGTCATTACAGTTGCATAATTACTCTCATGTAGTTGCACTTTACATATTTTTGAGCATATAGGACAATATGTGCCTTATTTCTTCTGAAAAATAAGAAAAGCGGGTAACTCATTCTATATTCTCTGGAAATTAAGTTGTAATTCTTCAATGATAGCAGATATGTGAAAATAATCCCGAAAAAATGTTGAAAAAAAGATTATACATTTCGCAGTAGCCAAATTGAGAGAAAGAAGGGCTTGAAAAAAAAGAGAAAGAAAAAGTGATACTAGAGGGAGAAAAGAGCTTGTCTCATCGGTATAGTAGGAAGAATAAGCACATAATGTAGTTTGTAGACATTCTGTCTCGCATGGAGATGGAATACCAGGAACATATACCATTCCACCCAAAATGTAGGCATTAGGTCATTTTCATATGCATATGCATCATTTAGGTCATTCTTGTTAATTGTGCATGTTAAAACTGTCTTGTGCTTCCTTTTCTTCCACTTCCGCACATTCCATCCACCTGTTGCTCGAAAAATGGTAGGCCACCATGATTATCTCCTCATGATTGTATATCAGGAGATCTTCTTCCATGTAGATGGTAGTTAGGAATTGAACAACATAGATAGAAGATCACAAGATGCACCAAGCCTGAATCGGAGGAACTTATTATAATAACTACCTAATTTGTTAGTGTTCATGATCTTGGGGTGGGCGTCTCTTATGGATGATAATTGTCGTCTTCAGGGTAGTTACTGTTCTGTGGTTAATGAGGGACGGTGTGCGGATGATAGGTGGGAAACATAGTGAGATGTCTTTTATGCTAACATGTTCTTTAGTTGACTCTCGCAATTTTATTCTAGAGTTTTGTTGCTCGAGGATGCACTACAGAAAAAAGATGATTTAACTACAATTGTTTGGGTTATATTTAATTTATGTGTAGCCAGAACTATTTTAATTTATAAAATATATTTGTATAACTAAAATAATTGTAGCTAGTTCTATAAATAAGATATAGCTACAATTTTGTCTCCCTTTGATTGTATCCAGAATAAATGTAGTTCCTTGGCTTAATTAAAAGCAAAAAAAACCCAAAATTTCCCTCCCCCCGCGCTCGGTATCCCTATTGTTTCTCTGGTTCCCCCCATCCCCCACGCACGACGCGCGATGCGATCGGAAATCGTCTTCTGGTGTCCCCCTCCCTCCTGCCGTCGGCTTCAAAGGTGGTTCCTCGCCGTCCACCCTCCCTCCGGCCGGCGACTGCTTCCTCCGCTGGACCTCCGCAGCTCTTCCACCGTCGACACCCTCCTCAGGTGCTTTGTTCCCCGACACCCTCTGTAGGTGTTTCCTCCATTGGCGCCTCTGCAGTTGGTTCCTCTGCTGACTCCCTCCGCAGCTGCTTCCTCTATAGACGCCCTTCGCAGCTGCTTCCTCCCCCGACGCCCTCCACAGGTGCTTCCTCTGTCGACGCCCTATGCAGTTGTTCGAGTGAGTAGTCTTCTAGTTCTATTTTTTTTTCTATATGCTTGAGTCAGCCAGTGGCAGAGCCACACGAAGGCATGGTGAGGCACGAGCGTCACCCACCTTTAGGGAAGACAACGAGAAGGAAGAGCCCCAGTCAAAACTTATTTGTATATTGATTAAACTAGGTTGATAACCACACAAGTCCCGGTTCCTAGCAGGAAGGTGTGTTTATGCTTGCAACGAACGCGCGTGCGTAGCAAGTAAGAGACATATCTATCTATCCATCGGTCCTCACATCCACGCAGTAGATACAAATTTCAATTTTACTATCACAATCATTACTAGGCACCTAAAAAAAGATGGCAATGTTGGTAGCTATGGAGCGTACTGTGCCCAAGGAAATCAAGAATATGGAGGTTCTGTGTGATGCACAGACGATAAAGGTAAGCAGGAAAACAAGGCCACTGCAAGACTACAACAAGCCAACAACATCTACTTCAATATTGCTACTGTCGTCACTCTGCAGCACCATCCACACAACTCGATAGTGAATGTGTTTATCTAGAATCTATGATGAGAAAGAAGCCTTCATTTGATCTACGTTATAATGATTCCACGTTGTCAGATTCAACTTGTTTCAATTAGACCAACTAATCCTTCCCATCTGGCAGAAAACAGAAGCCTGCTCATGACACAAAAGACTATTTCTTTACACTTGATCTTTTGTTGGCTAGTTATTTAATTATGTAGCCTTTGGTTTTGGTGGAGTTTATTTGAGCTTCAACTTTTTTGAAGTAATGCGTATAACTTGGATGATTATTGTTCGTTGATTTGTACTTTAAGCTAATAGAATGCCACTTGCAACAATGGTGACTGTTCTCTTTAAATGCATAATCATACACATTATTCTTTTCATTGTAAGTCTGTGTTGCATTCTAATACAGTTGTATCAGAACTCTACAAACCAGCACACAAAGTGCTATTGCAGGAACTTGGGAAGCTTCTAGCAACAACCTTTCATGTTTACATTAGTTTCATCTTCTTCTATTTTTAGGAGATCATACTCCTCATTAAAATATTTACCAGATCGGTTAGTCACAGTCATTTTGTGTTTTCTATACTTTCCAATGTATATCTCACTCTGGAAGACAAGAAGTAATGGGTTGTCTTAATTGAAACTTGATGTCTTCTACCCAAGAAGGGCCGAATTGGCCACTAGAATTGTAGTAGGGGGCTACCAATACTACATAGAAGTTGTAGGATTGAATGAACTAGTCTAGTGGCCCTAGAAGGTGTCTTCTTATCCACCCTTACAACAACCCGAGTTTTAAGTTTATAATTTATTCATTACATCTCAAAGTTGGAATGCTTTTGATCTAGATTTCATTATATCTCAAAGTTGTAATGCTTTTAATCCATAATTTTAGTTGAGTACAGCCTTGAATAGATCAATTCAAGAGATTAGAAGTTGTGATAACAACATATCAATTCAAGGTATGGTCTCCATTTTTTTGCAGGGATCATTGAACAAATAAGAACTTGTTTGCAATATATTTCTACTAAGATTAGTTTCTTATGTTGCTCTAGACCTTATTTGATTATGAGGATCTACTGACTTAACAATAATGAATGAATGTCTAAAATTATATACCGACTAGCATTGAGAATTTTTCTAATAAGTTTCCAGCTATCTGTTTGTGAGATAAAAGTGAATATGACGCTTGCATTTTCCTTTCTTCCTTACAGGTCTGGTTGTGTAGTAGGTCGAATGCTTATAATGTTGAGATATGACCATGTCAAGTTTTACACAGGATATTCTATTCATATTGAGTTTGTTCCAACTAATGGCTTATTCTTTCATAGTGCCCGGTTTGCTCCAGTTATCAACTAAGTAGATGGAAATTGCTCAGTAATAATGCATAGGCTAGCTAACTACATAGATGAATTAATACTCACAAATAGAGACTTGAAGAAAGAAGTGGACCATATGCGTGTTGTTGAGGTTTGCACAGTAACTGAAGTTATATTAAACTAAATGTATTGACTATATCAAAGGCTTCGATTTGCATGATCTATAAGGAGCTGCTTGGGTCGATAATATTAGAGTACTAGTAGTTATGTACAAAAGTTATTCTAGACTAATGCCCAATAAGAGCAATTGTATTTTATATTGCTATCTACTATACAGATTTGCGCAATTGGGAATCACGCCTATTTTTGTGTGATTGAGAACTGTCGTTTCTATCAACTCGAGACAGGTTGATGAGCAGGCCGACTAATACTGATCAGTTATATTTTTCTGCTTTTGCTGCCCCACGGGTGATCCGACGTGGTATTTTCTACATATATAACTACTATAATTTGTGATGTTGCCCCCTAAGAGTTTCTTGGTGCCTGTGTCTTTTTTTTCTTTCTTTCATTTGTCCAAGAACTAGCAAGGTACACACTACAAGAGAAAGGATATTTTGTTATGGGTGGCTACATGTCTCTAGTCAATGATGCATATAGAAAGAAGGTTTCTCTTAAATACTCCACTGGTTTGAATCTCGTGCAGTCAGGGCCTCTTACCAGCAAGACACATGATGAGATTATGTGAACTGGAAACTAAAAGCTCTTCCTTTATGGTACTATGGGTAGATACCAAATGAGTAAGTTTCCAAGAATCACAATCTAGTTGTCTTACTATGATTTCTTGTTGCTTTCATAGTATTTGTTATAGGGTAGTAACTCTGCATAAAAATAAATAAAATGGAGTCCTGCACTTGACTGGATATACACATGATTCAGAGAGCTTTGGTTGCTAGGCTTCCGTTGCAAGATCTCCACATGAATTTAGAGAGCCTTGACAACCAAGGTTGTTTCCAGAACTTGGTATTTCCCAGTAGGGAAAACCAGTACGCTATCTTCATTGTGAAGCAGCCCCTTTTGTCAAGCTTCTATGTCATTGTGTCCCTTGGGCATCATTTATGAGCAGAACGCACATAATTATGCTAGCTTGGTCAAAATTCTCTAAAAGAAAATCTTTGATCCCATATTTTTAAGGTGCAACTAAAGTTTGAAGTAGCCAATATTTTTCTCTGCTTCCATGCATTGTTATATTTTTGTTTATATTCATTCATTTTTTCACAAGTTAAATGAGTTGAATGCTAGACCAGATGCTTCCAATTATGCTAGAACGTATATAACTGAAGTACTAGAGATACTGCATTTCTATCCACTTTTTGTTTGGGATTAATTGTTCTTCCACTAATCAATCTCTTATGACAGTATGCAGATGATGCTTCCTTTTATTCTAAGAACCCTACATGATGTTTGTACTCATTGTCTAATTTTTAGGAAGAATCCAGGAAGCATCTATTGGTCCAAAATCTCTTCTCTAGTGCTCTGTAAACGCGTTGCTGGGCTACAACCCCCTAGTGACCTAGTAGATAGCAAGGATGAGCTCGATGCTGCATTAGAACTTGTATAAATACACAACTTCATGCTAGACCATCTAAATAAAGACCAATAACTTAGCCTTCTCAAGTGCCTGGACCTATTTCTGTTCTCCTCAAGGTTAAATTCTCATTGTCTCCTCGAAGAAGCACCATGTCAGAGAAGGACAATGTCTCAAAAAACCATGTAAGGTATTCTGAACAAATTGACTGTAGAGAAGTATGATCTTTTGAAAGCCCAATCGATTGAGATGTTGTTCATATCTGCTTTTGTGTTTATGTTGTCAAACTTTCTCAGGTTTTAGTGTTTATATCTTCTTGTTAAACTTATTCTGATAATACATTGTTCCAATTATGTAAATACAGTAGAAATGAGATGTGGCGTTCCCCATTGCAGTAGCCAATATGCATCTACCAATGCATAGCTTTGAGGTCAAGCTGAGGTATGCAATATACATTAATCTAAAAAACAATGTGCATCTTTCAATGATCACACGATCTACAGACAACTTTTGAACTAATTGCCTATATACTATATTCTGATCACTGATTTATATTTTGGCATTATAGGACCTCTTCAGATGAAATCAAGAAACTAAGATTGATCACAACAGTCAAGACCCCTTATCTACATGATCGAAGGTTTGATATCAAAGCATATGACAACCTGATCCATTTGCAAATAGAAAACGGCGTTGAAGGTGTGATCATTGGGGTAACTAGATGGGAGGGCCATCTCATGAGTTGGGATGCATGAACATGTTATGCTCATTGGACATACTGTAAATTGCTTTGGGTCATCTATCAAAGTCATTGGAAACACCGGAAGAAACTCAACTACAATGTGGGATGAAATTTTGAGAGAGATGTAAACTTATATTCTCATAAGGGTCATTGTAGACATGTATCTTCTTTCCATGTTGTACAATTGGGACAAGGTTTATGTCCTCCCCATGTGTACTCGTGTTTCAATATAAATAAAAGTATGATTATTGACATCACAACTAGAACTTGATTTGAATCACTATTGATTTCAACTTCTTTCTTAAAGTGCTTTTGTATTGATAATTTAGTGAATGTATACATAATCTAACTACATATTCATGCATATGTAGTTAGTGATGTCTCTAACTGCACACTAACTACAATTACAAGTGTAGTAAGTGCTTTTTTTTGCTACACATGAACTACATATACAATTGTAACTGATAGCATTTCCCCCTACATATTGTAGCTACAAATACAATTGTAGTCATCTATTTAACTACAATTGTAACTAGATTTGTATGTGTAACGAAAACCTTTACCTACAATTGGGGTTACATATAAAATTGAAAAATGTAGTTAAAACAATTAGCTACACGGGTATTAGCTTCATATTCTAAATGTAAGGATATATGTAGCTAAAGCTTTTAGCTACATATTTTTGGGTTTTAACTACACTTTTTTTTTGTAGTTAAAGGCCATTTTTTTGGTAGTGACGAGCAAGTTCAAGCTTAGGAGAGTTTGATGCGAGGATTTTGAGTCATTTTTATAGGCTTGTTTATATTTGTTTTATGCGTGTTCTTGTCATATTTTTGACTAATTTTGCATGATTCACTTCTTTTAGTTTATAATCTCGTAACACATCAAATTTACTTTGTTTCACCTGATTTTGTATTAATGATCATATTTATCAAATTTTATTGGTATTCTTCTCTTTCTTTTAGGCAGTTCACATATCTGGATCTGTTGATACCATCAACGGGAGGTCGATACCATCGACCTGACCACAGTGACTTTGCCAGAAAAGAAGAAGAGCATGTTGATACCATCGACACACTGTCGATGGTATCAAGCTTGCCTCAGTAGGATGAGCTCTAGCGACAGATTCCATAGCAAAAGTGACATTTAAAGAGTCGATACCATCGACTACCTGTCGATTCTATCGAGATGTCAATAGTGTGCCAGGTATCAACAAGTTGATACCATTGACACCACTGTCGATGGTATCAATCCATCTTCAGAGAGGACGCCAGAAATAGAAGGAGTTTCACTACCCCAGGGGGTCGATACCATCGACCTGTATCTATGGTATCGACGCCGTGAGAACATGATTTGCTAAAGATCGTGTCTAATCGTACGGTGGTGATTTTTGGGCGACCTAAATTGGTGCATATACCTAATTAAGGCGGCCCTAAGAAATCTATCACGTCATTAGCCGTTGCACAAGTCTCAAGGAGGAGAGGAGAAGAGAAAGGAGCTGAGAACCACGCCCCGACCATTCCGAAGGCTGTCAAAGGAGTTTTCCACTGCCGGAAAGCTGTAGAACTCTCACCCTACGCCGATGAATGGCCAGATCTCTTCCGTTTAGGGGTTACACAATATCTATCCACGTTTTCTCCATGTCTTCTTTTTCCCTCATGTTGTTTTTTCATTGAGATGAACATGCGGGGCTAATTTCCTTTGTCTTTAGGACCAGGAGTAGCCCGGGTAATCGTTGTATGACATTTCTATATAGTTCATCATAATTTGTCTCTCAAATCCGTGGTATGATTTCATTTTCTCCCTTATATCATTATGATTGATCGCCCTAATGATAATCTAATGCCTTTAATTACTTTGAAAGAAGAATTAACGGTTGAAAAGAGATGAAAATCACATTAACTAATAAATCCTTTGAACAAGGTGATGTACAGTTAATGGTGGAAACCCAGAGTAGGATCTTAATGCACCTAGTTTAGGGTATAGGTTGCTACTATCGTGGAACCGACCTAGATTTAGGTAGTGAATTGTATCGTGAAAGAAAACAATTCTTACTACAGGCCACTACCTGGAATAGGAGACAAATTAGGGTAATTATGTAGAAATTATATCTATGAGAACCTACGGTAAAACTACAATCGTAAAGACTCCAGTTTAAATTGATTAAACCAAACATTTAATCGATTGCATTGTTTTCTTTTATTTTTATTTTCTTTTTCAATCAACTCTCAAACCTTTTTAATTGGTCTAGCTGATCGTGAGTGGTTAGTTAGTAGTCTACTGACATTTCAATGTCCCTGTGTTCTACTCGGGCCTCACAAAGGCCTATATTACTCTGACGCGTGCACTTGCATTATATGCATGGTAAAAATGTGTCAAATATCATATTGTGGTTTGGTTTGGGCTTATGTAGCTAGAGGTTGTAAGGATATTAGTATTGCCAATGAGGTAGACCTGATAACCCTAGACCAAAAAGGAAGGATAAGGTTTTTGCTTAAAATATACTCATAGATTTGAGTGAGCTCAAAGAGATTGAGCATGAAGATACCCTCAGGTTATGGGTTAGGAGTACCTCAACTGTACTAGATAAAGTATCGATATATGCGAGCCACGTGCATAAGTTCTTTAGCACAACCATGGTATAATATATTTAAGTATGTGATCTAATCTTGGTATATGACACATTAAGGTCACATGATGGAAAACCTAGTAATGGTCTAATAATTCTCTATAGTTATGGTTAACCATACACATGAATAGTGACAATGATGTAATACTATTTGTTAGTGTTGTGATGAATTCACTAGTAAAGTTTAACCTAAATATGAGAAATGAAATCACATTATTGACATGTTTGATGGGGTGCTAATATTAGTGTTTCATGTATTAGTTGAATATAGTTTGAAAAATTAGCACAATATAATGATGATGGCACCTTGCTATGATCTGTATGGATAGATTGTGTTCAATATAAATAACTCTTTCCAAAATGATGACATAATGTTAGAACCTGATGCTTGGGTAAAATGGCAATGTATATCCTAAGATATGAATATGGCATGACATAACCTAAGCTTTTTCACCTTTCTATCAACCTTTATGGACGGTTGATACACCCAAGATGCTTGTAAACCTCCTAGGGGTGGTACATATATGTTCTAGACATGAACATAGTTATGAAGATTTTGTTTATGGGAATGTTGCATGTAGATTAGTGCCCTAACTGTGGATGAAGGCAAGATAAGTTTTTCCTTGGAAGTATGAGTATGGTTTAATTTCTAGGACAAAATTCCATTTAAGATGTATATGATGTGATGGATTGGATTTTTAGCTTACTTTTGATGATGCAATTTCTTTTTAGGTATGTAGGATGTGATAGAATGAACTTTTGGAGCCTTCAAATGTTTGAGGACTTCTTTTGAATTCATGTGTCATTGATTTGTCTTGAGAGTATCAAGTATTTGATAAAGTTGAGTGTTGATTGATATTGATATCATTATTAAGATACATATGTTTATGCCTATTTGAGGAATTTAATTGATTGGTCATATAGTTGTGTTTTAGCACAAAAGTTGGATGTGAGATAGCTTGGGTGATGATAAAGACATGGTCAAAGTTTCATGACGTTTCGATGCTCCTAGAAGGAGTTATTTAGGTTTGAAGTGGGACAAATCATTACGTTTTTAATGTATTTTGGACCAATGTTCACAATTAGAAACTTGGGCTTTGATCAATTGTTGTGTCACACTCCTTTAGTCACTGGACATTGGCCACAGATTGTCCTTTTTTTGGACAAGATCTAGATAGTCAGTGATAGATTTGAGGGCCAAGAAACTTGGCTTCAATCTTAGAAATATTGAGGCTTAGATGTGGGATGGCACGGTCAAACCTCCACACCAAGATCACCAAGTACGTGCTTTGAGGAGAAAAATTGACTAAATAGTTAGCATCATATAGATAGTAACGACTGCCCGACCTTTGGATCAATGTTTTTCACTTAGAAACAATAGAGAATGAGTGATTGTCCCCTCCGCTCTTTCACGCCCTTGCATGGCACCAGGGAATTCTGGAGGAGAGAACAAAGAATAGGACGCAAGGCCGGTGGAGTTATTTTATGTTGGTGATGAGGTGTAGATCTTCACTGGTTTCTTGCTGCTATGAAATCATGTAGTGGAGCACGCTTACATCAGGGTCGATGCATGTGGGGAGCAACGAAGACGACGCACATAGGTGTCGGGCATTGGGAAGGGATGTTGCTATCCCTTTCTTCATTCACCATAGTGACGAGGATCCCACCGTACTTGACCGGATCAACTGCCACAGACCCCCGACATGTCCATCCATGGTGATAGCTTGTGCGTGGAGGTCTATCACACTCTAATCGTGAGTCCAACCAGACGCTTTGGGGTCATAAGGCACAAGAGATATGGTTGCCACAGAAAAGCATCTGAGTGCAGAGAAAAATCATACATCGAAGAGGACCACACCAATGGTGTAGTGATATGTGAAGCATGTAGGCATCCTGTGAGAAGTAGAAAGAATGGAGGAGACACACATACAGGCAGGCGTCGAACCCCGAGATCACGAGGAGGTTTTGGTGGTCGACCACAGACCAGGGAGATGACCGAAGCCACTTAAGATTGCACATACTCATACATAAATAGGATTACAAATACTTCAAAGTGGAGTCCTAATTATTTCTTTCACCAACTTGGTTGTATCCAAAACCTCTTTGACCTAAATTACAATATATATATGTATGCATTAGGATTTCATATATCATAAAGTGTAAGTAAACCCAAATTTTGGACCTTCTAAGAAAACCTTCTATTTAGGACTCAAAACTTGGACCAATCAATCAATTGGATTCTCTTGATTAAGAAAACTTATTTATTTATTAAATTTCGAGTTAAAATGAATTAGTTATCAATTTTAACCTTTTTATATAATTAAAATGGTGTTTATAATAAACATCAAAATAGGTATGCAAAAAAATACTTAAAAACACTAAAATCAGATTCCTTGTGAAAAATTCTTTCCAATGACTATTTATACACATTTTTATGACCATCCTATGATTTACTGTGAATTTCCAAAATCTTACCAATCAGGAAGTAGGAAAACTATAGTCAAACATCAAATAAATCCCAATTAAAAGCCGATGAAATATCAAGTGAAATAACTGAGAAGACTATGATGCACGTTACATTGAATCAAACATGTTGGGGTAAAGTCATGAAACAACCTACAACATAGTTTGCGGTTGATGAATCAAAACCGTGTGAGAAGTCTTGTGATAGGATGAAGATTTAGAGACTTAAAATGTTTGAGGACTTATTTTTGAATTCATGTGTCTTTGAGTTGTCTTAAGAGTTCCAGGTATTTGATAAAGTTGAGTGTTGATTGACATTGATATCATTATTAAGATCCATAAGTTTATGCCTATTTTAGGAATTTAATTGATCTCACATATAGTTGAGTTTTGGCACCAAAGTTGGATGTGAGATAGCTTGGATGATGGTAAAGCTATGGTCAAAGTTTCATGAGGTTTCGAAGCTCCTAGAAGGAGTTATTTACGTTTGAAGTGGGACAAATGGTTAACTTTTTGATGTATTTTGGACCAATGTTCACAATTAGAAACTTGGGCTTTGATCAAATGTTGTGTCACTCTCCTTTAGTCATTTGATGTTGGCCACACATTGTCCTTTTTTTGGAATAGATCTAGACAGTCAGTGATAGATCTGAGGGCCAAGAAACTTGGCTTCAATCTCTGACATGTTGAGGCTTATACTTGGATGGAACAGTCAAACCTCCACACCACGATTGACAAGAATGTGATTTGAGGAGGGAAACTGACTGAACAAATTAGCATCACATAGATAGTAATGACTGCCTGACGTTTTCATCAATGTTTTTCACTTAGAAACAATAGAGAACGAGTGACCGTCCCCTCTTCTCTTTCATGCCCTCGCATGTCATAAGGGAATTATGGAGGAGAGAACTAATAATAGAATGTGAGGTCGGTGGAGTTCTCTAATGTTGGTGATGAGGTGTAGATCTTCACCAGTTTCTTACTGCTATGGAATTATGTATCGGTGCCCGCTGAGGTCAGGGTCGAAGCGTACGGCGAACAAAGAAGGTAGCACACACAAGCATCGTGTGTCAGGCAGAGATGTTGCTATCCCTTTCCTAATTCACCATGGCGATGAGGATCCCGCCATACTTGACTGGATCAACCTCCGCAGACCTTGACATGTCCATCTAAGCCAATAGCTTGTGTCTTGAGCTCTGTCACACTATAATCATGAGTCCAGCCAGAAACTTTAGGGGCAGATGACACAAGAGATATGGCCGACTCAGAAGAGCATGCGAGTGTAGAGAACAATCGTACACCAGAGAGGACCACACCGGTGGTGCTATGATCTGTGAAGCACATAGGCGTCGTGTGAGAAGGAGAAAGAACAGAGGAGACTCGTGCACAGGTAGGCGTCGAACTCTGAGATCATGACGAGGTTTTGGTGGCCAACTGCACGTTGGGGACAAGACTGATGGTGGCGTTCACGCAAGTAGCACTAGTTCCTCATCAGAGTTGTTCCTTACAACGACCATGAGAATAGAGCCCCACTTGGGACTCAAACGCACTTGGGTAAGAGTTGTGGATCGGGGAAATGACCTAGATTAGATATGTGAGAGGGGGAGAGTCAAGGTGCAACTCAGGTAGACCAGCTATGAATCGGGTCCACCTTCCACCCAGACTGACCTACTTGATGATGAACCGAACAGATCCAAGAAGGAGCCACACCCGGACACGTGACAATGCCCCATACACCCAAACAAGGTAATTTTTTTCTATAATTTTGTGATCTTCAGTAATTCATAGTAATTAGTTCAAGAATTAGAAAAATATGAATAAAATACCCAAATTCTAAAAAAATGAGTGTAACAGTATGGAACAAAAATATTAGCCTTTTGATGCACGAATCTCAGTGATATCATGTAAGTTGTGGAATGCTTATTTCATATGAAATATATATCAAATAGTGATCTAAAATTATGAGAATGCTTCGGTAACTCTAAAATATGATTTAAAATCCATTTAAGGTCAGTGATTATGATGTTGATGCATGAAATCATGTAATTTTGTTCATATGGCTAATTAGGGCTAATAACCTTAATGAATGTGTAATAATTACAAATATGTTCAAGAAACCCTAAAAATTATAGTATAAGCTCATATCAATACACATAACCTAATATTAAATTATGCTATCATAATTATGCATATAAATAAGGTCACATCTTTAAGGATCCTATAATGATGAGAAAACCCTGATTGGATTAATATATATAATCTACTGTTAATACATGCAAAATGCTATGGAACCTAATGTTCAGATGAAGAACCCTAATCTATAACATAATTATAAAATAACATCAGTAAGATAATTCCAAGACAAGAATGTAAGTAAAAATGAGAATATCCCTATGAGCTAAGTAAAACCCTAAAATGAATCATAATGAGGGTTAATATGAGATGTAAGATGATGAGAACCTGATGGTAATATGTGATCTTATCTTAATCAGGGTTGACCAAGGTTAGAGTTGACCTGAGGAATATGTGATGATTAGGATATCTATGATTAAGGTACACCATTACCTCTTACTTGGCCTACTATTCAGTATGGTTGAATTATATGTGTACAAAATGCTTGGCATATGGTATTGTATGAAATGATTTTTCTTGTATGATATCTTGTTAGAATTTCCATATTTATGGCTATGAACACATGCAAACATAATATGTCTGATCCATCATATGATAGCACAAAACTCTTTGGAAGTACAATGCAGTGAAGTGATTTAATCTTTGGTAGGAGATCACATTGTATATATGATTTAACTATTTAGTAGGAGATCATAAGGCCTAAAAACATCTATCCCTTTGGTGGCAGATGCATGAGATATATGATGGAAATGTGATTAAAATATGTGTTCACTTTTGTTAATAAACATCTTTGTCAAGTATATGCCTTTTGTTATATTTCTTTATAACTGCCAAGTATTAGTTTTATCTTATTTCCAAGCTTAGTAATGAGAGGCATATAAAAAGACACGTAGGGGTACTTAGTACAATATTCTTGAATATTGTCCTTACGTGTACCACATGTAATGTTTTGTTTAGGTTGTGGACATATGATCTTGACGAGCATGATATTTGAGAGTTGTGTGGCGAACTGATGTACTTAAGATCATGTTGTTTAGTGGTAGTACATGTATATGTATAAGTTTGTTGTTCAATATGTAATATCAAATGTTGTAGAAATTCATGTTGTAACAATATGTTGAATGGTGAACATGTGTTGTATGGTTTTATTATTGTTCTTGTGCATGTGCTACTATTGTCTCCTTCTGACTTCCTATGATTTTCTCCTCATTAGACTGGTGTGGGTGTTCAAATTGGGATTCTCACTAAGGTGAGGGTTTCAATTTGGATGTCACACAACAAATTATGTTTAAAAAAATCTGGGGGTGTCACATGTAGTATCAGAGCATGAATAATAGCAAAGCCTAAAATTTGCTCATTGTGCAACTCAAAATTATGGAAAACCTTGAACTTAAACATCTTTAGGGTTAGATTAGTTTTCTTTAAGAGACTAGATCAGACCTAGCCTCTAGGTTAGCACCTAGATGTCTGAGAACTAGGTCTAGACTAGTGCTTGTTTTATAATAAGTCCTAATATGTCATTATTTCCTTACAATGTGACGGTATGGGATGTTGCATTATTAGGAGATGATGTGCATCAAGGGAAGAGAAATCCTAGGCATATGGTGTTCTTTGTCTAGAGTAGATAAACTAGTCTACACCATGTTCTCACTCTTTTCACTAGTTTTCATGGCACTGTACCCTCTACTATGTGTGGGACACTCATTTTCTAGATTTGGTTTTTGATTCTAACTGGATTGAACCCCGATGATTTTCTATGACACATGTTTTATCGGAGAATAACTATATAATATTTTATTATATATGTAAGTATTAAAAAAATGTGTCCCAACACATGTACAAGTAGGAGGTGGTCATGCAAATAAAGTTTGTTTTTGAAGAAAGTTCAGTTTTGAGGATTTGATATAAGTCTTGATGGTGCAAGTACATGTGCTTTTGTAAGATGAGATAAGCTATGTTGGGATAAAGTTGTGAGTCAGCATGAGCTTCAAACTCTTTTATGAAGGAGGACCTCTAGTGTTGGGACCAGTTATATTGTTAACTTCAGAGAGGGTGAGACCCACTGAGAGAAGGTCAGAGAACCTAAACTCCCAAGATATGAGAATTATGAGAAACATGTGATATGATATGTCCTAAACTAGACTACTCCTGAGTGATTGAGTTGAGTTGCTTTATGCATGATTCATATAGCCTTGTGAACCTTAGATGTCCTTTGGAAGAACAAACCCTAGAGTTGATAAATAGGCTTCTTTGTGAACATGTGTACATGAATATGATACCTACCATCTATGTGAGGGAGATGGAATCTCAAGACCCTGGAGGATGATTGCACTATTCGTATGATGTGAAGCCTCATGCTCAGGTTAATGGTTCCTTGCAGGACTCTAGTGGTGTATGTAAGAGAGAGAGTTGAGAAATAGTTTTTATGGGTAGAGAACATAAAAATAGAATATCATATTGTGGTTTGGTTTGGGCTTATGTAGCTAGAGGTTGTAAGGATATCAATATTGCCAATGAGGTAGACCTGATAACCCTAGACCAAATAGGAAGGATAAGGTTTTTGCTTAAAAGATACTCATAGATTTGAGTGAGCTCAGAGAGATTGAGCATGAAAATACCCTCAGGTTATGGGTTAGGAGAACCTCAACTGTACTAGATAAAGAGTCGATATATGCGAGCCACTTGCATAAGTCCTTTAGTACAACCATGGTATAACATATGTAAGTATGTGATCTAATCTTGATATATGACACATTAAGATCACATGATGGAAAACCTAGTAATGGTCTAATGGTTCTCTATAGTTATGGTTAACCATACAAATGAATAGTGACAATGATGTAATACTATTGGCTAGTGTTGTGATGAATTCACTAGTAAAGTTTGTAACTTAAATATGAGAAATGAAATCACATTAATGACATGTTTGATGGGGTGCTAATATTAGTGTTTAATGAATTGGTTGAATATAGTTTGAAAAATTAGCACAATATAATGATGATGGCACCTTGTTATGATCTGTATGGATAGATTGTGTTCAATATAAATAACTCTTCCCAAAATGATGGCATAATGTTAGAACTTGATGGTTGGGTAAAATGGCGATGTAAATCCTAAGATATGAATATGGCATGACATAACCTAAGCTTTTGCACCTTTCTCAAGATGCTTGTAAACCTCCTAGGGGTGGTACATATATGTTCTAGACATGAACATAGTTATGAAGATTTTGTTTATGGGAATGTTGCACCTAGAATAGTGCCCTAATTGTGGATGAAGGCAAGATAAGTTTTTCCTTGAAAGTATGAGTATGGTTTAATTTCGAGGACAAAATTCCATTTAAGATGTATATGATGTGATGGGTTGGATTTTTAGCTTACTTTTGAGGATCAAATTTCTTTTTAGGTGTGTAGGTTGTGATAGAATGAACTTTTGGAGCCTTCAAATGTTTGAGGACTTCTTTTGAGTTCATGTGTCTTTGAGTTGTCTTGAGAGTTCCAAGTATTTGATAAAGTTGATTGTTGATTGATATTGATATCGTTATTAAGATCCATAAGTTTATGCCTATTTGAGGAATTTAATTGATTAGTCATATAGTTGAGTTTTGGCACCAAAGTTGGATGTGAGATAGCTTGGATGATGATAAAGATATGGTCAAAGTTTCATGAGGTTTTTATGCTCCTAGAAGGAGTTATTTAGGTTTGAAGTGGGACAATTCATTAAGTTTTTAATGTATTTTGGACCAATGTTCACAATTAGAAACTTGGGATTTGATCAATTGTTGTGTCACACTCCTTTACTCACTAGACATTGGCCACATATTGTCCTTTTTTTGGACTAGATCTAGATTGTCAGTGACAGATTTGAGGGCCAAGAAACTTGGCTTCAATCTCAGACATATTGAGGCTTAGATGTGGGATGACACGGTCAAACCTCCACACCAAGATTGCCAAGTACGTTTTTTGAGGAGAAAAATTGACTAAATAGTTAGCATCATATAGATAGTAACGACTGCCTGACCTTTGGATCAATGTTTTTCACTTAGAAACAATAGAGAACGAGTGATCGTCCCCTCCACTCTTTCACGCCCTTGCATGGAACCAGGGAATTCTGGAGGAGAGAACAAAGAATAGGACGCAAGGCCGGTGGAGTTTTATGTTGGTGATGAGGTGTAGATCTTCACTGGTTTCTTGCTTCTATGGAATCATGTAGTGGAGCGCACTTACATCAGGGTCGATGCACGTGGGGAGCAGAGACGACGACGCACGTAGGTGTCGGGCATCGGGAAGGGATGTTGCTATCCCTTTCTTCATTCACCACAGTGATGAGGATCCCACCGTACTTGACCGGATCAACCTCCACAGACCCCCGACATGTCCCTCCAAGCTGATAGCTTGTGCGTGGAGGTCTATCACACTCTAATCGGGAGTCCATCCAGACGCTTCGGGGTCATAAGGAACAAGAGATATGGTCGCCTCAGAAGAGAATCTGAGTGCAGAGAAAAATCATACACTGGAGAGGACCACAACAGCGGTGTAGTGATATGTGAAGCACGTAGTCATCCTGTGAGAAGTTGAAAGAATGGAGGAGACACACATACATGCAGGCGTCAAACCCCAAGATCACGAGGAGGTTATGGTGGCCGACCACACACCGGGGAGAAGACCAATGGCAGTGCTCACATAAGTAGCACCAGTTCCTCCCACTACACCAAAAATGGCACTGGAAAAAAAGCCAGTAAACAGGTTTAGCGGCATTTGTTGACATTTAAAAAAATGCCTCTAGCACCAATGCCACTAGGAATATAGTGGATTAAGTTGTAAAAGACACTAAACGTTTGTCTTTAGTGGCTTTGAATAAACGTCACATAAAGGCCACTAAACCATCATTTGGCATTTATAAGAAAACCACTATCCATCATTTGGCTTTTATACAAATGCCAATGTTTTGAATAATGTTGTTGTATAAAACAGTTTTGATTGAATGTAGTGGCTTATCAAAAAAGCCACTAATGACATACTAGTTCTGCATTACTAATTTTTTATGGATTTTAGTGAGTCAATTTGTAGTTCATGATTGAATGCCAATTGAAGCCGAACACATTCCAGAAGTATTGAACTTTTTTATTTATAATCAAATGACAATTACATGGGGAGGACATTTTACCTTGCCCCTTGTATTGAATACAACAACATCATATATGACTATATATGGTACATATTGTAGACATGAACACTAATTGGGTAACAACTCATTTTGCACTTGGAGACCCCCAAAGGAATACAAAATCATTTTATTACAAAACCATACATCTCCATTCTAGCATTCTAAGTAGTTGTGAGCTTCTATAGGAGTAGACCAGCTACACTGCAATGAAGGTTCATCCTTCTTCTCAGCTGCAGTGATAGCATTACGGCCATATGGTCATCAGATTCCTCAGTAAGTTCTTCCTTCTTATCTTCCACCTTGGCAGCAGAAGCAGCAAGTGCAGCTACATAGCCTAAAGCAGCACCAGGGGCAACAGCAACTGCAAACTTTCTAGGATCCTGCAATGAAGTGAGAAAAATGTTGAGCACTTGCATGCAAATGTAAGACAAAAACACTTACATCACTAGCATGTTGTTAAGATAGTATCAGGGAAGATAGCACCATTGCCAAATTTATCAATAAGGTCATCTTCAGTAAGGAGAAGGACCTCAGGGCTGAATACAGATCCACTGTCATAAACTGACAGCACAACCAGTCCATATGAGAAGGGCCTGATTCCGAGCTTGGCAAGAAGGGCAGCCTCAGTAGAACCCATCTTCTCACCTTTCATAATAAGTTTGACAATGGTGATAATTTCAACTATACCATTCACATTATGTCAGTTGAATAGAATTTGCCATGCAGCAAAGCTACATACATTCATCTAAGCACACAACTAAGCACATGATACAAAGGTGCAAAGCTGACAATCTTGACAATTATGTGAAAAGCAAAAGATGGTTATCAAACTCAATGTTGTCCAGAGTTCTCATAAAACTATAGTCTATACATAATAAGTTGAAAGATTTTTAGTAAGGTAAGAAAGCATATAATGATTAATAAGAGCAGAACCTGGTGAAGGCCTTCATGTTGTTATAGATAGATCTCCTTTCTCTATCTGCAATAACTATTGTACTGAAGTTATCATCAACAAGAACCATGTCTGAAGCCTCCTTGGTAACCTGGACTGACACATAAAAAGAGAAGAAACAATCATTATCGATAATAATTACTAAAATACAAGAAGATAGATATACAAATTGACATATAGCGAATATACTTACCTCAATTCCAGCAATTCCCATGGCAATACCAATGTTTTCCATTTTCAGAGCAGATGCATCATTGACACCATCACCAGTCATGGCAACCACCACATGTAATAAAAAACTAACATCAAAACATGCAAGTTGACTATGTAGATCAACAGGAGGCTTCAGGTCTTCAAATCTATACTAACATGGCCACCAAGAATAGATTCTCTATTACCCTGATAAGCAAGAAGAGTTTCCAGAACAGATTCACTATCCCCTTCAACTGAAAAAAAGCAAAGTGAAGTAGTGAAATATACCTTATCCAGGAATCCTTAAAACAACCCAAAGCAAAACTAGAAACCAATGTTGGCTAGGCTGCAATACATCAAGAACATGTAAGCATGCACCATTTTGTTGTATTGCATGTAAGACCAGTTCTAGGGTGAGGAATCCCATCTTTGAGTCCTAACATCAACTCTTTTCTTGGAGATTAAAGGACAACCACAAGAGCTGAGCTGAAGCCTTTCACAAGAGATGAGATGACAACCTTAGCTCTCGAGAATGACCTTTCATCTCCAAAAACATGCCTTTTTGAGTCATAACAACAACTCTGTACTTGGATATTTAAGGTCATTCTCTGTACATGATCTTATCAGAGGATCCTTACCATAGTTATTGGCTTTTAGGGCCTGCATCACAACCACATGTTACAGAAAGGGTATTATTGTAGATGTTGTTTTAACAATTAAGGGAACATGGAGGAACCGATATTACTAAGAGCACCCATTATTTCTTGAGGCTTCTTCCTTGACTTCTTAACCAAAGCATAATATGGAAATGTTGAAAATGACTTGTTGTACCTCTGCAGAGAAATTAGGACGCATAGAAGCATGCGACTAAATATCTTAGTTACATTTTAGACATCTTAATAGCCTAAATATTGAGCAATCATAGAAGCTCAACCACAAACCATCTTGAGGTGAATCACCACAACAAAATATGTTGTGTAAATCTCACACACAAGATTCCAAAAACACTTCTCATAGCTAAAAACCACTTTGTCTAGGTTGCAATACTACCTTAGATACTACTTTTAGATACTACTTTAGCTAGGCCGCAATACATCAAGAACATGTAAGGATGTACCATTTTGTTGGATTGCCTATAAGACCAGTTCCGTGGTGAGGAATCCCATTTTTGAGTCCTAACAACAACTCTATTCTTGGAGATTAAAGACCATTCACAAGAGCTGAGCAGAAGCCTTTCACAAGAGATGAGTGGACAACCTTAGCTCTCGAGAATGGCCTCTGATCTCCAAAAACTGGCCTTTTACGTAGTGACATGTTGTTTGTTGTGGAAGGCACAAAATGCACAATTCTTCAGAGAAATATTGACTTAGTAAGCTATCATGCAACATGTGATCAAGTTATGGAAGAAAAAATTACAGAGAACTATTGACTTAGGAAGCAAAAAAGACATTCACATTCAGCAGGTCAAAACAAAATATGTTGAGTAAATGTCATACACAAGAAGGTAAGACACTGCTCATAGCTAAAAGGAAAATAGGATTGTCATTTGGCAACATTGTCTACGACAATGGACATGAAACAATAGTATCTGGATCGTTATGTACTAATAAAAAAGTGGACCAAAGAAACACAACTATAGCTTTCATCTCTCTACACAATATCCAAGAATGCAATTATCTATCTTTACATTTCATGTCCTGCAACAAATGGAAATGACTTTATATACTAGTTTTGTTTTCAATTATGTCATATTATAAGAAATACTATATGCTCACTTTGGCAGTAAATGTGATTTTGGCCATGCTATGACATTGCCAATAACTTCAACCATATATTGATATTGCTCAGAAGGTCTGACTAGAGGTTCGTTGGCAATCACCAAAACCTCTACATAAACACCAACACATGATGAGCCTAAAATTGCACCTCCCACCATTTGCAAGGGGTCAACCTCAGATACTCGACT
Source organism: Alisma plantago-aquatica (assembly GCA_963693085.1). Classification (NCBI taxonomy): domain Eukaryota; kingdom Viridiplantae; phylum Streptophyta; class Magnoliopsida; order Alismatales; family Alismataceae; genus Alisma; species Alisma plantago-aquatica. Next base: position 92,954,276 of record OY856415.1, read on the forward strand.
GATTGCAACTTTATCATCTGCATCTGCGATACTCAGCACATACACTTCATATAAACAAAATACAATTTAAATAAAAAATTTATATAAACGTAGAATGATGTGCAATTTACACAAATACAGACATACTTGTCCCTTATAAATTGTTGAATGTCTCATTCCGATCTGCACAATTAATTTATCTTTGTCATAAGGCCATCAAAATTCAACATGGAAAATAATTGATACCACACATCTCGTATAAAATGTATTCATACCTGGCCAATGCGTACATGTTGTGCTGATTAACTATTTCCTGCTCTAGACAAGGCTAGTATCTTCTCTATTTTTGCATTTTGTTCTTGAATTTTAGCTTCAAATTCCATCCGTTGTTGTTCAAGCTGATCCTGAAAATGCTTCCTTTGCACTTCATCAACTTCTTGGGATTTATGGTTCTTGCCCCAGATATCAGAAGGTGATGGTCCAAGTCCATAACCATGAAAATATCCTGGTCTCTCTTCTCCCGTAACCTGCCTATAAATTTCAGCTGAAGTAACATCAGGTTAGTTTCTTCGCAGCTCGTCACCTACCTCAGAAATTTTTTCCTACACACAACAAAACATAGGCGATGAATTTTACACCAAACATATAAATGTTTCCATGTAGTAAATGTAACATAATACTATAGGATAGGAATCCTTGAACCAAAATTTTGGCGGATTCAATATCAACTATGCTCCCATCTTTTTTACGATGAGTTTTCTCAAAAAACTCAATGGGATCAACTTCCCCGTCTGTTTCCTTCTCCAACTGTATCATTCAAACAAGGTTATTTCTAACATCATTTAAAAGGATGTCTCCAAATTGTCCGATTGGATCACAATATTGACTAACTTACATCATGTTTCAGACAAGCAAATGACTTGGTTCCTATTGTGTGGCTAACCTTTTGAATTTTTCTACTTGTCTTGTTAGTTATACACATCCTCTGTGAAAAAAAAATTGTAGTATTGTCCATAGTAATTATCTATGAGGTAAATTAAATATCAATTGATAGATACAAAAAATTATGTTTCCTTTATTTCTCCTCCAGTAATCCACAAGAAATTTTCATTGAGACGTTTCCATGCGGGGAACAACTTGTTCAAGTTGTTGTTCATATGGACTATCTTCTATGAAGTATAGTTTCTGTAACTCCCACTTTTGGTCCTTCCATTTCTTTCCCAGTCTCTTCATTGTCCACTCCTTTAATTCTATGTCCATCATGAATTTACTCTACCGACAATAAGGATATCAATTAGAAGCTTGATTTAACCATTTAAAAATAAATTTTAATATTGTACCTTCACAAAATTCTATATGGATTCTTTTTTATTTGCTGGAAATTGTCTCCAATCCTCATAGTTTAATGGACAAAGATTGGGATTTCTTGCAATGGTTGTCAAAAAACTTGATAAGTGACATTGGTTTTTACCCACTGGTTGTCCAAATTGATTTATCTCAATGGGAATTTGATCGCAGGGCTTTCTTTTCCAGACTTGCAAACATTGTGTTCAGACACGTATGCGATGTCTTTGACCTAAGCATTCATTTATATATGATTAGTTGCAACACTATAAATGCAATGATATGAATAAACCGAATACCTAGCACATTAGTAGGTTTTGGTGTAGCATTCAATGACTCATCATGGTGATCAGAGACGTCATTTTGCTCCATGGTTTCTTGAAATGCATTGCTATTTTTGCTATTGCCAGCTCTACTCTCTACTCTTCTTGATTGATTGGACACGGGAACATTGACAGTAGGCACCGAGGGTCGATGTCTTTGACCTGAGCATTCATTCATAATGGATACAACATAAATGGAAATTATATATCTTTAGATGCAGCACTATGAATGCAATGATATGAATTAACTGATTACCTAGCCCATCAGAAGGTGTTATTGTAGCATTCAACGACTCTTGATGGTGATAAGAGAGGTCATTTTGCTCCATGTGGTCATGAAATGGATGGCTTTTTTGGCTATTGGCATGTCTACTGTCTACTCTTCTAGAATGATTGGACACCGAAGCATTGCCATTAGGCACCCGTTGTTGATGTCTTTGACCTGAGCATTCATTCATAAAGGATACAACATAAATGGAAATTATATATCACTAAAGGCAACACTATATATGCAATGAATTAACCGATTACCTAGCCCATCAGAAGGTGTTGTTGTAGCATTAAACAACTCATCATGGTGATCAAATAGGCCATTTTTCTCCATGTGATCATGAAATACATGGCTATTTTGACTATTGGCAGCCCTACTGTCTACTCTTCTTAAATGATTGGACATCGAAGCATTGCCATTAGGCACCCGTTTTCGATGTCTTTGACCTGAGCATTCATTCATAAAGCATACACCATATATATAAATTATATATCATTAAATGCAACACTATAAATGCGATGATATGATTACCTTGTCCATCATAAGGTGTTCTTGTAATAGCAGAGCTAGCAACAATGTTATTGAATTTCCTTGGTCTATCATTTTGAACATTAGGTGGAAGGGAAGCTAATTTTTTTTGGAGCGATTACTGGATGACAGGTTCAAAGCTTTCCAACAACCTTGTGGAGTAAAGCTAGGTAAATGAGTCCCCATATTAGAGTCAATGATGTTGTTCTGATCATTCCTTGTAGCTGTCTTATTATGGAAACTGTCACTTAACTGTTCTCTCATCCTAAGTATATCAAGTCACACAAAAATGAAGACACTTAAAACAAAATTGAACAACATAAAAGGTATTTACTACTCGTTCGGTCATCCTCTTCCATCCAACAATTATCCATTCTTAAAAATAGTAAAAAAATATAACATTTATGAGTATGTCTGTCATACAAACAACATAGTTATAATAAGGATAAAAGTAGAACATCACTTTAAGGGAATCCTCAAAGAAAAACATCCTCAAAACCACACCAGAGAAAAACATTTGTAAGCCATCATCAAGATCACATTGGGTACCTTAAATTCACAGTACTTGATTGATTACTAATGTTCATTAAGTAATACAACACAAATTACATTTTTTATTATTTCGTAATTTAAAAGTTAAAAAAATTCATCAACAATTGTGACGGCAGTTATGACTGTGACGTCTCTATATCGTTGATGATGTTGTGTCGAGGATGGAGTCGTTGGAAGACGAATCCGAACTGATGGTCATGGGGTACAAGGCGGTACCAACGGGCAAGGATTGCACCTCAGGCATGCCAAATTCATCGAATGACATCTCCTCAGATACGGTACAGCCTGGCTTGTGTATATACCGTCTCAGGTGAGAAGGCAAACTGTTGTTGTAGTTATGTATATAAGCCTGTATGGTATTGTCGCCAATCGGACAAAGCAAAACCTGGTCCGTACGGCCAATTTTCATTCTCCCAATCCACCCACTCCAACTGGTTGTGGATACTAGATTGCCATCACCATCATACTGAACCTCGATTACATTTGTCAAGTTCCCAAACTTTAGGGTCATTTGACCAACCATGTAGCGTCTTCTGTCTAGTTGACACCAATGTCTGGGAATGGTGAGTTGTGCAAGTGTACGCTCATCTAGGGTGATGTCCAACTTTCCTGCTTCAAGGAAAAGGAGCGGGGGGTGTAGATGCCCAGGCCATAGTGACTGTTGTGGGTGAACAGAGAGTGCAAAATATTAGTACTAACCATTGTAAGTACATGTTGGTATGTATGCCCTGAGAGCCAATCATGGGATGATCGGTGGGATACATTAAGATTGATTTGATAAACAACAAAAGGCAAGCTTCCAATTCTTTCTGGTTCAGTCATGTGAGATAGTGATAGAACAGATTGAATGTCTAGAGAATGATAGTACTCAATGACGTATGCCTTCAGGTTCATGAACTGAACGATGAGATCATACAGATGTTAAGAGTTTGTACATTCTTGTTATGTCCCTAGTCGTATGTCATTATGGAAGGTAGATAGACAGCAATGACACATAATACTAGATTGTGGTGTTGGTTGATGACAGAATCTCATTAGTCATGATATAGATATATCAAACCAAACACATAGGTACTTGTTAGAGAACAAGTGTACTGGACAGACCCACCGTGAGTTTGAAACATGGAACCATGAGATGGTAGTCACAGTCAGTACTCACAGTGATGGTGGTGAGTGTGATTCTTTGACCTGAAATCACTACACTCAACACATGTCATTGGGCACACTTTGACATCATCAAACACAGTCCTGAAACATGGGTTGTTATAAAGGTGATGATTGGGTGTCTTTGATACATGGGGCTTTTGAGGGGTGAGTGATAGATATGGGATTTTTCCCTCCTGAGGGAGTTTGATGTCCAAGGCCACTTGATGAGTAGGACTGAGATAGGCGTGCGCATGCATGTGTGAATCAGTATGTGATATTGATGTCATACATATCTCCTTCAATCTACTCTGAGATCAAGAAAGTGAATGAACGTTGACAGGATGACTGTTCCATGCCTCGAGTTCATTCGGGATATCAGTGACAAAGGAACTATACATTCACTGTAACACCATTCACAGATTGTAGGATGAAAGTTGTTCTCCAACTTTCTACTTTCACTTGGGTAGCAATGATGTGTGACTAGGCACCGCTCTTTGCTTGTGAAGTCATAAATGTTATGGACTCTCACTGCCAACATGAAATGGACCTGCAGGGTCACACACATAGGATTTAACCTGGAAGAGGAGTTTTGTCCACAAAGCAATGTTTAGATTGATTACTAAAGGGGTTTAGTAGTTCAATTAAACACTCAATCAGTCGATGGCTCAATATCATATGGTTCAAGGTGTTGGATGCATTGATTGGAGTATCAGATTGATTGAAATCGCAATTGACTGATTTTTGCCCAACCTGTGCTCCCAACCGATCGACTCAAGTGTTGAACCGGTCGGCTGAGGTTGCTGAACCGGTCGGCTGGAGTGTCCAACCGATCGGCTCATGACCAGGTTGAAATGACCGGTTCAAGGGTTGAACCGATCGTCTCAACTGGTGCAACCGACCAGTTGGGAAAGTCATGTCGGCAAGAATTTTCCTTTGGTTTCAAATTACCCAATTCGATTGGGAATATTATTGGTATTCGATACCAATTGGGAAAGAAACAAGGAAAGTATTTTTGAGCCGGATTAGGACCATGAACCGATCAGTTCAGGATACCAACCGATCAGTTGGAGTGCCCCAAACGGTCGGCTCAGGTCCAACCAATCGGCTCAATGGCCGAACCGATCGGTTCATCTATGAACCAATCATTTCAGGTTGCGAACCGGTTGCTTTTTGTGGAAAATCTCAAACCCTTCTACTCCTGCGTTTAGTCCCGTATTGCTCGGGATAGAGAACCTTGTCCCATGACCCTCCTATATATAGGGGTATTGGGGGCTTCTTGAAGAACAGCTCAGTGCAACCAGTTGCTATGCAAAGTTGTCGTTCGCTCTGGTTTTGGTAACCGAGAGAGAGAGCCCGAGCAAGTGCTTCCCGCAAAAAGGGAGGTGCAGCAAGGGAAGGACAACTGCAGTTGCAATTGGAGGCAGGAGAGTGTGTTGGCGACTAGTACGTCAACAGGAGGGTGCGACTCCTTCCACTTCCTTGTGGGACAAGCAGAGTGGAGTTCCAGGTGGTCTGTGTGGACTACTTCAGAGGCGGGTGGTCACTGCCGCTCAGGAGGACAACTGTCATCCGACAGTCCGGTAGGAGGAGTCGTCAGTCCCGGTGCGACCAGGAGCTGAACAGACACCGTCCAAGACCAGAGTTGAAGACCACGCAAGGCGTAAGGTATTGTCGCCAAGAAAGCCTCGGGACAAGGTATGATTCCACAAACCATCCTTTCCTATTATATAGACGTTGATGCGTTTCCTCGATATGGGTTTGGGAAGAAATTTTTTTTGTTTCCGCTGCCTTCTGTGCCTCCCCTAAAACCCAACAGTGGTATCAGAGCCACGTCAACTGCTTTATATTTTAGGAATATCGATATGATCGATTTTGGTTTGTCGCCTTTATTTATTATATACGATGCGAATAATATCGACTTTATGCATGTCCAATCTTAAATCCACAAATCCCAAATTACATATATGATATGTATTATTAATGCACTCGATACGCGTCACCCTTAAACAAGTTTTGTGGTGGATGTGTGTAGCGTGATTATGGCCTATAAAACCCAATCTGTGTGTGGTTGTTTGTGGTTGCTTGCATCTCAGTCTGCGCACCGATCTTCCCTCTCTTATTCCTGATGTAACTTGAAATAATTCGATATTCTTTCCTACCTTTACTCCCCCCGAATGTAACTCGGGGTTTCCCTTTTTAAAGCAATGTAATAAATAGGATAGATTTTTTATTTCCTGTTATGTCGAAGACCGACAGACATCAAGATGATAGCTGAAACGATTGGTTCAAGGCGTGAACCGATCGGTTGACGTTCGAGACGGTCGGCTCAAGGAGTGAACCGATCGGTTGATGACCGGTTCGAGGAGTGAGACGACTGGTTGGCGGACATGACGAGATGCACGACGTCCAGGCGAACCGATCGGTTGGAGGAGCCAACCGATCAGATGGTGGCACCCAGACGACCGGCTGGAGAGTACATATCATTCATGTGATGTGTTGATCAACTCGGATGGCAAGGCACAGATGTTCATCTTGTAAAGGTTGCATGTGATGTTGACCTAGATGACTGTGATTCCTCTTGGCTCGAGGAATCACATTAGGATGGCCATAATCATCGCTTTTATCATTTTGCATGTTTTTTGTGGGATATAGCATGTATATGATACGTACTATGTATTGTTGTGATTGGATATGTATATGTATATAAAACCAAATCCCTCATTAAAATATTAAGTTTTAGATGCCTTCCAAATGCGACACACGTGAAAAGCTTGATCGACCAAGTGTGGGCACGCCCTAGCGTGGTGCACCGTCTATCTCGTGGAAGCGTGAAGGATGAATGTGTGGGTCTGCCCTAGCAGGGTGCATATTCATTGTGTTTGCTTTGGGTCGAACTTAACAAGGTGATCTAGATGGGATCTAGTACCTTGAGGCATGGAGATGATCTTTGCAAAGAGTTGTATATGACATATTATCAAGAGTTGCATATGATGCAATTGGTAAGAGTTGACAACCTAAGAGATCTAAGTTGTGGGCAATCAGCCCTAGCTGACTCATGACTTACATGATTTCAGGATCTTGCCCACTAGAAGGTTGTACACTGCAATCTTCCGAATTGATGGTGAGGGCTATCAATTTGAATTAAAATAGTGGGAGCGATAATTAATTAAAGGCCTAATTATATTGTCAAAATTTCAAATTAATCAAATAAGTCAAAATGAGTTTTGGACTAAAATTGCATATTTCCTTTTGTAGTTCAAATGGCAACAAACAACAACAACTTTTCTTTGTGATCGGTCCTTGACAAGGACAAACTAAATGGGACCAACTTCCACAATTGGTATCGGACATTGAGAATTGTTCTCATTCAAGAGCGTAAGCTCTATGTCCTGGATACTCCAATTCCAGAGGAACCCGCTCCTAATGCACCAAGGGCAGAAAGGGATGCTTACAAGAAGCATGTTGATGATGCCATTGATGCTAAGTGCTTGATGCTATGTTCAATGAACCATGAGTTGCAAGGACAACATGAGAACATGGGTGTCATAGAGATGATTCAACATCTCAGGAACATGTATGAAGATCAAGCACGACAAGAGAGATACAATGTTTCTAGGGCGCTGTTCAAGTGCGTCATGAAAGAAGGAGATCCAGTTGGTCATCACACACTCAAGATGATTGGGTATGTGGAGAACCTGCAAAGACTGGGATTTCCAATGAGCCAAGAGTTGGCTACTGACGTGATACTGCAATCGTTGCCAGAATCTTACAGTCAGTTTGTGATGAACTACAACATGAACAACTTTGATAGGCCACTGTCAGAGTTGTTGGGCATGTTGAGGACAGCCGAGATACAGATGAAGAAGGACAAGCCCAAGTCTGTGATGGTGATCACGGGCAAGAAAGGCAAGTCCAAGCGCAAGGGCAAGGGCAAAGCTAAGAAAGGTTCTGATGCTAGCCAGGATCCCAAGACGACTTCAGCTCTCAAGGCCAAGGGAGGTGGGACCAAGAAAGGAAATTGCCACCACTGTCAAAAGCCAGGACATTGGAAAAGGAATTGTCCTCTCTATATGGAAGAACAAAAGAAGAAGGAGGTGACTGAAGGCTCTACTTAAAGGTGTCATGAAAGTAAACTTGTAACACTTTTTGAGGTATATGATACCAAGATGTAAAGTGTAAAGCACTCATAATTGGGGAAAGTGTTGCTGCCATAGATAGAGTACTTTAGTTTATTTTCATCCTACAAGGCATGTAATACAGTTATGAACTGCTATTTCAAATATTGCCAAAATATAGAAATACTTTATTTTTCATATTGTATGACAATGATGGCAAATAATAAAGTTGAGTTTTCAATCTTATAGATATCATCTTTGTGGCAATGCCTTGTTTATCTTGTGGTATTCGATATGCATAAGATAAAATGATACCTAAAAGTTATTAGATAACTCAAACAATCAAATTAGCATCAATCATGAGAAATTCATTTCTAGTTTCCATGTGATGGATAAATCTAGACTCTTTTGGTTAGAGAACTAGTAAGAGACATGAATATCTTGGACATGATTAATCAATCTTCACTAATGGTAGTGAGAGAATGATTATCCTATTAGGTATAATACATGTGATGTATTTACATACCTATTGGGATAAATGCTAATACTTCAAATGGTGTTTAGAGAAATGCCAATATGAATATCTTGAAGTGTTCAAGATTATCATAGATGAAGTACAAATTTGGTAAAGTGTTAATTCTTGATGAGATCAATGAATGAAATACTTGGACCAAATGTTTGAGATCCTTTTGAGTGACTATGATAGTGTATCATAGTGAACTCATGATTAAGGCATGGTGATGTCTAAATCAAGAAGGAATCATACTCTAAGGAGTTAGAGAATGATCATCAAATAATTGAATTCTTCTTAATAAATGAATACCCCACACTAATAAAAGAAATTAAGAATCACAAGGGTTGTGAGTTCTTATATCTTTAACAGATACACCTCAATTATCTATGTGATAAGTTGTTCATGTGATGAGTCAACTATCTAGATATATATGAGGAATCAAATTTTGAGTTATGGTTTATGACCATTACATCCTAAATGACATCCATGTAAACCATAAGGTATGACCTTGATGGCAGCACTCATTGGATGAAATCCATAATTGTAAATGAATCTTGAGTGTTAAGATACATGGATAACATTTTGAGAAGGATGATGCTTGTTGATTGCAACTTAATGACTGAGACATTTGGCATATGGATGCTAAAACCGCATTCCTATGAGGAATAAAACAAGGATGTGTATGTGACACAACCTATAAGGTTTATGAATCCACTAATGCAAAATGAAGTCTATAAGTTATAATGGACCAATCAATGTGATTGATTGAGTACAAGCAACTTAGAATTGGATCTTTACTTTGATGATATAGTCAAAGGGTTTGACTGATATGTCAAAAATAAAGAAGGGATCTGTGATTTAGTTGGAGCATGTTCACATTCCACATGTTGATGTGAAATAGAAATGTTCTAGAATGGAAATCCAAAAGTGGGAATTGTCTTTAAGGAAGATAGAGATATTTCCTATGTGATAGGAATAGAGATCTATAGAGATAGTTCTCGAAAAATCTCTTGACCTGAAAAGAGAGAGCATACATTGGCAATCTGTACTGAAGTGTTCAGTATGCACAGATTCAGTGGGAGAAAAATTGTCCATGTTACATGGAGTTAGTATCCCAAGGCCAACTGTCCAATTCTTATGAAGAATGGGAACACTAAGAATAGATAAGGATCTATCATGTATGTAATCATCCCATTATCTTGCATGTATAAACATGGCAAGAATAAAATGCATTCATCATCTTGTATGTAGGACATGACAATATGATGTGCTCATCCTGATAACTCATATGTGGGACATGACGAGTGGATGTCTGTCTACTTCCAGTAAGGGTTACTGGAATACCATAAGAACTTGATAAGTACTTGAGAAGTACTAGTTCTATGGAGATAAGGAAGAGTTCGATGTAAGAGTTACATTGATGTGAACTTCCGAAAGGACAGAAAATTAATCACAAAATATACATAGGATGTATAAAAGTGAAAGTTTGTTGATAATTGGAAATGTTCCAATAAAACCATTTAAAAGGAAATGTCGAGTATCTATGTGTTAGAGAACAGCAGTAGATACTATATGGATCTGGAAGTTCATGAGATGAACTTATAGATATTCTGCTCATTGATGACAAGTCTGGAATCCTTAATCATACAATGTGGCTAAAGGTTAGCAAAGGAATACTAGATCGCATATTACGGCAACTCCATATCATACGTGTGACGTACAGTGAAGAGATGAGAGACATGCAATTTATACTGACTTTGGCAAGGTGTTGCCATTACTCACTATCTTGGCACTAGAGCACAGTAACATGTGGGACATGTTTGAAGATCACTATGAATATGATTCAAGGGTGATTGGCTCAGAGTGCAAGTGGGAGTCTGTTGGTATGTATGCCCTGAGAGCCAATCATGGGATGATCGGTGGGATACATTAAGATTGATTTGATAAACAACAAAAGGCAAGCTTCCAATTCTTTCTGGCTCAGACTTGTGAGATAGTGATAGAACAAATTGAATGTCTAGAGAATGACAGTACTCAATGACGTATGCCTTCAGGTTCATGACCTGAACGATGAGATCATACGGATGTTAAGAGTTTGTACATTCTTGTTATGTCCCTAGTCGGATGTCTATATGGAAGGTAGATAGACAGCAATGACACATAATACTAGATTGTGGTGTTGGTTGATGACAAAATCTCATTAGTCATGATATAGAGATATCAAACCAAACACATAGGTACTTGTTAGAGAACAAGTGTACCGGACAGACCCACCGTGAGTTTGACACATGGAACCATGAGATGGTAGTCACAGTCAGTACTCACAATGATGGTGGTGAGTGTGATTCTTTGACCTGAAATCACTACACTCAACACATGTCGTTGGACACACTTTGACATCATCAAACGCAGTCCTGAAACATGGGTTGTTATAAAGGTGATGATTGGGTGGCTTTGACACATGGGGCTTTTGAGGGGTGAGTGATAGATATGGGATTTGTCCCTCCTGAGGGAGTTTGATGTCCAAGGCCACTTGATGAGTAGGATTGAGATAGGCGTGCACACGCATGTGTGAATCAGTATGTGATATTGATGTCATACATATCTCCTTCAATCTACTCTGAGATCAAGAAAGTGAATGAACGTTGACAGGATGACTGTTCCATGCCTCGAGTTCATTCGGGATATCAGTGATAAAGGAATTATACATTCACTATAACACCATTCACGGATTGTAGGATGAAAGTTGTTCTCCAAATTTCTACTTTCACTTGGGTAGCAATGATGTGTGACTAGGCACCGCTCTTTACTTGTGAAGTCATAAATGTTATGGACTCTCACTGCCAACGTGAAATGGACCTGCAGGGTCACACACATAGGATTTAACCTGGAAGAGGAGTTTTGTCCACAAAGAAATGTTTAGATTGATTACTAAAGGGGTTTAGTAGTTCAATTAAACACTCAATCGGTCGATGGCTCAATATCATATGGTTCAAGGTGTTGGACGCATTGATTGGAGTATCTGATTGATTGAAATTGCAATTGACTGATTTTTGCCCAACCTGTGCTCCCAACCGATCGGCTCAAGTGTTGAACCGGTCGGTTGGGGTTGCTGAACCGGTCGGCTGGAGTGTCCAACCGATCGGCTCATGACCAGGTTGAAATGACCGGTTCAAGGGTTGAACCGATCGGCTCAACTGGTGCAACCGACCAGTTGGGAAAGTCATGTCGACAAGAATTTTCCTTTGGTTTCAAATTGCCCAATTCGATTGGGAATATTATTGGCATTCGATACCAATTGGGAAAGAAACAAGGAAAGTCTTTTTGAGCCAGATTAGGACCATGAACCGATCGGTTCAGGGTACCAACTGATCGGTTGGAGTGCCCCAAACGGTCGGCTCAGGTCCAATCGATCGGCTCAATGGCCGAACCGATCAGTTCAACTATGAACCGATCATTTTAGGTTGCGAACCGGTTGCTTTTTGTGGAAAATCTCAAACCCTTCTACTCCTGCGTTTAGTCCCATATTGCCCGGGATAGAGAACCCTGTCCCATGACCCTCCTATATACATAGGGGTATTGGGGGCTTCTCAAAGAACAGCTCAGTGTAACCAGTTACTCTGCAAAGTTGTCGTTCTCTCTGGTTTTGGTAACCGAGAGAGAGCCCGAGCAAGGGCTTCCCGCAAAAAGGGAGGTGCAGCAAGGGAAGGACAACTGTAGTTGAAACTGGAGGCAGGAGAGTGTGTTGGCGACTAGTACGTCAACAGGAGGGTGCGACTCCTTCCACTTCCTTGTGGGACAAGGAGAGTGGAGTTCCAGGTGGTCCGTGTGGACTACGTCAGAGGCGGGAGGTGACTGCCGCTCAGGAGGACAACTGTCATCCGACAGTCCGGTAGGAGGAGGAGTCAGTCCCAGTGCGACCAGGAGCTGCACAGACACCGTCCAAGACTAGAGTTGAAGACCGCGCAAGGCGCGAGGTATTGTCGCTGAGCAAGCCTCGGGACAAGGTATGATTCCACAAACCATCCTTTCCTATTATATAGACGTTGACGCGTTTCCTCGGTATGGGTTTGGGGAGAAAATTTTTTGTTTCCGCTGGCTTCTGTGCCTCCCCTAAAACCCAACAGTATATATAATGATATTATCAATTTAAAAAAAAAGTAGTATAAATTTGCAAAATATAGAGTAATATATTTTTTAAAGTGAAGCAAGTAGTCCATAAACATATTCCCCATGGTTTCTATCAACATCGACAGGAATGAACCCATTAGAGAATGGGCAACATCATTATCTAGTTTAATGAAACCTGGTCAGGGACCATACAAGTGTACACCTTGTATAAGATCTGAGTGTAGAAGACCCAGAACTTGGAGGAACTTGTGTGCCAGCCAGCTGATGGTTCCTGGTCCAAGGCAAGAGGTTGGAGTACATATATAGTAAAGATGTATAATTGGCTATAAACTTCTTGATTAACAGAGAAAGCCATCAAAAGACAAAAATTGATTTAGGATATAGAACTGAAGTAACCATAATGCAATGTGTTTACATTAAAGCAGTACTGAGATAAGATGTACACTCCAAAAAAAATATGAATCAACCATTATGTAAACATCACTGAATAGAAGCCATGCAATTTTGTTCAATATAGAAATCAAGAGGGAAAACCAGACTTCCTATGGCAGAGAAAAAATTATTGTTGTTCCTCAATGGAACCCCTACATTCTGTGCAATCATAGCTTAGTGTTAATAGCAACTTGTCTGCATGCCCTTGGTATCTTGCTTCATTGTTGCTTAAAGACCCTAATTTTTAGGGATGGTGAAGGTTTTTGTCAATTGGTAGTGCATAAGAATATAGATCATTCAAGTTTACGGTAATCAAAGGAAAATTGAAGAAACCACACAAAAAAAACATGTATACTATAAGTAATTATACAAAGGTCTTATTCTTCCTTAGACATTTCTGAATCCTAAAATATTACACAAGAAATGACCATCTCATAAACCTTGTTCTCTCCTTAGCCTCTTCCTACATACATAAAGATGAGTATCTCTCCCCTTCATTAGCCCAATGGTGGGAACCCCTGTTCTCATCAGAGAGCGCCAACCCACCAAAGGTGGTGGCCTAGGTAAGGATACATTACTTGCCTATTCGTTAATGATTTACAAACAAAGATACGGGAGATGTGCAGACATCACATGAGCACCTAAGCGACCAATTTTTAAGAAGTGGATGCTTCATTTTCCTTACAATTTAATACAACAATACACACATTTTTATATGAATACACTAACATTTAGCAAACTTGTATACTTAACTAAAAACAATGCGACACTGTAAAATAAAACAACGGAATCATCATATTTCTAGACTGTAAAATAATCCAAGTTTAAATCTAACAAAGAAGGATGGTCGATGGCTTGATATAAATGATTAAGGAAGTGATTGCTGGATATAAAACAACGGAATCATCATATTTCAAGACTATCTTCATAAACAAATTATCATATATACCTTGATATATAGAATGGAAAATGTCAGAATGGATGGGAAAGACCATGTGTGTTTATTGCTTCGTGGGGTGTACTTACCTATCGCGCGCCGAAGTAGGAGGGTGGCAAACCGCCGCAGTCCTCGTCGGCAAGTTGGGAGAATGATCTCTTCCTCGGCGTCCCTTCCAACCCTTGGCAACGTCACCGACACCTTGGAGAAAAGCAGAGAGCGTTCCAGCAGGTAGCGTCCATGGTCTGGCAGATTAGGGCAAAAAGGCTAGCTAGGTCGACTTCACGGGTTCTGCGAGCAGAGCAAATGTAAGGAGTAAATGTCTCTACCCAACGCATGGAGAAGAGGAACCGTTTTGCATGTCGGGGAAGCCGCGCGGGAACAAATTTTTTTTACTAATTGTGGCCCGCTCATTTGATTTGGCAATTTTGAAATGCCACTCATTAATTATAAAAATGCATTAATTGGTAAGTCTTTTCTATAAACTCCATAATACGTGGTTTAGAGGCATTTAAATTACAAATGCCACTGCATTACATAGATAGTAGAATTTTTTAGAAAAGCCACTGGAATAAAACCACTAATGGGTATTTTTGTTGTAGTGTCCTTAGAGTTGTTCCTTGTAATGACCGTGAGAACAGAGCCCCACTTGGGACTCAGACGCACGCGGACAAGCGCCGACAGATTTGGGAGATGACCTGAATTAGACACGTGAGAGGGGGAGAGTCGAGAGCAAACTCAGATAGATCAGCTATGAACTGAGTCCACTTTCCACCCAGATTGGCTGGTTCGATGATGAACTAGGTGGATCCGAAAAGGAGCCACGCCCAGACACGTGGCAACGTCCGATAGGCCCAAACAAGGTAATTTTTTTCCAGGATTCTATGATATTCAATAATTCATAGTAATTAGCTCAAGCACAAAAAAATATGAATAAAATACCCAAATTCTTAGAAAAATGAATAGAACATCATGGAAACATAATATTAGGATTTTGATGCATGAATCTTAATGATATCATGTAAGTTTCAAAATGCTTATTTCATATGAAATAAATATCAAATAGTGATATAAAATTATGAGAATGTTTCAATAACTCTGAAATATGATTTATAATCCATTTAAGGTTTGTGATTATGATGTTGATGCATAAAATCGTGCAATTTGCTCCATATGGCCAATTAGGGATAAAAACCCTAATTAATGTGTAATAATTACATATATGTCTAAGAAATCCTAAAAATTATAGTATAAGCTCATATCAGTATAAGGAACCTAATATTTTATTATGAGATCATAATTATGCATATAAATAAGGTCACATGTAGTGGCAGAGCCATCCCCTTTATGAGGGGGGCACATATGCCATAGCAATAAAAGTTTTTATTAAATTTATATTTCTTTATTTACATAATAAATGAATAAGTCTTAAATTGTTTTCATGAGAAAAAAGAGCATCTACTTGTCCCTAACCCATTTATTTTGATTTGGATAGGATCATCAATGGATATTACATCGACAAAAAAATCTAAGGATATAGCTTCCTACTTTGTGGACTACCTAATTTCCATGTACGATTAGAATACACATATATCTATATATATTATCAACTAAGATTATGTATCTTATAATATTCTACACACATTTAGAATGCATTCTAATGCACAACCACTAACATAGAAACCATATAACTTTTCTTCTATGAGACCGCCACTTCTTTAAATTAGTTCTTCCTGAATTTAAGTCATCTTAAACAAACTACATATATTTTATGCTCAACATTATTTGTTGACTATTATTTATTGTCTAAGATCATACACTCCATATTATATATGATGAGTTTGACAAGTTTAGTAATTTAAAAGTAACATTCACATAGAATTTAATAAAATTGAATTGTAAAATTGATACCATGTAATAATTATATTATATGAGTTGAAAGATAAATAAAATAATAAATTTAAGCCAAATTATATAGCCACCATGACATTAACTTATTCAATATTTTTTTCTACAATTGAATATATGTCATGAAAAAATTGTTAGTTATTGAATTATAGACATAGCCATTTCTATCTAAGGGTGAAAACAAATAAAATACCAAATATTTTTTTATAGTATAATAAAAATAATATGTGTAATTTCAAGAAACAAAATTTGTATTAAGTTGCATATAGAAGTATGAATAGATAGTCAATGTATTAAAAAGATAAAATATTTAAATAAGTGAGACATTAATGATTAATAATCAAGGAATTTTGTAAAATATAGGTAATATAACACAATAAAAAAGAACTAACATGTCATTAATACTCATATAATAAAGACTTAATTATATAGTATAATTTTTTAACCTTTTTATATTATTTAACATTTATATAATTTGATATATTTATCTTATAACAATACATGATGTGTCATTATTTTACCAAATACATTTGATGTATACAAATATATGGTTTAATAAAATTATTGCAATATATGATTAAATTATATATTAAAATAAACTATTAGTATTGAGTACTCTTTTGTCAATTTTAACATTTGTTACATCCGAATTAGTGAAAAATCATCCTACATCATCATGATAAGAAAACAATACACACATATAACTAAGTACTAACTATACTTGTTGTGTATATAACTATTTATATGTGTTTGACATTTTAATAAAGTATACCACTAACTATTAATGTTATGTTATTTGTTTCATCAATATATATAGTTATATTTATAGCTAAAAACTTGACATTAGCGTATGTATTTGTGGTATAACTGGCAATATGCTTATTAGAATTTATATACTTTCATAAATATCAAGATTTATTTATAAAAGTAAGAAAATTTTGTAGTTTATATAAAACTTGTCTTATTTTCATGTGTTTCTATTTGTGTTTTGTTTCTTATATCACATTTGTAATGAAATTATCTATTGTTAAAGTCTATTAATTATAACAACATATGTATAAGTGTGTATCGTAGATAAAACCTAAAAATAAATATTAATTGTGATACCATGCTAAAGATATATTATATATATTCTTTAAAAATCCAAAATTGACGGGGGGGCAAGTGCCCCTGCTTGACCCCCCGTGAATCCACCACTCGTCACATGTTTAAGGATCCTATAATGATGAGAAAACCCTGATTGGATTAATGTATATAATCTACGGTTAATACATGCAAAGTGCTATGGAAGCCAATGTTTAGATGATGAACCCTAATATGTAACATAATTAGAAAATAACATCAGTAAGATAATTCCAAGACAAGAATGCAAGTAAAAATGAGAATATTCCTTTGAGCTAAGCAAAACCCTAAAATGAATCATAATGAGGGTTAAGATGAGATGTAAGATGATGAGAACCTGATGGTAATATATGATCTTATCTTAATTAGGGTTGACCAAGGTTAGAGTTGACCTGAGGAATATGTGATGATTAGGATATATGTGATTAAGGTACGCCATTACCTCTTACTTGTCCTACTATTCAATATGGTTGAATTATATGTGTACAAAATGCTTGGCATATGGTATTGGATGAAATGATGGTTCTTGTATGATATCTTGTTATAATTTCCATATTTATGGCTATGAGCACATGCAAACATAATATGTCTGATCCATCATATGATATCACTAAACTCTTTGGTAGTACAGTGTAGTGAAGTGATTTAATCTTTGGTAGGAGATCACATTGTATATATGATCTAACTATTTTTAGTAGAGGATCATAAGGCCTAAAAGCATCTATCCCTTTGGTGGCAGATGCACGAGATATATGATGGAAATGTGATTAAAATATGTGTTCAATTTTGTTAATAAACATCTTTGTTCAAGTATATGCCTTTTGTTATATGTCTTTATTACTGCTAAGTATTAGTTTTATCTTATTTCCAAGCTTAGTAATGAAAGGTATCTAAAAAGACATGTAGGCGTACTTAGTACAATATTCTTGAATATTGTCATGATGTGTACCACATGTAATCTTTTGTTTAGGTTGTGGACATATGATCTTGAAGAGCATGATATTTGAGAGTTTTGTGGCGAGCTGATGTACTTAAGATCATGTTATTTAGTCGTAGTACATTTATGTGTAGAAGTTTATTGTTCAATATGTAATATCAAATGTTGTAGCAATTCATGTTGTAACTATATGTTGAATGGTGAACATGTGTTGTATGGTTTTATTATTGTTCTTGTGCATGTGCTACAATTGTCTCCTTCTGACTTCCTATGATTTTCTTCTCATTAGCCTGGTGTGGGTGTTCAAATTGGGATTCTCACTGAGGTGAGGGTTTCAATTTGGATGTCACACATCATATTATGTTTTAAAAAATTTTGGGATATCACAGGTGGTATCAGAGCATGAACAATAGGAAAGCCTAAAACTTGCTCATTGTGCAACTCAAAATTAAAGAAAACCTTGAACTTAAACATCTTTAGGGTTAGATTAGTTATCTTCTAGAGACTAGATCAGACCTAGCCTCTAGGTTAGCACCTAGATGTCTGATAACTATGTCTAAACTAGTGTTTGTTTTATAGAAAGTCATAATATGTCATTATTTCCTTATAATGTGGCGGTATGGGATGTTGCATTATTAGGAGATGATGTGCATCAAGGGAAGAGAAACCCTAGACATATGGTACTCATTGTCTAGAGTAGCTACACTAGTCTACACCATGTTCTCACTCTTTTCACTAGTTTTCATGGCACTGTACTCTCTACTATGAGTGGGACACTCATTTTCTAGATTTGGTTTTTTATTCCAAATGGATCGAACCCCAATGATTTTCTCTGACGCATGTTTTATCGGAGAAAAACTATATAATATTTTATTATATATGTAAGTATTAAAAAAATGTGTCCCCACACATGTACGAGTAGAAGGTGGTCATGCAATCTAAGTGAAAGTGAGTGACATCATTCTCGAAGAGAGAGTAGTTCTAGATTAAATATCTAGAACCTAGTTAGAATATGAGTTTAGATGTTGTGATATAAGTTTGATATAGTAATATAAGTTGGTTTATGATGATAAAGTTTGTTTTTGAAGAAAGTTCAGTTTTGAGGATTTGACCTAAGTTTTGATGGTGTAAGTACATGTTCTTTTCTAAGATGAGATAAGCTATGTTGGGATAAAGTTGTGAGTCAGCATGAGCCTCAAACTATTTTACAAAGGAGGAACTCTAGTGTTGGGATCAGTTATAGGGTTAACTCCAGAGAGGGTGAGACCCACTAAGAGAAGGCCAGAGAACCTAAACTCTAAGATATGAGAATTATGAGAAACATGTGATATCATATGTCCTAAACTAGACTACTCTTAAGTGGTTGAGTTGAGTTGCTTTATGCATGATTCATATAGCCTTGTGAACCTTAGATGTCCTTTGGAAGAACAAACATTAGATTGAGAAAGAGGCTTCTTTGTGAACATGTGTACATGAATATGATACCTACAATCTATGTGAGGGAGATGGAATCCCAAGACCCCACAGATGCACGAGATATATGATAAAATGTGATTAAAATATGTGTTCACTTTTTTTAATAAACATATTTGTTCAGGTATATGCCTTTTGTTATATTACTTTATAACTGCTAAGTATTAGTTTTATCTTATTGCCAAGCTTAGTAATGAGAGGTATATAAAAATACATGTAGGCGTACTCAGTACAATATTCTTGAATATTGTGCTAACGTGTACCGCATGTAATCTTTTGTTTAGGTTGTGGACATATGATCTTGAAGAGCATGATAGTTGAGAGTTTTTTGGTGAGCTGATGTACAGGTGGACCTATTGTGTTAAGATCTTGTTGTTTAGTGGTAGTACATGTATATGTAGAAGTTTGTTGTTCCATACGTAATATCAAATGTTGTAACAATTCATGTTGTAATTATATGTTGAATGGTGAACATGTGTTGTATGGTTTTATTATTGTTCATGTGCATGTGCTACTGTTATTTCCTTCAGATTTCCTCTAATTTTCTTCTCCTTATCCTAGTATGGGTGTTCAAATTGGGATTCTTGCTGTGGTGAGCGTTTCAATTTGGATGTCACACATCAGATTAAGTATTAAAAAAATCCACAGATGTCACAATCTCCATTATGCCCTTATGAGAAGAATTAATTGATTAAAAGAATATGACCAATAAGGTCATTTCAGGACCTATTGTGTTCCTTCTCATGCCATGGTGAGGCACAGGAACTAGAGCTCAAAGCTCGGATGCTACGATTCATACACCTGCAAGATGTGAGCCTTCGAGCATGCAAAGAATTACCCTTGGGGTCTGACAAAGCTGGAGGATCCAGCTCCAGGAGGCGAGTACCTTTGTGTCCCCAAAACCTATTAGAAAACCCCAAGAAACATGGAAGAATGGATCATAATTAAACTAATCAAAACTAGGCGAGAAGCCTCAACCAAGGACCTCAAACTACTCGCGGAGGCAAGGCAAGGTCAACAAATAAGTTTGTGAAATTGGACAAGTGTCAAAACATCCAAACATAGAATCGCCTGTGGAGACTCAAACCTGAGCTATAGGGTATGACGACTGGGGTGACCACAAGGGATTCTGATGATGGGAAAGCAAAGATAAGGCTCAAGGATTCTCACTGCATTTGTAATCGAACTGGGGTGATCTCCACTGTGAGTACTCGATTCTTGTTGTCAGAGATGGAGGAGGAGTAGATCTAGGAGTTTGGGGCTAGATCAAGTGAAATTGAATGAGGAGGATAGAAGCTTGAGGTACGATGATGCTCTACCATTCTATATATAGGTAGGGGGTGTCATGTAACTCACTCTGTGATGGCGGGGTTGAGAGGAAGTTAAGCCATATTTTTAGCATTTCATAATTAATGTGAGGGAGACGTTGAGTGATATCTCATCAGTTTCAAGAAACTGAGGTGAGATCACTAGAGAAGATGATCAGGGTAAAGAAACACGGGTCTGCGTTCAGGTTGGGAAACCGTCATGAGCTTGATGATGGCTTCCTGGTCGTATGATCATACATGGTGAATTCCAAATCCAATAACAACCATTGGATGGTGCACGGTAGGGGAAGATGAATATAGGTAATGCGTGACAGAGGAAAAATAACCAAACTTTAGTTTAAATGTGGTACATAAATGAAATTGACTTTAAAAACTTATTACACTTTATACAAACTCATTCAATTAATTTGAAGGGTCAAACATTGACCAATTGAAATCAAATTTGGACCATAGGATAATATTAATGTCTAGAATAATGCTATGTAATTAGATTTTCATTTTACGCAAGCTTTGACCCTTAACCACTATATTGTCCCTTAATATATATATATATATATATTAATGTATTAAAAGGTGAGTTAATATGACAAGACTTTTATAATTAAATTTTTTAGTGAAAAATTGAGATAAGAAACATATATTAATTTCAAGAGTCACATCTCACCAAATTATTCCCTTTTCATGTTTTATTGCCACATAAGAGGAGTGAGAGAAGAAAGAGGATTATTCTTCCCATTAATTAAGTCAAAACCACTTTATTTCTCATTCCTTGTCCCAAAAGCCATTAAAACTCTAAATTAATATAATCCACTGATTATCTCTCATTAGTGTTCATTTTGCATTTTAGACTCTAATTAAAACACTAATTGAGGTATTTGTGCATAAACCCATTCATTGTAATAAATGTGAGTCAAATGTGAGCCAAATATAATTCAAACCATTAAGTAGTGATAAATTTCAACATTGGGGACTACAATGATAGAAAAGGTAGGAAAATTTAGGAAAAAGAACAAAAAGGATATAAAGGAAAGAAAAAGCTTGAAAATGGGTTAAACTATAAGTAAACCCATGTTTCAGTATGGTACAAGTATCATCTTAATAGTCATCAAAACCCTAATCTTAGATTATTAGTAAAAATGGTCTAACATTATCAAATTAGGGTTTAAAAACCATACAATCATATTCCTTATCAAAAACCCTTTCTAAAGTTTATTTATTCATATTTTTCTGATGAGGCCTTCATATATTATGAATTTTGAAAGAAATAACCACTCAGAAATCTAGAAAAAAAAACTATGAAGACGTCATCTCATCCATTAGTGTTGGTGGCCCCTGCCTACCTGGCCCAGTCAGAGCCGACCATGTTCACCCAAAGACAAATGTGTGGTTAAACAATGATGAGGGTTAATCTCGACTTTACCATTACAGGACGTGACAAGCTGTGATGAATGTCGGACAAAATGGTAAAACCACTTGGTTTCTTCTTCTTTAATTTGCAGCCCGACATGTACACAATGAGAAGATCATAACCCAAAACTCTGAATCTAACATTTACGTTGTAATCCAAGGTGCTATCCCTCTTTGTCATCTTCAGCCGATCTCGGCGAGCCCATGAATGGGATGCAGAGTGGCCAGGGACACCCAAAACAATCCCCTCCATGACCAGCTGGGTTATTGAGGTTGGAGGTCATATAGAAAGCGAGATTAGGAAAAATTAGCAATGGGGAATGGTTCAAAATGTTCAATCTAAGTCAAAACCAAAAATATGATATGAATCGAGGTCTCAAGGAAAATTAACAAATTGGGGGATCAAACCAGGGAGGAAAAAGGGGAATCAAAATCTTACCCTAAATTGTGATGAAAAGAAGACAAAAATATCTCCACGACACCTCGACAGAGGTCTTTACAAGATTGGCAGGGATATCAGGCTTCTAGTTATCTAGGACTAGCCAAAGATTCAGGAAGAAGATTGGTAGAGTTAAGGTTCAAGCTTGCGCGTTTGCTGGGGGATATCAGGCAATAGGATATAGTTTATGGGGGGCTCCTGACGGTTTTTGAGGTCGTAGATTTATAGGTGTTGGTATGTGTAGGTCAGGTCTCCTAGCTGGAGTAGTAAATTGGGGAGGTTTATGAGGGCTCTGGGAGTCCATGTGTTCTAGAGATCTAAACTCCTACATGTTAGGGATGAGAAGGTTCAAGAAATAGAGACAAATCTTTTGGAGGTGTTATCTGATGCAAAGAATGATTGGGGGCATATATGAGAAATGAGGAGATTCCATGACACTGTTAGATTCTAGGAAGGACTTGAATCAAGTGGGAGTGATGACTCCCACTACCCATAGATATGAGGTCTGAACCAGAGTGGCCTCTGACCGCGTGACTTGACTAAACAAATTGGGAAACTTAGGTTAGGTGATAGAAATTGGAAATACTTTAATTGAAAACCATATTGATTCTTGCATAACTAATTTAGGTGGTCAAATAAAGTCAAAGTGATCCTAAATTTGAACCATGAAATGAGTAAAGGGCCTAGAATATTCTCATCCAATTAAATTTAGACTTTCATAAACATTTTTGAATGAATTAACAACAAGTCATTATCTTAACTTATTAAAATGAATTATCCTTGGAATTATTATAATCATAAAGAAAAGAAAATAGAGTACATATCTCATTTTATCTCTCTTTAATTCCTATTTCAATAATGTATCCAATATTTGGGTAACTTGCATTTAAAGTTGAAAATCTACACTAAATACTGTAAACTGATTTTATTTATAATTTGGGATGTTACAATAGCAATATCTATTATTCTCTCTCACCTTCAAGAAGCTTACTCAAAACGGGAATAACAAGGTAGGATATGGCCTTTAAAGTGGTTAATCAATGTTTATCTTGAATTTTGACTCCAATATTCACAAAGTACAGTAATTTCCACTTATTTAATCTATTGGTGCATTAAAGTTAACTTTAATGACCAACACATAAATTGTGGACAAAATATGTATAAATATGAAATTTAATTGGATAAGAATATTGTAGACTATCAAATTAACCTATGATCCAAATTTGGACTCATTTGGACCTTGTTTAACCCTCCAATTAAATTAGGAAAGGTTTGAATATCGTTTTATAAGGATTATTCACAAAATACATTAAATGCAATGGTTTCCCTATAGTCTTGTGTTATTTAGTGTTGTCACATGCTGCTTTTTATTTTCCTTTTCAAGTGTTTCACCTGCACCATCCGATCAATATCTCATGGCCCGAGTATCATCATGTACCTTCTCCCTTCTCGTTCTCAGAATCATTTTCCACTGTGTTCCCTTCCGCAAATCATTTCTCCCTAACTGCACCTCCATTTTTGCACTTTCTTCACCCTCATTTTTATCTCTTTTCCCCACACTCAACGTGCCTTTACTCTCCCTCTCTCTCACTTTGTGGGAAAAATGCTCCACGTAGGGCTACCCTTCCTCATCACCTTGAGATTATAGACACCACAACAATGCTCCCCTTCCTATTTAAAGGATCAAACGCAACTGCCAGACTTCACCCTTACCTCCTCCACCCCTAAAATGGATCTCTAACATCCCGAACTCCTCCCCCTGCTCCTTATTTTTATCCAACGATGATGGTTAACCTCTTAAGGCTCCGATCACCTCAGTCTAATCACAAGAACGGTAACCAACACAGATGCCTGATGATCATTTTTGAGTTCTTAGCTCATCCTAGTTGGCCCTGAGTTGTTGTACCTTACATGGTAAAGTTAAGGTCATTGTCGATACTAGTCATCATGGAACCTCAAGGCTTCTCTGGCCTTAGGGAAAATGCCCCAACCTTTGTTTGATCAGCATTAGTGTTTTCCGACGCTTAGCAGAAGTATTTTATCATGGCTTCTATGGTTTTAAATCTCTGACTTACTCCTCTACTTGTACCTATTCCCAACACACAACAGTGTTTTCTTGGGCCGGTTCCTCCTCGTAATGGCTCCATCACACTCAGATCGGCCTTGTAATGCCATTTGAGCTATTTTTGTGGTCCTTTTGTGATGATTTCCTAAGTCTGGTCATCCAATGAGCCCCCAACATGGGGGAAGGAGATCTCGGTACTCTAGGCCATGAGAGAGCATGATTCGGGGGTTTCTTCCTTCATGGAAACGTGAATGATTCATTTGTGACCTTGGATTTTACATATGAGATAAAAAAATCATGTTTACTCCCCGATTTCTCACTCAGTTCTTCACAAATTTGGGAAGAACAATTGCAGGTTTGCTCTTCCCTATTTAGCCCTAATCAAGATGTATTTTTTCAGGCCTTAACATGGGCATTTTTGTGCTTACACACCTGGACAACTCAGTGACCATGTCGCTTTGTTGAGTGAGACTTTTTTCCGCATTGGCTCTCCCAGTTGGGTCACCTCAGAGCTGGCCCTGCTCTAGTGTGAGCTGCTTGCTTTGGATAGTGTGTACATGGTATTTATTTGATTTCTGATTTGGTCAATTTTCCAAAGATCACAATAATCCATCAGATGCTTAGAAAAATGAGAAAAAATACTCATTGGAAAGGATATTTCATGAGGAACTCTAATCTTTAGGTTCCAGACTTGATTTTCCCTTTTACCAAACCCTAGTTTATTAAGAAGTAATATTAGAGTTTAATATTATGGTATAATGCAAATTAATATGGAATATGTTATGAATAGGATAATCAGGGTTGTTAAACCCAAAGGACGTGAATAGGTTTCCCTCAACCTAAGATAAGAAATAAGATCTTCTCTAAGTGCAAGGTAAGTGGTCCATGCTAGTTGGACATAAGTAATGTTTGCCTTTTATGTATGTATGTATGTATGTATGTATGTATGCATGTATGTATGTATGTATAAAATACATGAAGGTATTGATTATTATTTCAATTGCTTAATGTCCATGAATGTATGATAAACTAAATGACATGTTTTATTGTTCATATTACTATATCACCTTCACCCAAATTAAAGTTGGTTACAAATAATATATAAAGGAAAGGTGAAGAGTTTTAAGATGAAGATAATAATAAAAGGTAACTTATATAATATCCTCACCAAGAGGCTCCTCGAAGCAAAACTACGAGTCACATCAGTGCATAAGATAAGAGGAACTTTAGCTCTCTCCCCCATGGAGAAACCTAACTACTCTACCAATTAGGGTTTCATGAGTGGGACACCATCTATCTTGTGTGATTTATTCTCTTACAGGTCCAAGGGCTAGGGTAGTCTCGTTGGTACTTCCCCTGTAATGGATGAAGAACTCACAAAGTGTTGCTCAAGATCATAGTTGACAGAAGAAGAAGAGGAACTAATCAAGAGTTAGGAATAGGTGACTGAGGAGGATACGAATCATATGAGACTAGCGTTGATGGCCCACATCCTCACCGATAGGTCTTTCAACTTTTGGGCTATGAAGCACATCTTCACACAAGCTTCGGGGTTGGTGAACATGATTGTCTTCAAGAAACTCACAGGAGACAACTTTTGTGATTTAGTTCTTATACTATAGGGATAAACATAAGGTAATTGATGGGGCACCATGGAACTTTGAAAATGAGCTCCTCCTATTCAAAGAGGTGGATGTAGAGGATAAACTAGGTGGTATTAAGATTAACTAGAGTTCATACTGGATTCCAATTTATTGACACCCAATGGGATATCGATCACCTAAATTTGTTGAGGAGATAGCCGGATGGATCAAGACTATGGTTTCTCTGCATATTGATGAGTTGGGTTCGGATGCTTAGGATAGGGTTTGTGTTATATTGGATATAACCAAGTCCTTAAAAAGGGTCCTATGGATTCATTGTCACAACAACTAGATTTTAGAACTGGAAGTAAAGTACAAAAGGCTCATGAACTTTTGTTACCTGTGTGGTTTACTTGGGCATGTGGAGAAAAACTTCTCTGAACAAGTGGAAGAAGAAAGGAGGGGTAAGCAATGGGAATTTTGGCTCAAATCCTTCCCTCAAAAACCTAAAACTACTCTATAGGAAGAAATCTTTGGGAATGGGTGGACAAGGAGGAAGATCCAGTTCATTTATAAACCCCATGCTTCATCATCGAGAAACACTAGCATGCATAGAGAAATGGAGAGGTCTCCTTCTCATGACTGAGTATAGAACTATGGGAGAAAGATAGAGGTTTAAATGATGAGACGCTAGGCACAACCTCACCAGCTACTCACTGCATGGAAGAAGGAGACAATGATTATGACCTAAGAGATATATTTCAGGGATTACCAACCATTCTAAAGATAACTATGAGGAAGGATAAGGTGGATACAACTAAAGATAACCCCAAAAGTAGGCCAAATGAGGATAAGGGAGTGCCAGAGGCTGTAGAAGACCCACAGCAGTCCATGATTATAAAATTTTCAATTGTAGATCTACTTGTTAGGAGACCTCCAATGCTTATACATGAGAAGGCACCAGATATGGAGAAAGATTCATGGATCAAGAGATCAAGCTATCTAGTAGAAGACGAGGCAATCGATATTAGGCCAGAAGCACATCCAGAGATGCAACATATAAAACTCAAAGTACTATTCAAACGAGGGCACAAAGGAGAAAGGAAGGATGGAAGAATCACATCCAGAAAGAAAAGGCAGATTCGAGGAAGAAAAAGGAGCCCCCATGGGTATACAAAATGAGTAGGGCACAAAAGTCTCGACATACCAGTGGCCGAGTTGGAGTGGACCACCTTCATGGGAAAGTGAACAAGGCCAATGGACCAGTGTGATATGGATCTTGATGTTATAGAGTAAACAGGTGATCTGGGGAAAAAAGTGAGGAGCCAAGACTTAGAATTGAATTAAGTGGGGACTGTGATAGTCCAAGTATCGAAGGTTGGGATAACCTAGCCCCGTGAAGGGCAATGGAAATCTTAAGCTGGAACTATCAGGGTGTGGGATTCCTGAAATAGTAAATGCCTTTTAGTCCTGGTGTTGGAGGGAGGTCCCGAGAAAAATCTTTTTAATGGATACTATGATATGCTATGGATCTGGAAGAAGTCAATAGGACATATGGGTTCATGCAAGGAATTTGTTTGGTGAGCAATGGGAGAGTAGGGAGCATGGGGTTATGGTGGAAAGATGTGAACTTAACCATTAAATCATATTCTCAACTACAGTGTGACTGTGAAGTTAGTGGTGATGAGATGTATGGTCCCTGGAGAGCGATTGGCATTTATGGTTGAGTGGACCAACAATAGAAAGACAAAATGTGGAATCTCATGTGGGAGTTGAAGAACGGATCCATTTTACCTATAGTCCTTTTTGGAGACTTCAATGAGATTGTGTCTAACTCAGAAAAGAGAAGGGGTCCACCAAAACCAAGTTGATTCCAATATGATTTCCAGACTGTCATTGACGATTGTGATCTAGTGGATATGCGTTACAGCGGAAGCATATTCACGTGGCAGAGAGGACTTACATTGGAAACTTTGATACATGAGATATTAGATAGGGTGCTGGCCTGTTCGGCCTGGGCGAGCAGGTTCTACTAGTCTAGGGTGCTACACCTCTCAAAATATGAGTTTGGTCATGTGCCAATTGTTTTAAACACGGAGCAAAGAAATGGAAAAAATTTTAGGAGACAAAAATATTTTTTCTTCGAGCCTATGTGGGTGGAGGATGAAATGTGTGAAATGATCATCAGACTAACATGGGGATAGAGGTTACAATCTAGGTTGTAGGATAAGATGAAGGCTTTCGGTATGAAGATGAAAAAGTGGGCCACATAAAGGTTTGGGAACATGAAGAAGAAGATTAAAGATCTGGAGACATAACTTGTTGAAATACAACAAAGTCTCCCTAACAAAGTGAATCTTGATAGATGTAGAAGCATTCATTCTAAACTCTAGAAGTGGCACTGGAGGGATGAGGCATTGTAGCATGCTAGGGCCCAAATCAATTAGATGAAACCGGGAGATAAATACAACACATTTCACCACAAGGTGTTGCAACGAAGGAAAAGGAATATGATTGAAGGACTCAAAAATGAAGAGTGACAATGGAAGACCAGATATGGTGATATTGAACAGATTATCACAGACTTCTTCCAAAATCTTTTCCAGACTTCAAACCCCAAAGGGTGGGAGGAGGCGACCTGTGGCATTATTAGGAAAGTCGATAGTCTCACATAGGAGAGACTAGACAAGGATATCATGGATGAGGAAATAAAATAAGCACTTAAAAATATGCATCCTAATAGATCTCCTGGTCCAGACGGCATAAAGGCTCTTTTCTTCCAAAAATACTGACATGTTGTTGGGGAGGATGTGTCAAGCTACATCAAAGGGTGGTGGAAATCAGATAGAAGCATAGTAGAACTCAACTCTATGTTAGTGGTGATGATACCAAAAGTGTATAAGCCAACTGAGATCAAGGAGTTTAGGCCCATCAGTCTGTGTAATGTCATTTACAAAATTGCTTCAAAAGTCATGGCCAATAGATTGAAATCTCTTATGGACAAGATTGTGTCTGAAAACCAGATCACATTTATTCCTAGCAGACTTATTACTGACAATGCCCTCATAGTATATGAACTTTTTCAAACTATGAAGGGGGATAAAGGGAAGAAACATGGACTCATTACTCTAAAGTTGGACATGTCCAAATCTTATGGTAAAGTGGAGTGGAAATTTGTTGATTTCATCCAAGGTAATATGGGCTTTGGAAGCCGATGGAGGATGAAGGTCATGGACTGCATGTCAACTGTATCTCATTATTTCACTATTAATGGGGAATATACCAGGTTGACCCAACCCATCATAGGACTTTGCTAGGGAAACCCTCTTTCACCATATCTTTTAATTTTATGTGGTGAAGCTTTTTTGACTTCTCTTACTTTGGATGCACAACAAAATATTATCCATGACATTCAAGAAAGCCTCCACAATCCTCGTATTTATCACCTTTTCTTTAAATATGACTCGATCCTTTTCTCTAAAGAAACCAGAGAAGAGTTCCTAAAGTTAGCTTAAATAATCAGCCAATACAAACAAGAAACAAGAGAGAAAATCAACCTATCCAAGACTAAAGTTGCTTTTAGTAAAGGGGTCCAGTTTCAAAGGAGAAAAGAGATAAAGAGCCTTCTAGAGGTGAAATAAGTAGATAGGAATAAAAAGTTTCTTGGTTTGCCCACTACAATCGACAGATAAAAAAACAAGTCATCACATTTATAAAGGAACGTGTGTGGATGAAACTGCAAGGATGGAAGGAAAAACTGATGTCCAAACCTAGTAAAGATGTTCTTATCAAAGTCTTGGATCAAGCCATACCATCATATATTATGAGTATTTTTCAACTTCCTACATTCCTTCTCAATACCATCAATAGCTCCATAGCTAGGTTCTGGTGGGGAGCCAAAGGGATAGAGAGGAAAATCTCCTGGGTCAGTTGGGAAAATCTATGTAGGACCAAGAATCAAGGAGGAATGGTATTTACAAAGCTCAGTGATTTTAACCAATTAAGATCTATTAGAAAAATAGATATGCCAACTATTCCATAAGATACTCTAGTGAATAAAGTCCTTAAAGAAAGATACTTCCCAAACAATTCCATGTTGGAGGCAAGGCATGGGTATAACTTGAGACATACTTGGAAAAGCATATGGAACTCAAAGAGTATTATTCTAGAAGGGATGCAATGGAGGGTACGGACAGTTCAAGCATCAATATCTGGGATGACAACTGGATGTTAGGTGTAGGTTGTAGCTTGGCATCAGTCTTTGGGGTGCCCTGCAACACGGTTTCACATGTCAACCAACTCATTTTAGGGACCCAAAGTGTTGGAATGAAGATTCGGTCAACAACCTGTTCACGTAGAACATCACTAATAAGGTCCTTGATATTCCTCTCAATGAGGTGGGACAGGCAAATGGCATTATCTAGAAACTAAGAAAAAAGGGAGACTTCACTGTTTGCCTCTACCTACTATATGACATCCTAGAGTTCGATGACCTTATATCAAGAACGAGGAGAGGAGTCAGCTAGGAGGTGGCATGCTATATGGAGGCAAGGACTGCTTCCTAAGGCAGCACACATTCTGTGGCACTACTATTCGGGGGATCCTTCCACCCTAGACCGTATGCATGGTAGATATGCCACCCACACGGAACTTGTGACATTTGCAATGGGGAGAAAGAAGACATCAACCACCTGCTATTATGTTGTAGTCAGGCTTGTGAGTTGTGGCGTGAGCTCCCACCAGACATCCAGACACAAGTTCATGAGGCGGCTTCCAAACACATTGCCGAAGCCACTTTCTGGCTCACCAATATGGGTAATAGAGATGAAGATGAATACATGATTGCCTCCTTGTGGGTGATCTGGACCATAAGAAATGACATGTTCTTTGGTAATACTATTTGTCCACCCTAATTATATAGAGATCCCTCCATGCCCTGGTTAGAGGTCTCCATAAAGCTCAGGGAGGAAGCAACAAGGCACCACCCAGAAGGGAAACAAAAATATGGAGGCCTCCTAACCCAGAGAACATCAAACTCAACAATGATGCCACTGTGAACATATAGGGATATTATGGGGCCGACCAAGTAGGGAGGGACTGTAATGGAACAGTAATACACATAGCCTAACGGAGGAAGTTGGGACTACAGGATGCTGCTCGTGCGGAGGATTAGGCCATCAAAGAAGGTCTTTAGAAGTCCATGGAGCTATGACTGGACAAAGTAATGATGGAATTAGATTCCTTAGTGGTCATCCATTGCATTAACTCTAGCGTTCAATGGGAGGTTCTACCGGGGACCCTTCTCAATCACATTTCTTCACTCAGGAGTTCTTTTTCTAGCATTTGTTTCCTTTTTTGTAGGTGACAGGCAAATGGACTAGCTCATCAACTATCACAAGAGGTTGTCAAGAGTAATGAGTCTATTTTTCTACCTAGGTTTTTCCCTTCGTATGTAACTGACTTGTTGAGGCTGATTTGGCTTATTAATGATAGTAAGTTAGGGTTTTAAAAAAAGAAGATAAGATGCACTTTGGTGCATAAGAGAAGAGGTAGATTAGTGCATACAAGAAGAGGCATTTGTGTGCAACCTGGGGATTCTTATATAGGTCAAGATAAAATTAAAGATCTAAAGGAAAATTGTATATTTGCCAATGTTTAATGTTAAAATTTATTTTGAGTTTATAAGTTTTCTTTAGTCTATAATTTGTCCAATTTCAATTACCATTGGTTTTATGCATGGCTGGGGGAACAATGCCCATAGGTAAAGAGCAGATCGGGAGGGAAAATCCATCTGAAGTGAAAACCCTAGCTAGAGGATCTACAATGAGAAAAGTATTGGTGGGGTGCCAACTATACCTTGATTGGAATTTCCTTTCTTTTTCCATTCAAATATGTATTAGATAACCTTTTTAAGTATTTTAGAATGAGAATTGTGATTATTTCCCTGTGATGATTTATATATACTTTATTTTGGAGCAATGAATATCATGTTTGTGTCATCCCCCTTGAAGTCAATAAAACTATACACTTCTTCTCTATGTTGTAATTCATTTTACAAGTGGGGTTACAATTATGGTATCAAATCCCAAAATATAGTTGGCCACCATGATTTTCTCATAATCTCATTTAGTTTATGTTCTTTTTCATAGATGAAACCTAAGAGGAAGAGTGGTAATGAAAAGGTATCCATGGGTGAGGGAGAAGATAATCCATTAGTGTAGGAGATCGCCGAGCATCTCCATGTAGAGAACTTCCATTGCGCCCTTTTACATTTTGGTCAGGGGTCTAGCTACTTCCATATGAAGAGGAGATGAACAAGTGGGTAACCTGGGGTCAACGTCGAGATTTCCTTAGTTGATTTTTTTGAAGATCAAGTCTGACTCTTTTGATGGAGAGGAAGAGATGGACATAGTAGGAAAGGCAGAGAGTTGGTTGCAAAACATAAAACAATGCTTTCGTCATTTGGATTGACCTAACCTATCTAAGGTTCACTTTGGGACACACATGCTCAAGGGTGTAGTAAGGATTTGGTGGGAGAACCAGCTACGTTCCTGTGCAACTGATGTTCCTTCACTAACATGGGAGGAATTTTTAGAAGCCTTATGAGACCAGTACATATATGCCATGGCTGAGAAGAAGGAAGAGGAATTCCATTACCTACATCATCTTGGTGGCATGACAATCATGCAGTATGCCATGAAGTTTAGGATTTTGCATAAGTACAATTTTGAATACAATGAAAGACAAAAAACAAAGAAGTTCATTAGGGGTCTCAAGTTGGACCTTATCTTTGCTTTGTCAGGACGTGGACACTATACCCTACACGGTGTCCTAGATACAACCCTAAAATTCAAAGACCATCAAGGAAAAACATGGAGGAAAGAGAACCACTCCCACAACCAAAACAACTCCAACCATCATGATAAGAAAAGGAAGGCCCCAACATAAGTGGCTGCAAACTAGAATAGAAAGAGCCAATGTGCAAAGTGCTCCAAGTACTATTTCGGAGAATGCATCTTTAGGACGGGATTTTTCTATACATGTGGTGAGATCGGGCACATCAGACCTAACTACCCCAAGTTTCAAAAGAAAGAAGCTAATGTTAATCAAACACCTTAAGAGAAGAGGCAAGATAGAGTCTTTGCCATTGTAGATGAGCGTCAAGATGATAAAAATGAGTACAGTTTAGTATAGTACTTTTTCTTTTCAAAACTTCTGTTGCATGAAAATGTTTGGAACTATGGATTCACATGATAATATTAATATGTTGAAGTTTTTGTGCTAAAGATCTGGAAAGTTATAACGTGGGTAGCTTAATGAATTTTTTTAAGGTAGTTAGGAATGTAACGTCCCAAATTTTCATGGATAATTTAAAACTTTAAATGTGGTTTTTATTAAATAGAATTGTTTGAGGTCTTAATGCAAAAAGTCAAGAATAATATTACTTTTAAATAACAAGGCAAGGAAAATAATAGAGACTCAAACATCCTTTTCTTTTATAGTGTATTTCAATTATTTAAAAAGTAATATTAATTGGTTTTTCCCTATCTTTTTCTATCAAGAAAGCTTAAAAGTGGAGAAAGAGAAAGTAAAGAAGCAAGGAATCTAAAAATAAGGACTAGGTGACTTGAACAAGAAGCATTGTTTTCTTTTGTTAGCTTTTAAGATAAGAAAATCATAAATATCTTTCTTTATCTCTCCTTTTTGGATTTCTAAATAATAATAAATTGTTCCTATGCACCAATTTCGAAAATATAAGTCAAGTTACTCTTTTGGACAAACAATAGATGACTTTCTCCTTTTCTATTAAAGGCATTGGAAGGAAGTCACGATATCTTTTATTCTCTCTCTCCTTCAAGAAAATTACTCAAAAAGGGAATAAAGAGGTGGGATATGACTTTTAAAGTGGGTGATTAATGTTTATATTGAATTTTGACTCCAATATTTACAAAGTAAAGTAATTGCTACTTATTTAATATATGTAGTAAATTTAAGTTAATGAACAAGATGCAAATTGTGGATAAAATATGTACAAAACTGAAATCTAATTGTCTAAGAATATTTTACACGATCAAATTAACCTATGGTCCAAATTTTGACTTGTTTGGTCTTTGTTTGACCCTTCAATTAAATTAGAAAAGGTTTGAATATAATTTTATTAAGATTAATCACATAATGCATTAAATACAATGGTTTGCCTATAGTCTCTGGTTATTTACTATTGTAATGTGTTACTTTTTATTATCCTTTTCATGTGTCACCTATATCATTCGATCAAGATCTCACATACATGGTATCATACTTTACCTCCACCATTCTCACGCTCAGAATCAGTTTCCACTGTGTTCCCTAGCCTGAATAATTTCTCCCTGTCGCGCCTCCATTTTTTGTGATTTCTTCTCCCTTGTTTTCTTCTCTTTTGCCCGTACCCAATGAGCCTTAAATCTCCCTCTCTCTCACTCTATGGTAGAAATCTAGAGCTTTCCTTCCTCTCCACAACAAGATTACATACACCACCACAATGGCCCCCCTTCCTATCTAAAGGACCATAAGCGATCACCAAACTTCACTCTTACCTCCTCCACCCCAAATTGGATCTCAAACATCACCAAACTCCTCACTCTACTCCATTTTATCCAATGACAGTGATCAAACTCTCAAGGCCCCAATCACCTCATCCTAATCACAAGCACAGTACGCATCATAAATATATGATGATCATTTTTGAGTTGTTAGTTAGTCCTAGTTGGCCCTCAGTTGTTGTCCCTATAGGGCCCAATTGAGGTCTTTTCTGGTTCTAGTCTTCATGACGCCTCAAGGCTCCTCAAACCTAGGGGAGAATGCCCTGACCTTCATTTTATCACCGTGAGTGTTTTTCGATCCTTAGAATACTTTTCATGGCTTCTATGGTTTTCAATCTCTGACTTCCTTCTTTGATTCTTCCTATTCGTGACACACATTAATGTTTTCTAAGGCTGGTTCCTCCTCGCAATGGCTCTGTCACACTTGTCTTGGCTTCACGGTACCATTTTATCCATTTTTGTGGTCCTTTCATGACGATTGGCTAAGTACGGTCATGTAGTGAGTCTCCGACATGGTGGAGGGAGCTTCTGCTACTCTAGAACATGAGACAACTTGATTCAGGGGTCACTACCTTCATGGCAATGTGAAGGATTCATTCACGGCCTTGTATTTCAAATATGAGATCAAAAATTTCATGTTTACCCATAGATTTCTTATTATGTTCTTCAAGAATATAAGAAGAACAATTGCACATTTGCTCTTCCCGATTTATCCCTAATCAATATGTATTTTGTCACACCATGACATGAGCATTTGTGTACTTACACATCTGGATAACTCAATGATTGTGTGGCATTGTAGAGTGAGACTTGCTGCCACATGGACTCTCTCAGTTGGGCCACCTCAGAGCGGGCTCTACTCCAGGGTGGGTGGCTTACTTTGGATAGTGCATACGTGGCATTTGTTTGATTTCTGATTGGCCTAATTTTCCAAAAATCATAGTAATTCATCTGATTCTTAGAAAAATGAATAAAAATATTTGTTGGAAAATATTTTTCATTAGGAACTAAGAAAATTAGGTTCTAGGATCTTTTTTCCCTTAGACCAAACCCTAGTTTTATAAGAAGTAATATTAGAGTTTAATGTTATGGTAAAATGTATATTAGCATGGAATATGTTATGAACATGATAATTAGGGTTGTTCAACCCTAAGGCCACGAGTAGGTTTTCCTTAACATAAGAAGAGAAATAAGATCTTATCTAAGTGCAAGGTAACTATTCCATGCCTGTTGGACATAAGTAATTATGGGCTCTCATTAACATGTTCGGGCGCCAACACACAATGTGTGTGCATCTACTTTTATGGGCACATGCAACTCTTTTTATGTGTGCATATCATCTTATTTGAGCCCTTATGCCCATTGCTGGGCGTACATCAACAACCTATTACTTTGGATATGCATCTACAAATAGGTAAAAACACCTAACAATGATGAAAATGTGCCTATAAATAGCCAAAAAGTGTAAAAAATAGTGAATATGTGCCCAAACTGGATAAAAGAGTACAAATAGCTAAAATGGCAAAAATGATTAACATGTACCCAAAAACTAGTGAAATGCACGTAGTCTTTAATTCCCTCCTATATCTTATACTTCTCTCATCTTTTCTCGTACTTTCCTCCTCTTTTTTAATTACTTCCCTCCTCACCCCCCTCTTATCACTTCCTTCATCTACCCCTCCTCTAATTACTTATCTCCTCTTTCCTCATTACTTCCCTTCTCTTTCATCATTATGTCCCTCTTCTTCCATCTTTAGTTCTCTCCTATTATCCTCTTCTCATTTCTTCCTTCCTCTTCTCTCTTTTTTCTTCTTCACTTCTTTCTTCTTTTATTTTTCTCTCTCTATAAAAGCAAAAAAAATAAAAAATAAAAAAGGAGATAGCAGATGGAGACTAGTGGGGGACAACTGAAAGGTGAGTGATTTTGGTAGGTGATTTTAGATGTGTGTGAGCCATGCGTAAGGTCGTGTGAGCATGCCTAAAATTTGATCCTATATTGTATATGCAGCTTTCTTGAAAGATCTCTTAGTTATTGGTTTAAATGTTAGCGTCACTATCTACATGTAAATATTATAGTGCATTGTGAATCACAATGATTTTTTTTCGTCTTGTTACATGTCTAACTTATTATAGCTTCTCAGAATACATTAATTTGCAAGAATACAACCTCTCATTAGGGGGTTACAACAGACTAATATTTGCACTCCTGTTGTGATTTTGAAATATATATATCTTAATGAATGCTAGTTTATTATAAAAAAACTTCCTTTGGAACACTAGGTCAACATACAAGTGACAATCTCTCCAATGTTTCTACAGCAAAATCAAACTCTCTTTTTGTAATAAACAATATTTCATGATATTTGTAAGGATTTCCACTAGTATGCATCTATACATCAAGGCTATCGCTATCTCCACTACAAGTTGCTTCTTCTCTTTAAGATATAACGTTTTCCCTCTAGCAGACCCACCAAATTGAAAAAAAAGGTGGGACACTACACTAGAAAAAACATAGTATAAGTGACAATCATGTAAAAGGTTACACATTTTAGTTGACATGCTTGTACATCACTTATAATTTGTATAGATCTGTGTGAAATAGATGACATACATATTAGCATTTTGAAAAGGTTACATACTTTAGGTGGCATACATGTAAATCATCTATAATATGTATAATCCTACGTAATATAGATGGCATACATTTTATCATACATGAAAGGGTTACACCAAATTGGTGATATAAATTAAAATCACCTATGTTCTAATGGGGGTTTTCCGTATAGGTGACATGTATATGAGTCACATGTGATCTATTAGGGGGTATATTTAGGTGACACACATGCATGTCACCAAACAATAATAAGCATCAACAATCTTCTCAATGCCACTTCATGGGGATATATCGATACATTTGTTCACAATTCATAAAGGAAGATACGTGAGAGAAATTTTTAATGGGAGTTTTCTAAGTAATCTAGAGGATCAATCATAGAGGGATATCGGCATAAATATCTTCCCCCAGACTCATATATGTCTCTTTCGTGAACATTCTAAGGCTAATGAGCATTTGTCTTGCGAGGCAAATTGCTCCTTGATAGTGGCTTGCGTAGACCACCCACCCCCAACATCAATTGTTGCAAAAGTGTGGTGGTTGTCAAAAGCACTTCAACGACCTTACACCCATCATCCCCAAACTCATACACATCTATTTTATGAATATTTAAGAGGACAATAAATATATATAGGTCTCAAATCTAAGCATTTTCAAGGACTTGATATGAGATGACACTATCATGATATGTCCCCTAGCACCACCCAGAACCATTTCCACAAACTTCCTACTGATACACATTGTCATGATATGGACCATGGATCCTCACTAATACATTTTGGGATATTTCCATGAGAGGACATTCTCATGATATGGGCCCAATCTCCTCACAAATTCATTTTTAGGAACTTCTGTGAGAGGACACTATCAAGATATGGGCCAAAAGTCCTCAAAGTTTCATTTCAAGAAACTTTTTGTGAGTGAACACGGTCATGGTATGGTTCATGGATCCTCCCAAATGCATTTTTATGGGGATATATTAGTACATTTATTTGACAACTTGTATAGGAGATGTGTGAGAAAAAATGTTGTTGAGAGTCATTCTAAGTGATTCATAAGGGATATTGGCATGAAAATAGTCACCAAACTCATACATGTCTCTTTGGTGATCATTATAAGGCCAATGGGCCTTTTTCTTATGAGGCAAATTTCTCCCTGGAAACATCTTACATAGACCTTCCACCCCCAGCAATGATTCCTGCAAATGGGAGGCAGCTTCCATAAGCACCCAATCAACCAGGCTTCAATTGTCCCTGAACTCATAGATGTCCATTTATGAATAATTAAGAGGACAATATATTTGTACACATCTCAAGGACTTTTTTCTGAGAATACAATGTAATGACATAGGCCATAGCCCCTCCTCGAAGCATTTTCATGGACTTGTCTGAGAGGAAATTGTCATGTTATGGGTCATAGTTCCTCACAAATGCATTTTGGGGGATTATCTTGAGAGGATTTTCATGATATGGGCCTGGATACTCACAAATGCAGTTTAAAGGACTTGTTGTAAGAGATCACTATCATGATATGGGCCCAAGATCCTCACAAATGCATGTTAAGAGACTTGTTGTGAGATGATACTATCATGTTATGGGCCCAAGATCCTCACAAATGCATTTCAAGGGACTTGTTGTGAGATGATATTGTCATGATATGCACCATGGCTCCTCCTAAATGCATTTATGGACACTATCAATATATGGGCCCTGACACCTCCTTAATGCATTTAAAGGGACATGTTGTGAAAGGATACTATAATGATATGGGTCGTGGCACCTCCCAAATGCATTTTTAGGGATGCGCTATGAGATAACATTTGTCATGATATGGGCTCTGACACCTCCCAAATGCATTTTCATGGACTTGTTGTAAGAGGACGTTCCCATGATATGAGACTTGACACCTCTCAAATGCATTTTTAAGGACTTACTATGAGATGACATTGTCATCATATGTATCGTGGCACCTCCCAAATGTATTTTCAAGGACTTGGCGTGATAGGAGATTGCCATGATATGGGCTCAAACTTCACCCAAATGCATTTTTAGGGGCTTATTATGAGAGGAAACTATCAATATATGGGCCATGTATCATACTTAAAGCATTTGAAAGGACATGTGAAAGGACACTATCATCATATGGGTCGTGACACCTCCCAAATGCATTTTTACGAACTTGTCGTGAGATAACATTTGTTATGATATGGGTCGTTACACCTCTCAAATGCATTTTGATGGACTTGTTATGAGAGGACGTTGTCATGATGTGGGCCCTGATGCCTCCCAATTGCAGTTTCATAGACTTGTTGTGAGAGGACGTTGTTGTGATATGGGACCTAACACCTCCCAAATGCATTTTAAGGACTTACTGTGACATAACATTGTGATCATATGCTCCATGCACCTCCCAAATGTATTTTCAAGGACTCAGCGTGAGAGGATGTTGTCATATATGGGCCCAAACTTCATCAAAATACATTTTTAGAGACTTACTATGAGAGGACGTTGTCAATATATGGGCCCTAGCTCCTCCTTACTGCATTTAAAGGGATATGTTGTGGAAATACATTAACATGATCTGGGTCATGGTGCCTCCCAATTGCATTTTTAGGGAGTTGATGTGAGATAAAATTTGTCATCATATGGACCCCAACACCTCCCAAATGCATTTTCATAGACTTGTTGTGTGAGGACATTGTCATGATATGGGACCTAACACCTCCCAAATTCAATTTTAAGGACTTACTATGAGATGACATTGTTATCATATGCGCCATGGCACCTCCCAAATGTATTTTCAATGCATTTTTAAGGACTTACTCTGAGATGAAATTGTCATCATATGCGTGATGGCACCTCCCAAATGTATTTTCAAGAACTTGGTATGAGAGGAGATTGTCATGATATGGGTCCAAACTTCACCAAAATGCATTTTTTGGGACTTATTATGAGAGGACACTGTTAATATATGGGCAGTGTATCCTCCTTAATGCATTTGAAGGGACATGTTGTGAATGGAAACTATTACGATATGGGTCATGGCACCTCCCAAATGTATTTTTAAGGACTTGATGTGAGACAACGCTTTTTATGATATGGGCCCTGACACCTCCAAATGCATTTTAATGGACTTGTTATGAGAGGGTGTTGTCATGATATGGGGCCTGACACCACCCAAATGCATTTTTAAGGACTTATTGTGAGATGACATTGTCATCATATGTGCGATGGCACCTCCCAAATATATTTTCAAGGACTTGGCATGAGAGGACATTGTCATGATATGGGCCCACATTAACCCAAATGCATTTTCAAGGACTTATTATGAGAGGACATTGTTAATATATGGGCTATGCATCCTCCTTAATGCATTTGAAGAGACATGTTGTAAGAGGACATTATCAAGATGTGGGTCATGGAACCTCCGAATTGCATTTTTATGGACTTGATGTGAGATAAAATTTGTCATGATATGGGCCCTGACACCTCCCAAATGCATTTTCATGGTCTTGTTGTGAGAGGACATTGTCATGACATGGGGCCTGACACCTCCTAAATACATTTTTAAGGACTTATTGTGAGATGAAATTGTCATCATATGCACCATGTCACCCCCCAAATGCATTTTTAGGGACTTATTATGAGAGGACGTTGTCAATACATGGGCCCTGGCTCCTTAATGCCTTTGAAGGGACATTTTGCAAAAAGACATTATCGTGATCTTGGACATGGCACCTCCCAATTGCATTTTTAGGGACTTGATGTGAGATAACATTTGTCATGATATAGACCCTAACACCTCTCATATGAATTTTCATGGACCCCGATTGTCTCACATAGTAAAACGGTCATTTCATAACTGAGATGGTCGTTTCATTTATCCAGTCTAGGCAAAGTTCAACCAATATTGATTCCAATTGACCTGACACTCCAACCAATCCTCTCAACACTTGAATTGGTCGGTTCAAAGTCCAGATCATAAATTTTGAACCTCAATGGTTTAATTGAAAACATAAACATGTTTAGTAATCAAACAAACATCATTCATGAATATACTCCTTATTCCAAGTGCATCCTATGTGTGTGACCCTATAGGCCCAAAATTACATTGGCAGTGAATGTCCATAACCAATTATGACATCAGAAGCAAAGAGTGGTGCCTAGTCACACATCATTGCTACCTAAGTAATTCGGAAAGTTGGAGAACAACTTCAACCTAAAGTTTTACCATGATCATATAGTTCCTTTTTCTCTGAAAACTAGATTGAACTTGAGACATGAGATCGTCATCCTTTCAATGTTCAATCTATGTTCCTTGAACTAGAGCAGACTATTCGAGATGCATGTGAGCTCACATATCACATATTGAGTCACATGCGTATGGCCATACATTTCTCAGTCTCTCTTATCAAAAGGCCCTGAATATCAAACTCCTATAGGAGAGACAAATCTCATCTACATCACTCACACTCAAATCCCCATGTGTCACAACTATCCAATCATCACCTTTGTGGCAATCCTTATTCAATGGTACATTTTATGATGTCAAAGTATACCGAATGACATGTAATGAATGTAGTGACTTCAGGTCTAAGAACTACAATTACCACTATCACTATGAGAGATGATTTTGACTACCATTCCATGGTCTCCATGTATCACTCTCATGGTTGGTCTATATAATACATTGTTCTCTAACATGTACCTTGGCACATGATTTGGGCCTTGGCACCTCCCAAATGAATTTATAGGGACTTGTTGTGAGAGGAAACTTGCCATAATATGGGCCTTAGAACCTTACAAATGCATTTGCAGCGACAATGTTTTGCAATTGATAGGTGTGTATATATACATGTGGATTTTATGGACTTAGATGTGATAAGTTTCATGTTTTGTGCTCATGAGGAAACAATTTTAATTCCCTATGTTTTCTAGTAACCTGGTCGATTATTATTAGTTACATATTTTGTTTTAGTAATCTCACTTTGTGGCACGTCAGGGCATCATAATTTCAGTGACTTGATGTAAGAGGGAACATTCTCATACAATACATAAAGCCCCTCCTTATCATATGCAAAGAAATTTTGGAATTTTGGATATCAGATATCTAATTTTGGATACCATATATTCCACTTTGAAATTCATTTTATCTAATTATCTTCACCCATAGTACTCGCTTACTAGATTCTGGACTCACAATCATAGAAACATTACCATGTTTTGGAACACTTGAATAAGTGGAACCCCATATATATGAATAAAATAGTAGAGGAGTAATGTCAGCAATACCCATTGATTTTTCATATACTAAAATTAGATCAAAGCAATTTGTCATAATTAGTTTACACATCACAATAAAACAATTTATAAAAGAGGCAAAAATATCACACAATGAAGACTGATTAATTGGTTAACATGAAGGAAAAGATGAACTTGGTTAAATCATGAATATGGAGTA
Source organism: Alisma plantago-aquatica (assembly GCA_963693085.1). Lineage (NCBI taxonomy): Eukaryota > Viridiplantae > Streptophyta > Magnoliopsida > Alismatales > Alismataceae > Alisma > Alisma plantago-aquatica. Next base: position 92,997,466 of record OY856415.1, read on the forward strand.
CAAAATGATTCAAGGATGATCTTAATAAGCAACAATTTGGGATTAAATAACTACTATGATGAATTAGAAGAAAGATAGGATGTGTCAAATTATGTTGGCTTCTCTCTTTGCATAATGAGTATAGTAGAAATACCACTCTAGGAAGTATGAAAACACCATTTAGAAACAATTCCCTCAAGCTGATACGACAATAATCTTACCCATAATTCATGGGTTAAGTTTAAAAAAGTATGGTCTCGGATATACATGTTGTACATCCATGTACTGTTATTATATGTCTTTTTACCTATCCAAATTGAGCTTTATGTAGATTTTTCATGTTTGGAAATTATCTCTAGTAGTTTGTCTTGGATTGATTATATTTTAGATCAGGTTGTCTGCACAAAAAAAAAACATTTCATAGTTTTTTGTTTTAATTCTCCATGTTGATGAAATCATTTTGTGAGATTTTGAACCCTCATACATACATATAGTTTTATCTTGTGACAGTTTAATACATTACAAATGTTCAAGGGATTCACTACTAATTTTTGAGCAGGGCATATTGCTGAGAAAATATTCAAAGGTGAACTAATTACTAAGTGATAATCAAATGGTACGTTCTTGATTTATCAAATCAACCAACATTTAGTTCTTATTTGATTCAATATTTTTGGCCTAAGTTAGAGATAATGAGCACAACATCTATGTACTATGTCTTTTTATCATGCTATCATATCCAACCATTACTTTTCTGTTTGCTTACATTATGCATATCCCTTCGTCAATTGTATTATATTTTTCATGTTTGGTAGTTTATTAGTTAATTACTTGTGGGCATGCTTTCCACTACAGCTTGCCTTGGACTCAGTTGGACAAGGAAATCTTTGGTGGTTTCCAAAAAAAGTATGTGGCTTTTATATCTCTAAATATTTTTAGGTAATGTTCTTTTTTAGTTGTTCTCAGAGTTACATGCTTTACATAGATCGAAGGGTTTCTCCAAAAGTGTTCAAATGTAAATATTGGGTGTAAGGAATGTAAAACCCTACATATAAACTACCATATTTTACAATTATTTATGGTTCATGTTGATCATCAATATTTTGTTTTCCTACTTCATTTGATTTTTGCATTCCATTTCTATTCACCTATCCTAATTTACATATTTATAGGGGGTGTCTTCGATATACTAAGAACAAGAAAGGCAGGGTAATAGTTGCAAGTATGCTAACAATTACTAGATTGTGCTAAAGTTTAAGCATCATTAAATGATATTATATCTTGGGGTATGGATGAGAATTAGATTTGTTGCTTTCAAATATGAAAAATCTATGGTTTATAAGTTTTATATATGTTTATATATTGTTCAGAATCTAATCCATAATGATATTTTTTTCAAAGTACAGTAAGTTTTTAAGAAACTAAGTGATTCGTAATACACTATTGATAAAGCCTAATTACAATATAATATAAACTAATGTGGATGATTTTAGATTTAAATAAATTAGATCCCTAGTACATTAGTATCTAAAAAGTAATGTGGCCCATTTGATGTCACCACATTATAAATTTTCCTTTCTCGTATGAGAAGCATGGTTTTCTTCCCTCAATGTCCTGATTGGGTTGGAAGTTCTGAGAGGTGTGTCCCTACACATCACCATCATTTTTATTTCTTCCTTGGCATTTTTTGGGTGGCATTGGAGGCTTGGAGAAGTATATTGTGTAGTGGAATACTTTGATGATATAGTTTCTACAATGGAATTGGAATTTTTTTTCCTATACCATCCACTACCATTTCTTTAAAGACTATTTTGATCTAGCAGAGGACATGGAAGCCTCAGGAGAAGGTAATGTTTCTTCTAGTGGTTCCTCAAGCATAGTTGCAGAGCGATTTGTAATTTTACTAGTGCCTCTCAAAGAGGGTATGGTTATGACATGTATGGGTAAATATTAGAGAACATCATTGATGATCTGATCAGGGTTCTTTAATCCAACTCTTTAATAGGCGTTGTCTACACATCCTCCTCTTAGATTTTCCCTAAATGAATAGGATACATCCTTATATATGTTGAGACCATCAGATGCAGGTGTTATATACTTGAATCCCACAATCTATGATCTAATCAGGGTTGTTCAATCCCGCTCTTTAAAATCTATATTGTCTGTGCATCCTCCTCTCATATTTTCACTAAATGCATAGGTTACATCATTATATATGTTGAGACAATCTGATGCAGGTGTTATACTCGAATCTCAAATTCTTTACTATGGGAACCTCCTGTTGTCTTGTCATTATAGGCGAGGATGGTGTTTGTCACTTGTGGTTGTTATTGACTAGATCATCCACCAATTGTTTTGTCTCCTCCATTGCATATGGTGATGGTCTAGTATAAGGGTTGATCAAAGAGAAGCTCACACATCTATAGTTATAGTTAATGGTGGAGTTTGTTTCTGTTGTTCAAAAAGGTAGTGATGATGCCCCATGCCCCATTTAAGGGTAATGGCGGTGGTTGCCTCTCCTAAAATCTAAAAATAAAAGTTTGAGGTTCTCCTTGTAAGAGCTAAATGTCTCAGTTGAAACAGTGAGCATATATCTTAAATTCCCCACCCCCCAACTCCTAATCATTCATCACTAGGATTTTGACCGTGGAACCTATAAATTATTTGTCCAGTCGAATGTAGTCAGTGCATGTGTGAAAGCAAGATTGAGCACACCTATGTTGCTAAGCTTGTTATAAATCTTTTCTGGATCCCCATATGTACCAAGTTCACTTCATCAATAGAGCATATCTAGTATGATTTCCTTCTCTGAAACAAGGCAAATATTGACCACGGTTGACATTACTTTCTTTGAAGTTTGCCGCCTTGGTGTTTCTCCTTTTTTGAAAGGTTCTACTACAAAAGTTGAACCTATGGTGCTAGTATTTCTTCATATGGTCACGACATGATGGTAGAAGTATTAAGTGATAATGTATTGTCTCTTCATATGTTACTACCCTCTTGGTAGCCCTTGTTGAGACTGCAAGAACTTCATGAACCAAGACAAATCCTTTCACAACTGCTTCCTTCTTCATAGAGGCCTTGTCATACCAATCTTCCTTAGGTCCCCATTGGGACTGTATGAAGTGATAAACATAGAATTAAGTTTGACAAGAATTGTATCTCCTTCCTAATATGTTCAAATGTGGAGTTAAGAGTTTAAGTAGATTATTATCAATAATAGTGGAAATTTTTCTTCCAGACAAAATGCACTTCTCTATTGATTTATCTGTCAAACAACATCACCACTATTTTGTCAAACAGCAACAACAACATCATTTGGGTCTTTGCGAATGTTTTTCTATTTCTGAATGATATATGTTTCACAAACTATATGGTTTCTTCTTCTCCATCGTAGCACTAGTGAACCCAAGAGATCCATCAACCCCATCACCGGTAAGTAACATTAGCATGGTGTAATGAAAATACATATTTTTTCATTGTGACTTCACCAACCAAACAAATAGTAAAAGAGAATGATAGTGAGGTGCTCAGAACAAGAAACCCACACCAGATGCTCCTACGGCTTACGGGTGATCATGGTGCTGATTATTCCAGAGAAATTAGTCTTTGGGCATCAAAAGTCTATGGGAGTCCTCATTTGGCTTGGACTTGCAGCGCGTCAACACCAATGAACCGAAGGTGGTGGTGATTGCTACTGTTGTGCTATACAACTTCATTTCTAAGAACTTGGTTGAAGGATGAAGTTAGGTTCACTTCCACGCTTGAAATTCTAATTATAGTTATAAGTATCTATTATTATTTTCCTTGTTGCTTTCTTCTGAATATTGGATGGATATTGTGGGTCTTATGAATGCTTAGAGAGATAATCAAGCTTCATTCATATAATTTTGTTTACTTATTAATATCATCTTGACTACGTGATACACATTGCTTAGTGTGGATAAATTTTGTTTGTATGAAAATGTTATTCTTGACTTTTGTAGCGAAAATGCAGTATTGAGGCTCAAGTAAACTGTGCTTGCAAGGTGAGTTTCTCTGTATAAGTTGGAAATTATATTTGATAACTATGTAGAAATTTAAAAGACCACTCTTATATATGGTATTCATGAGACCTCAAATTTTGGCATTAATTAATTTATTTTTGTGTGTAAACGATTCTTAGTTAGCAGCTGTTCTGAAATATTTTTCCTTGTAGTGTTACTTTGCGAGAATTGGGTGCAGAACCAGTTTAATGGCTATACTTGTCATTTGTGCTACTTCATTAGGAAGCACAATAGTGTTACACAGCTGGAAATGTACCATATGTTCTATTGGTTGTATATATTCCAACAACATGAGTGTGTGCTTGTCAACAACAAATCAAACCAACATCCAAGATGGAAGTAGATATTTGACAAGATCTTCACTACCCAGTGGTAATTAAATCTAACTCCAAGGCAGATGGAGGTTCCTATTAAGATTAAGTGTGATGTATGTACGTGTTGAGAATGAACTTTTTAAGAGTCATTATAAGTCACTTATTTCAACCTTCACAACAACTAAAGACATCTACAACAAGTTTGGTCAGTTGAAAAATTGTATTTCTATAAATATGTCAAGAGACAAGGCATATATCCTCCCCTATGTAACTGTTTGTTTGGCAATATCAATACAATTAACTTTGGAAAAAAAACCAAAATGGTACACTTTGACAAAAATAATTCCGGCTATAGCACCTCTGTGAAAATAATTCCCACAATAGCCCACTTTCTAGAGAAAACGCCACCTGAATTGGCATTTTTCTGGTCAAAGTAGCAAAAACGCCATTGCATCTAGAGCTTTTAATAAAAAAAAACAAAGAAAGTTGGCATTTTCACCCCAAATGTGTAGGGTGAAAGAGCCAACTAATTTTTTTGTGGCGTTTTTCCTTTATTTTTGTTTTTTTTTCATTTTTGACTGAAAGCTCCAAAGACAATGGAGTTTTCATGTATTTGATCAGAAAAATGCCAATTCAGGTGGCGTTTTCTTTAGAAAGTGGGCTATTTTGGGAATTCTTTTCATGAAGGTGCTATGATCAGAATTATTTTTGTAGAAGTGTACCATTTTGGTTTTTTGTCCATTAACTTTCAGACTTGTGTTTTATATTTCCACACGTCCATACTCTCTTTAAAAAACTACTATAGATTATAATTTGATCATGGTTTCATTGTATATGAAGTATAGAATCTGAAATTAGATGACATCAGTGCATGTGTTTGTTTGACATAAATCTACCAAAACAGGTGACATCAATGTATATAATTTTTTGAACATAGGTGATGTTTTATGATGTCATCTGTTGCATGATTTTAGAATCTGAAAACTACCAATAGGTGGCGTTCATTCCACCTAGGTTACATAGCACAAAACCCACACCTAATAGGTGACATTTATTTTATTGATAATAGGTAGCTATGCCACCTTTTCACTTGATGATTACACGCTTGAATGTCACCTATACCCCATTTTTTAGTGAGCTTTGTTATACATCCCCAATCCCAAACCTGATCCCAGACCCCAACCACTGATCTGGACAAAAATGTCCAATCCCGTCTCCCGCCCTGTCACGTGGGTTGGACGTTGTTTGAATTGCATTTGAAACAACTGGAAAGCCTGTCTTCCCACTCACTCCACTACTCTCCCCACCATCACCACCTTCCCCCATCCTGTCCTGTCCCAGAGAAAACCCTTTCGTATTCTCTGCCACCGTCATTCCCCTCCCAGCGTCGTCTAGGGTGCCTGTACTCACCTTCAGCCGCTAGCTCTGCCGATCGGAGCATAGCTGGAAGAAGGACAGGTTGTTGCCGGTGATATGTGGATGAAGACTCTACCCCACTGTTCGAAGCTTCAACAGGCCGCCGCTTCTGCACAAGTGGAAACCCTACCCCTTCGTAGCCGAGCTCTGCGCCACCACTTCCGACATCTCAACCAAACACTAACGCCACCACCACCACCTCCCTTGGTGCTTCCAAGGTATGCTTGTCCACTCATGAGTACTTCTGAGACACCTCAGATACCCATTGGTCATACTGTTTTACCCTTTGATCTCTAGAATTTTATGGTTTTTGGGATGAGCAGTTGTGTTCTACAACATGTTGTTGTGCGCTGCTGATTACATTCTTTTATTAGTCGTTTGGGGTTTTGATCCCTATTATGTTATGATTTTGGTGGGGTTTTAATGGCTCCCAACAAATACAGAACGATGAAACATGGTGGGGTTTTAATGGCTCCCAACAAATACAAAGACGAAAGGTAGATAGCAAGTTTTTTTTGCCGTTGGAAACAAAATTTGTTTGTCACATGATGGGGGGGTGGTCGTGGTCTATAATACAAGGTAGTTATGTAGTCCGTAATGGGACGTGGAAAATAGAGGGTGCGGGGATGGAGAAGGTGTAAGACATTATTGCAAAAATAGTTCTGTTATATTGCAAAATGGTAATGTTATATTGCAAAATAGATTTGTTATGTTGTAACTAATCTCGTGATGAACTGTTGTGTGTTGTTATTGAATTTTTGTGGTAAAATTGTAGGTTGTGTTAAGCTCTAACTAAGGGGTGATTACTATAACTGTTTGGAGTTTTTATTGCATTTTTTGTGTTGGAAAACCAACTTAATTGCAGGTACTATATGATAACAAAGATAAGTTGTTACATGTAACATCAGAACAACTTAGTGTCGTTAAGAACAAATGTATCCTTATTAATACTTAATAGTTATGCTATTGGATCAGCTAAGAGCATATACCAATCTGTAACGCGGTTAACAGAATAATTTTGTTATGTGTAACATGAGAACACCCCAATGTCGTTATGAACAATTGTATCCTTATTATTACATAATAGTTATACTATTGGTTAAGTTAACATCATATATCCATGTGTAACGTCGTTAACAATGCAATTTTGTTATGTGTGACGTGAGAACAACACTATGTTGTTATGAGTCATTAATGTTAACTAGTACATATGCTATTGGTACAGTTATCATCCTTTCTCCATGTGTAGCATGATAAAAATGCAATGTTGTTATGTGTAACATGAGAACAACCCAATGTCGTTATGAACATCTGTATAGTTAACTTTATGTGGAAATTATGATTTGGTTACACTAAACATGATTCGGCCACGTAGAACATGAGAACAATACATGGTTATTATGATGTTGCATTGTTGCCATAATATTGTTAACTCAATCAAATATGTTGTTACATGGCACATGATAACAATGCGATGATTTGTTTATAAAATGTACCATTTTGTATGTCAGTTAACCGTAGTATATTAGTTTTCATACAAAGGGGTTTCAATTGTTAATTAAGTGAAATGTGCATTGTGTTATATGGAGTGGGAAGAATATACTGAACGATAACATGTATCGTAGTAAGTTATTTATTGTTCCATGAATTAACGTATGGTTGTGCACATGCACATCATGTCTACAGATGAATCAGTAAGTGTTGCTAAAAGGCAGAAGGTTAAGGGGCTAACAACTCGGTGTTCATATCAAAAATTCAATATGGCATTGGGTATGGCAAATGAGCAGCACAAACAAATGCTTAACTCAACTACGTTTGGTCACTTCATGTCGTTGAATTGCCCTAAAACATTTGACATTTCTCTGATAAAGTGGCTGATTGAAAAATACAATTCCAAGTCAATGTATTTTAAGCTTGGGACCAACCTTGTCACTTTTGATGCAAAGTAGGTAGGTCTGATCCTGGGACTACCAACACAAGGTTAGTAGTGTTTTATGTATGTAGTAATTTAGTATGAGTTACTGTAACATAATGAATTGTGTAGAACCAAATTTTGATTTGTTATGTAGGTGATGTTGTGGTTCAAGATCAAACTAATAAGTTTGTTATATATGGTAAATATTTCAATGGAAAAGTTAAGGTCACAAGGGCATTGGATGTCCTGGATTGAATTTCTTGCAAAACAAATGAGGAATCAGTAGAGGATTTTGTAAAGATTTTGGTAGTTGTTATGATAGCAACATTTCTATACCCTTATGCTAGTTTTGGAATCCACAATTTCCTATGGGAATATGTGGATGTTCTGCCAGATCTAGGGAAACTCAACTGGGCAGAGTCTATTTTTGAATACTTGCATGTTGAAATGAAGGAGATGGGCAACAGAAATAGGGGCTATCTGAAGGGTTGTTCGTTCCTGTTGATGGTTTGGTTCAGAATGGTGACTACTATTAGTAAGAAATGTAGACCATGGGCCTTCCCTTTAGCCAATTGTTGGGACTATAACAACAGGATGAGTTCCTGGTTGGTTGCAAATGACATGTCAATTAAAACACTTGGGCTGGAAAATATAGGGGAAGATTTTTTAGCAAAAATGAGGAGTCTGGCCAAAAAGGAGAGGTCTGTTGGCAGAAAGTGTCAATCTGCTGTAGTGGAAAGAGTGTTAAATCAGAATGATAGTAATTTGTTCTAATTGTTATTTCTTGTATATGAAAATGTTTCTTGATATATTGTTTGATGTAGATGTTTTTTTGTATATATAAGATAGTTTCTTGCAGTGAGCTAACCAATGTGTATCAATATATTTGTAGCTTGTCACAAAAAACATGAAAATGAAGAATATGAAGTTTAAGAAAAAGTCAGAATGAATCAATGATGAGAACAGGAAGGAGGTTGCATTGTTGAAGAAAAGGCTAAGATAGATGCGAAGGTAGTACAAGTTGTTGATGGAGGCACATCATGCAAAGGTTTGTGAGAATGAGGTACTTCGAATGGAGTTGGGGTCTAGGAAAATATCAGATCCAACTCTTGCTGGTGGTGACGACGAAGGGCGTGATGAAGAGGTGAGTGGAATGCAATATTGGGTTTGTTATAAGGTTTGATGTGTAGTTGTCGAGTAAACATAGCAAATGCAGACATACCTGTAACACTGACTTATTGTTAACTTGATATAACAAGCGTAATTGCGCTGTTGTGGGTTTACAAAAAATTTAAGTTGAATTTTCACTTTTTTTAACTCAGGTTATGTCCATTATGGATGGAGCAGATAACGTGACAGATCGGCAGAAGGAAAATGGTTTTGATGTGCGTGAAAAATGGAAATGGTTTCTGAATTACACATTACAATATTTAACAAACACATATTAGATGGTTAGACTAAACTAATTGTTTATGCTGTAATGGCAGGATGTGGTTCAGATAGGGAATGAAACAATGAAAGAGGTTTCTGATGGAGGTATTTCAAAGGTATGTGTATGTAAACATGTCTGAAGAATCTTTTTGACAAATATATTAGTACAAATATTTTCATGTTGACTACTGCACATGATGCTATGCAACAATAGATTGTTGGGAACATCCGTGTCACAGATGATGAATTTCACAGTTCTTCTAGCATCTGTGTAGTAAGGTGAACTATTATGTAGTATGTGTTGTTATATGTAAATTGTCGAATAAAATGTCTGGCATAATAGACATGTTCCTTTAGTTTGGCCGTTTGGTTTGTGTAACAAATAGTATTGAATAATAATGTTGATTTTTAGAAAAATGCAGTCAAAGTTGATAGTGTTAGTGTACCAAAAAAGAAGAACAAGGTATTAGCATGAATTACTTCATATGATTGGTGATAACAATGTTAGCGCTGAAAGATGTACCAACGTGCAGGGTGGAAATATTGTCATTTATGTGCCGGTTATTGATTTGGCTACACCTGTCAAGGTAACCATCACATTTTCTTATGTGTTGGTGTAAAAGCGATAGGAAGATTGTGCCTTTTATGTTGTCATGTGTTATGTTGTACTGCAGACCCACATCACAAGATCCACACCTAAGAGGTTACTTACTTCAAGTGAAGATGCCTGTAACTTAGAGGTAGTGCACGTGAGCTTCATTTAGGTTGTGATTCCAATACTTTATATGCATATGTTTAATATATGCAACATGTAGAATACATTGTAAGATAACAGCCGAGCAGTTGGCATTGCTTCTTGTTCTGCTGTAGGAAGCGCTCTTGCCACATTGCATGAAAACAAATCAGAAAGTGCTGGCGGCCATATCAAGGTAATTTGCTTTTTGGACTTTGCATGTGGCATACATAGTGTAGATGCACATCTGTTACAATGTGAAAAATTAGTAGGACAATGTTGGAGCCGTTATCAAATAACTATTGTTAATTGTGTCTTCCCGCTTAATTTGTCACAGTTGTTGTATGTAGGGTCATGACATATCAGGTAAGAAGAATGTTGCTGCTGTAGACCGAAATGTATCTGTTGGTGGTTGTCAAAATGAGTCGAATGTTAGTGACACAAGGAAATGGTTGTGCCTACGTAACATTCTGACAACCACACCTACCGATGCTGGCAAGCAAGAAATTGAAGACAATGCAAAGATTGTATGTTCTGTACAAATAGTACTTAAGTTTGATAAAATACTCATTTTCTATCTTATATGTTGCACTGTTTGAGTACATTTGATGGGGTGGGATATAACCATGGTAGTTCCTTTATAATAAGCATAGAAAATAAAAAATAGTACTATTGGTTTGTAGAGAGACGACTCCGTTGGAAGTCGATCTGTGACAAGGTCGGTGCGGAAAAAGGTGTGGTAATCGTTAATGAAATAGTCTTTGTATGTCATGAAGATGATTTTACTTAATGTGTTCTGTGTCTTTCCCGTGGTTCTCAAGGGTATTTTATCAATGGAAATCCCACTGGTTATTGCCAGTATAGGTACTATTAATGATACACCAGATTTAAAGAGGAAGTGGAGTATAGCTAAGATAATGAGTTTAAGACATCTATGTCGATATTATAGTTCTGAGGAAAAAATGTTTAATAGACGGCTTGATATTGGGGTATTGTATTATCTTATTTTTATGTAACGAAGATAAAATATGACACACCGGAGAGAGGAAACAATGGATATGATGTTGAAAAGGGAATGCTAGCTAACGCTGGACTTAGGAAATTAACGGTTTGTAATGTGGTGGTTGGTGAAGCAGGTGTATAGTTGTTATGGTAGTATTGTTGTTGCTGATGTGGTTTGTATGGATAAACTTTGAAAGGATTTTTCTTTATTCAAAATTTTAATATATACATGAAAAGTGAATAACTAGATTATGTGTTACATAATGAATATATTGCATGAAGGTTAGCAAAGTTGTTGGTAGGCGGTCGGTAACAAGATCTGCCAGTAAAAAGTCCACTGAGGTGCATATCATAAGAATGCCTACGTTTCAGTGGTGTTTGTATTCTCTTTGATTAGGTGATTAATAATTAGGCTACTGCAGGTTGGTTACGAAACCCCTGGCCTGATGCATCCTACTAGAGGGCGGGTACACACGCTGTCAGAAATAAGTAAGGGGAGTGTTGCTAAGATAGTAATTACCTAATCACCATTTCATTTGTACAATTGTAACCTTTTATTCAATTTTGGTGTTAACTGAAAAATAAACTTTTGCAATAAATGGTCATCCTAGTTTGTAGATTTGTTATGATACACTTGCCATGCATGAACCTGGGAAGTGTGATACGGTTGGTTTGAATGTTGTAGCATGAGTTAATTATTATGTTATTGAATGTATTTGTTTGTATTGAAGAATACAATCATTTATTAAATGTATTTCATGTAGGGTAGCAGAATTGTTGCTAGGCGGTCAGTAACAAGATCTGCCAGCAAAAAGGAAAATGAGGTGTGTATCGTATGCTTCACATCATTGGAGTGGTATTTGTATTGTATTGGAATATGTAATGTATAATTAATGTGACATCAGTTTGGTTACGCAACCCCTGGCCCGGTTCAAAATACTAGCGGGCAGGTCAATGCCTTGACGGGAATAAGTAGAGGGAGCATAGCTAAGACTGTTAATATGAAATAACCATTTCATATATACACTTATTGATATGTTATAAAATTCCGAACATTTTTTTCCAATAGAACATTTTATGCATACATATTTTTTTCCATTTTTAGATTTGTTATGATACGCGTGTCGGGTCTGAAAATTGGGCAATGGTTTGTTTGGATGTTGGTGCATGAGTTCATCACTCAACAAATTATCCACTTTCAACTGACTCATGGATATGCCATGGGCGTACATGTGACAATGTTGAACATGATGTAATTAGTAATTGAATGTGATCAGTTTGATTTTGTGCAGGACAAACCTATTCTTTCTGGTTGTAGGAAAGTAGCAACGCCAAGACTTGTTAAAACAACCCCTACAAAGAAACCAACAACAAGGCTTGACGGTGTCTCTGTTGCAGCAAACCATGACATCCATGGTCGGGTAGGTCATCTGTATGTACAGGTGGAGTGTAATTATACACAAATTAATGATGTTTTGTGTTATTTTGAATGTTGCACTGAACTAAATATGAGTTTGACATTTCTATTTCCAATCAAATACACTCCAAGCCCCATGTGTTAAATCAACTACCCTATGAGAGCGCAACCATAGTGGGCAATGCTGCAACATGATCGAATATGTGATACACATTTAATAGATTATTGTTATGTAAAACTGGTATATCCTTAATATTCACTGTTAAGATTAGTATATATGTAACTATAATGAATACTTATTTATGGTGTGCAGGTCGAAGATTGGTGGAAGGAGATGGGCATTGAAGACCACATTGAAAAGATCCTGAGTGAAGCAAGCAAACAAACTTTAATCTCGATGGTTGTAACAAATAAAGGTAAGGCAAAGGCAGTGGGAAAGACAGAATGTATTTTCGTCGATGGACATAGGGCCGATGAAAAGGTGAGAGCACGCAAACTTGTGTATTCTTACGTTGTGGTCGTATATTTGTTGTGCATATTCATATATTGTGTTGTTTGATGGCAGAATCCTATGAAAGACACGATCGATAGGGTTACATGCATGAGTAGCAATGAGAAACAGTCAAAGCAAGTAAAGAAGTTGACAATGACTGGTAATATCCTGAGTTCATTAGTTAAGAGGGTCAAAGATGAGCACCGTGAACATAAGCTAAAGCTAATGTCTCCTGCGAACATGATTGATATTGGTGAGATGGCACACTAGGATGATGAAGCAACCAGTTTTAATAGCAAAGAAGATATTTTGTTACTGAAGAAGGTATGTAAAATATTGGATATTTATGATGAGACGGTACCTTACAATTTCTATGAAGCATAATTGAGGATTGTTTGTGGCTTTTCATATTACTAGAAAGGAGAAGAATGTGGGTGATGTTATTTTCAGGTCTAAGAATGCATGTATCATGCGTCAGGATTTCAGGGAATTGCTGAAAAAGGGTGGTAACATCACAAACCAGGTATGGCATCAGTTAATGTTGTCATGTGACATACATTGTAATCATAATATTGCCCCTAAAAATGTACAATATATAGATTAAGAATTTGAATGTGTGGTCAATGCGTTAAATAAAATTAAGGCATCTTTTGCTAAAAATAAACCTTAAAATGATTGCTTGCAATTGTAGTAGTGTAAACTATGTGAGTGTAGTGTTGCTCCTGCAATGAGTGTTTGCTGCTATTAATAAGTCGGTTTTTGATGGTTTCCTGCAATGACTGTTTGAGGGGCGAGAGTGCATTGTTATGTGTGACGTTCTTGATGGTAGTATTATTAGTTCAATGGGTAAAGATGTTTCTGCTAATTTTTAGTTCCAATTGTATAAATTAGGAAATGATTTCAACTTTGCCATATGTGGAACGTCTAGAGTTCGAATAATAGTATGCACTTATTTGCTGAAGTTAATTTTGATGTCTTTACTTTACTAAACGAATTGTAGTTAACTGTAAGTAGTTCTCTATAGATTGTGAATTGTGTTATAGCCAAAATGTTGTTGCAGACAAAATGCTACACATGGTTGCATGTGAATTTTTTTATGGATAAAATGTTACATATTGTTGGCACAATGATTGGTATACTTGTTGCTTTGTTGACAACCGTCAACGGCTTGCCTCCGCATTTTAACTGTAATCGATAATTGATGGTTGGAGTGAAGTCACGTGGAAGGAATATGGAAACTAGTGGGGATGGAGGGTATTCATTTGCAACACCGCAATGACACACACAATTAAGACAAAGAATGTACCCTTGATGTGGAAATATTGTTATGAGAAAAAGGAACACATCAAGTCTGCAAATGTAATACTTCTTCTAATTATTAGTTCGCATCACTGGCACTTGCTAGTGGATTCACACGAATATAAGAAGATACTTCACTAAAACAGCCTGCACCCAGTCAGGAGATATAACAGGCCAGCGATGAGCCATCCATATGACAGTGATGTAGTTACCTTGGTAAGTATAAGTTGTGCATATCTTGTTGTGCAACATTTTTTTTTGATAAAACTGGCAGTTATAAACTGTTTGTTACATGATTTTGTGCAAGTACATTTAGCGGTGATCAAAAGCCCGATGAGCAAGATAAGCAGTGTATCTGAAGAAGAATGGAAGATATTGTTCGATAACAAGGAATTGCAACAACCTGTGGAATCAAACGAATGTGGCGTGTATGTTGTGTTGTGGATGGAATGCATATGTGAAGGGTAGAGGATAGAAGATTCCTACCCTGAACTAGTTCATCACCTGTGCGGCATGAATGCTATGATGATACTACAAATGAAGGAGTATACAAATGAAGGGGCGTTTTGAAATGGAACAACCGAACTGATTTACTGAAATAAAATTTTGTTTCTTCAATGGTGTTGTTGTATGTATATCATGGGATATGTGTTTGTTGCAATGTTTAATGAACTTATTGCAGCATATAACTGGTCAGTGGCAGTGGCTCAAAACATAATATGGTTTGATTTTGGAAAAACATGTTAGGGTCCTGAAACGTGGCAATGTCCCAAAACATAATTATGTATATTGTGTAAATTCAGTATGTAGTTAACAAAACATTGATATTGTTGGCTAAATGGACATCATCAAAATTCCTTTGTTTTGAAAATGAAAAATATTTCATTCTTGTGGATCTAACGTTGTATTTGAGAGTTGCAGGAACTAGGTGGATGACACAACTTTAGGAGATCTAAATACTCACAATTTGTAAATTTCATGATTGTAATCAAATGTAAAAACTTGTACAAGTATATAATGTACAAGTACTTAGATATCATGTAAATCAAGTTTTTAGATCTTCCCTAGCCACTCACAACACTTAGATAGGTCATCCCCTATAATAGTGTCACAACTTCACACTTATACACACACTTAGTATTCATCTAGAACCACCAAAACAGAGACACTCTCGGTCGAACTCTTTGTCGACCCAGACAAGCTCGGTCGAGCAACTTCTCAACCGAGAGTCTCCCAGGTTAACTCTTCTAATAGGTTCTATAGCCGTTAGACACAGTAGACAAGGTAGTTGGGAGTTGGAATTGAACGTTACATACACTTGCTCTAGACCATCTCTCGGTCGACAAAGACTTCGACCGACAGACTCTCGGTCGACAAATTTCTTGACGAAGATTGTCTCTGTCTGCACTTTTCAAAATTAATAAACTAGTCATTGCTAAAGAAATTAGTGGATAACTAATGGCTAGTTGAGCACTAAGAACCCCCTAAAAAGTGTCTAGAATGTCCTTAAGCACTCATAGGCCATTCCTATAAATAGGACATGCCTTAGGACACCCAATATACACTTGAGAAACACTTGAGCATACATACTTGCAATTAAAAATCTGTTCTTGTGAGCAATTGAGCAACTCTAGCATTTTCTAATCCTTAAATTCGTGTCCTATAGGATAGCATCTCCTACTCACTGTACTTCCACTTCCATACACATTGGTTAGGAGATTAAAATGCTTGATATAAGAAATCAAGCCTTGTTCTACAATGGTAATTGTAATTTTCATTTTCCCTTCTTGTTCTTTCTTATTGCGTGTACTCTCCTTGCTACTCCTAGGGTTGGAGGATATGGATTGGAGAGGGTTTGATCTTCTCGGCGGAGAAGGAGGACTTTGGACTACTTCAAGAAGGTTGTCTCAACGGGAAGCTACTTCAAGAGGAAGGCTACTTCAAGGGGGAGCTTGAAGTTACTTCAAGGAAGGTTGCTCGAGGTTGGTGGGACTACTTCTATGTGAAGGTTGTCCAAAGGGTTGTGAAAGTATTTGTAATTTTATGTAACATCCTTGCGAGGTAATAAAATTTAAATACTTTCAAAATCCCAATTGGAAACAATTGGGTAGTGGACTAACTCCCTTAGTTTTTCCTAAGGGTAGAACCACTCTAAACACCTTGCCTCCTTCTTCAAGTTTCAATTGTGGTTGCTTGAGTTGAATTATTGTTAAAATATTTATAAACTGCTATTCACCCCCCTCTAGTGGTTTTTCATTTGGTATCAGAGCAAGGCTTCAAGGAACTCTAACAAAGTCTTAAAGAATGGGTGACAAGGTACTCATCAACCTCAACTTGGAAGGGACACTCATGGCTAGACCTCCACCTTTTGATGGCACTAACTACACCTACTGGAAGAGAAGGATGCAGTTCTACTTCTATGGAATGAGCTGGGATCTCTGGAGGATGGTGTCAAATCCATATGACTTTCCTCAAATTGAGTATGGAAATTGGGATGCTAATACGGTAAGATAACCCCAAATGAATGCAAAAGCTATAAGTATACTCTATTGTTCAATTTCGGTTGGTGAATTCAATAGAATATCAAATTGTGAAATAGCATATGAGATATGGCATAAACTCTCTATAACCTATGAAGGAACTGTTCATGTTAAGAATTCTAAAATTGGAATGCTTAAGAAAAAAATTGAACAGTTTTGTATGGATCAAAATGAGTCTATTAGTGAAATGTATGCAAAATTTTCTTCTATTGTGAATGGTTTAAATGCTTTAGGTAAAGTAATCAGTGAAGAAGATCAAGTATCAAAAATTCTTAGGTCCCTTCCTCCCAAGTACAAGCCCAAGGTGACTACTATTGAAGAAGCAAATGATCTCACTCGACTAAGGATGGAGAAACTCATTGGCAACTTAGAAGCACATGAGGCAACCTTGGAGGAAGAAGAACGATGAGAGCATGAACTTCAACAAGGAAGAAAGAAAGATATGGCTGTAAAAGCCTCAAAGATCATCACTCAAGAAAGTGATGAAACAAGTGATGGAGATGAAGGAGAAGAAGCTCTAATTGTTAATGGTAAGAAATATAGAAGTTTTAGATCTAACAAAGTTGATGGTTCTTCTTCTTCCCCTCCTAGGTGTTTTGAATGTGGAAAGAAGGTACATCTCAAAAATGAATGTCCTAAAGCAAAGAAAGGAAAGAAAAGCTCATCCAAGAAGAAGGGAGAAAAAGCATACAAAGTTGTATAGGATGAGTCAAGTGATAGTGAAAGTGGAGAAGAGAATGTGGAGTGCCTCATGGTCAAAGAAGATGATAGTGATGATTCTCAAGAGGTAAGCCTTCTTGATTTGCCAAAAGAAGATCTAATTGTTAGTCTACAAGATACTCATGACAAATATGTTGATTGCAAAAAGAAACTAAAGAAGGTTACTAGAACTAATGAGGATCTATATGCTAGATTGAATAATCTTTCTTTCGAAAAGGACAATATTGCTTCTGAAAATTTGACTTTGAAATCATCTTTAAATGATTGCAATATGAAGCTTCTTACTTTAGAAACAAATCATGATCTTCTTTCTCAAGAAAAGGTTGATTTGCTTGCAAAACTGAATAATTTTCAGAGTCAACCTATCCTATGTAATCATCTAGAATATGATGCTATCGTTAAGGAAAGAAACACTTTATTATATGATCTGGATCAAGAAAAGGTAGATATCAATAAGAATATGGATGAGATTTCTAAACTACAAAGAGAAATTAATGGTTTAAGAAGCAATGATGTTCTTGATAATATTCTGAAATATTCTTCTAGTTACAATGGAAGAAGAGGTTTAGGATATGTTCCAAAAGAAAAATCCTATCAACCTAAACCTAGGAGAACTCAAGCACCCAATACCAAGATCATGTTTGTACCCAAGAACACAACTCAAAATCCTAGAAAGAGAAATGAAATTGATTCTATTTTCTATCATTATTGCTTTCGTCTTGGACATTACTCTTTTTCATGCCCTTATAAGAAGAATGATTCTGAATTAGTTTGGGTTCCCAAACCCCAAACTTAGAAGATTTGAATGTAATTTAGTTGAGATATGATCTAACACTTCATTTGAACATCTAAATGTCTTATCTCAACTAAGTAGATAGCTTAATGTATTGGTCTAAATTCAAAATTGATACAAACAATTTACTGAAACAAATAGAAACATTCTCAGTCGACAAACAGTTCGACTGAGACATCCTCAGTTGAGAAAATATTCGACCTAGGGAATGCCTGTGACAAATATGAAATCTACAGTAGAATTTATAGTGAAAACAATAACTATTTCGGTCGAAGAATGTTCAATTGGAGCAAAAATCGGTTGAGAAATTGTCGACCAAGTGCATTTCTATTTTAGTTCAGTTTCAACCTATAAAACAACAACTTTCTGGATCGACAAATTGTTCGACCGAGCCATCTGTCACTCGAACTATTTGTCGGCCGAATGAAGATATGTTCAGTTTAATTTGTTAAAACATGTTCTGTTTGTTATTAAATGTACCTAACCATAATGGACCATCACATGGGTACCAAAACCTATATTTTATTGTAGGATTGGTTAGTTGACAGTGGATGTTCCAAACACATGATCGGGAACAAGGATGCATTTCAAACCTTTGAGGAAAAGAAAAGAGGAACAATCACTTTTGGAGACAATGGTAAAGGTAAAATTGTTGGAATAGGTAATATTGATACAAACCTTGAAATAAAGAATTTTTTACTTGTTTATGGTTTGCACCATAATTTAATAAGTGTTAGTCAATTATGTGATAGTGGATATGATGTTTTATTCAATAAAAATTGCTGCAAGTTACTAATAGAAAATACTACAAATGTTATTTATGAAGGAAAAAGAGTTGGAAATCTATATATCCTTAGACCTAACTCTATGCAATCTGTAGTTGGAAAATGCTTACTTGCAAAAGAAAACTCTTTACAACTATGTCATAGAAAATTAGGTCATGCTATTTCATATATTATCAAAAAGTTAGTTAAATATGATCTTGTTCGTGGTTTGCCTAAGTTATCTTTTGATCATTCTGAAAATTGTGAACCATGTACTTTGGGTAAACAAACTAAAACTTCTTTTAAACCCAAAAACATGCTTAGCACCCGTAGATCACTAGAACTTATTCATATGTATTTGTTAAGACCTATGAGGATACAATCTATTGGTGGGAAAAGATATTGCTTTGTTATTGTTGATGACTACAGTAGATATGCATGGGTACATTTTCTTGCAAATAAAGATGATACTATTCAAGTTTTCATACAATTTTGTTCAAAGATTGAAAATCAACTACAAAACAAAATATGTACAATTAGGAGTGATCATGGTGGAGAATTTGAGAATCATCTATTTGAAGAATTTTGCACATCTCAAGGCTACACTCACAATTTTTCTGCTCCACGTACTCCACAACAAAATGGCATAGTTGAAAGGAAAAATCGGTCATTACAAGAAATGACTAGGACTATGATACTTGAACATAATACACCTAAAACATTCTGGGCTGAAGCAGTAAACACAACTTGTTATGTGCTAAATAGAGTAACCGTACACTGTTATTTGAAGAAAACACCATATGAAATCATGTATACTAAGAAACCAAGGGTTGACTATTTTCATACTTTTGGCTCAACTTGCTATATCTTGAACACAAAAGATGATAGAGAAAAGTTTGACTCTAAATAAAAAAATGCCTTTTTCTTGGGATATTCAACTTCTAGTAAAGCATTTAGAGTTTACAACATTATCTCTAGAAAATTTGAAGAATCCATTAACATTACTTTTCATGAAGAACTAAAAACTAAAAATTATGATGTAGTTAATATTACTCATCAAGTAGAAAATATAACCATATCAAATAAAGATGATCAACATGCTACAAATAATCATTAAGCTGAGACACAACAACCCATTCCTAGACTCATTAAGGATCACCCTCAATAACTCATCATTGGAAATCCTAATGATAAAATGAAAACCCGTTCATCTTTTAGAGATGTTGAAAATATGGCATTTGTATCTATAATTGAACCTAAGAAGGTGACTGAAGCTCTAAAAGATGATTATTGGATAATGGCAATGCAAGAAGAATTAAGCCAATTCACTAAGAATGATGTATGGGACTTAGTTCCTAAACCTCAAGATAAAACCATTATTGGAACTAAGTGGGTTTTTAGAAATAAGTTAAATGAAGTTGGGGAAGTAGTAAGAAATAAAGCTAGGTTAGTAGCACAAGGGTATAATCAACAAGAAGGAATAGACTTTGATGAAACTTATGCACCAGTGGCAAGACTTGAAGCCATTAGAATGCTACAAGCTATAGCTACCCACAAAAACATCAAACTATTCCAAATGGATGTCAAAAGTGCATTTCTAAATGGAATAATACAAGAAGAAGTATATGTTGCCCAACCACCTGGTTTTGAAATTCCAAAAAAAAGGTGACTATGTATAAAAACTTAAGAAAGCATTATATGGTTTAAAACAAGCACCTAGAAATTGGTATGAAAGGATCAAAAACTATCTCTTTGATAACAGTTTTTCCATTAGAAATTCAGATTCTACTTTATTTTTCAAAACATATGAATCTGACTTTCTAGTTGTTCAAATTTATGTTGATGATATTATATTTGGTGCATCAAATGAATCTTTATGTAAATAATTTAGTGATATTATGCAAAAGGAATTGGAAATGAGTCTCATGGGAGAATTGACTTTCTTTCTTGGTTTTCAAATAAAGCAAACGCCCTCCGGGATTTTTATAAGACAAGAGAAATATACAGATGAACTTTTAAAATGTTTCAGAATGGAACATTGCAAACATGCTACCACTCTAATGGATACCTCTACTAAAATTGATAAGGATGAAAATGGGGAACCCATTGATGATTCCTTATATAGGGCCATGATTGGTAGCTTACATTACTTAACCGCGTCTAGACCGGACATCATGTTTTCTGTTGGTCTTTGTGCTCGGTTTCAATCACAACCTATGCGAACTCATTTTCAAGCCGTCAAACGGATTTTAAGATATTTAGCTGGCACTAGAAGATATGGTCTATGGTATCTTAAAGGAAAATCTTTGGACTTTAAAGCTTATACCGATGTCGATTACGCTGGTTGTCGAATTGGTCGAAAGAGTACAAGTGGAAGTTGTTTCTTGTTAGGAAGAGCCTTAGTATCTTGGTTTAGCAAGAAACAAAACACGGTTGCCCTCTCTACAAATGAAGCTGAATATATGGCAGTCGGGTCTTGTTGTGCTCAAGTACTTTATATGCAACAAGTTTTAAACAATTATGGTTTTACATTTTCATCCATGCCTATATTTTGTGACAATACAAGCACTATAAACTTAGCACATAATGCTATTTTACACAGTCGTGCCAAACATATTGAAATTCATCATCATTTTCTAAGGGATCATATCTCTAAAAATCATGTATCCCTTCATCATGTTGATACAGAAGATCAATTGGCTAATATTTTCACAAAACCACTTCCATTAGATCAATTCAATAAAATAAGGAAGCAACTACTCATTACTCCCTTAGAAGACATTTTCTTTGACATTTGTGCTTCTTAATTCAGTTGTTTTTTTCCGATCCTTACATTTTTGGCTTCAAATGGACATCCTTTCAAGTGATTTAATGGTTATCTTTTTGAAAGGGGAGCACCAATTAAGGGGGAGTTTTAACATATGATTTTAACGACTATCTTTTTGAAATGACAAAGGGGGAGAAATAATATAAATCTTAAATACTCAATCAATGAGTTTCATAATCTCTTGGCTTTACATTAAAAGTTGCTATATTCCCTAAGAGTTGGACTTTATGTTCCACACTTCTTTGGGAGTAATAAGCACACATTTTATAAACAAGAGAAGGAATACACACAGAAAATCTCAGGTATGAAACTCAACTTATTTTAAGATTATGTGATTTATATTTAGAAATATTTGTCATCTTCAAAAAGGGGGAGATTGTTGGCTAAATGGACATCATCAAAATCCCTTTGTTTTGAAAATGACAAACATTTCATTCTTGTTGATCTAACGTGCTATTTGAGCATTGTAGGAACTAGGTGGATGACACAACTTTAGGAGATCTAAATGCTCACAATTTGTAAATTTCATGATTGTAATCAAATGTAAAACCTTTACAAGTATATAATGTACAAGTACTTAGATATCATGTAAATCAAGCATTTAGATCTTCTCTAGCCACTCACAATATTTATGTAGGTCATCCCCTATAATAGTGTCACAACTTCACACTTATACACACACTTAGTATTCATCTAGAACCACCAAAATAGAGACACTCTCGGTCAAACTCTTTGTCGACCGAGACAAGCTCGGTCGAGCAACTTCTCGATCGAGAGTCTCCCGGGTTAACTCTTCTAATAGGTTCTATAGCCGTTAGATATAGCAGATAAGGTAGTTGGGAGTTGTAATCTAACATTATATACACTTGCTCCAGACCGTCTCTCAGTCGACAAAGACTTCGACCGACGGACTCTCGATCGACAAATTTCTCGACCGAGATTGTCTCTGTCTGCACTTTTTAGAATTAATAAACTAGTTGTTGCTAAAGTAATTAGTAGATAACTAACATCTAGTTGAGCACTAAGAACCCCCTAGAAAGTGTCTATAACGTCCTTAAGCACTCATAGGACATTCCTATAAATAGGACATGCCTTAGGACACCCAATATATACTTGTGAAACACTTGAGCATACATACTTACAATTGGCTATCTGTTCTTATGAGCAATTGAGCAACTCTAGCATTTGCTAATCCTTTCCATTGCTACAAATTTGTGTCCTATAGGCTAGCATCTCCTACTCACTGCACTTCCACTTCCATACACATTGGTTAGAAGATCAAAATGTTTGATATAGGAAATCAATCCTTGTGCTACAATGGCAATTGTAATTTCCATTTTCCCTTCTTGTTTTTTCTTATTATGTGTACTCTCCTTGCTACTCCTAGGGTTGGAGGTTGTGGATTGGAGAGGGTTTGATCTTCTCGGCGGAGAAGGAGGACTTTAGAATACTTCAAGAAGGTTGTCTCAATGGGAAGCTACTTCAAGAGGAAGGCTACTTCAAGGGGTAGCTTGAAGTTACTTCAAGGAAGGCTGCTTCGAGGTTGGTGGGACTACTACTAGGTGAAGGCTGTCCAAAGGGTGGTGAAAGTATTTGTAATTTTATGTAACATCCTTGCGAGGTAATAAAATTTAAATACTTTCAAAATCCTAATTGGAAACAATTGGGTAGTGGACTAACTCCCTTAGTTTTTGCTAAGGGTGGAACCACTCTAAACACCTTGCCTCCTTCTTCAAGTTTCAATTGTGGTTGCTTAAGTTGAATTATTGTTAAAATATTTATAAAACCCTATTCACCCCCCTCTAGTGGTTTTTCAGATATTTTGTCAGTTATATATGGTGGAATGGGAAAATGAAGCATTGCATGTAGATGGTTGTGTTTATATTTTTCATATATCACCTGTTATCGTTGGTTATCCACCAAGCAGAATTTTATTTGCTATGTAATTATTGGGGAATGTTGTTTTAAGATAGCAGTTATGTGTTACGTATAATGGTAACGGTGTGTGATTGGTTGTGCTTGTTATGAGATAACATGTGGAGTCAGTTGGCAGTGGAGGCTAGCCGTTGCATTTTGTACAGGCGTGTGTTTTGTTGTTAACCAATGTCAGTCATTATATAGGGAGCAGATGGAAATAAACTTTAGATGAAGATTGAACTTAAATGGAAACATGTGTATAAAAAGGATTTTATTGATACAACCTGTCTATCACTGGTTATCCACTTGTTATTGCTGGATATCCACCTAGTAGGATTTTAGTTGGTATGAAATAACTGATGAATGTTATTTTAAGACAGCATTTATGTGTTACATATAACGGTAACGATGTGGGATTGGTTGTACTTGTTATGATATAACATGTGGAGGCAGTTGGCAGCAGAACCCAGCTATTACCTTTTGCATAGGCGTGTGTTTGGTTGTTACCCAATGTCAATCGTTATATAGGGAGCAGCTGGAAATGAACTTTAGATGAGGATTGAACTTAAATGGAAACATGGGTATAAAAAGCATCAACTAATGAAAGTGAAATGGGAGGAGTATATGAAAATATATTATGATATAAATCACAAAAACGAACATTAAGGGATGGATATAAATATTGTTTTTTACTTATGTAATTGTGTTGTGTTGCACATTCGGGTGGGATACCGTTTACTCTAACATAACATGTTGTCCTGTGTGATGCTGGGGGAATGCAGTAACATGGATGATGCATCAATATAGACGTGGCCTTATGCAGTCAGCCAGTAAATATGAAATGTGTTGGGAGCAGGTGTTGTTGATTTTATTTGATAGGAAATAACTGGTAAATGTTGTTTGTGGACAACAAGTACGAGTTGAGTATTTGGGCCGAGTGAATGTTGGTGTGTGGCTACAATAGCATTGTTGGTTTTGTTTTGTTTCTTATGAGGCAACATGTGAGGTAGGTTGGTATCACATACTATTTGTTACATGTGTGGATTCATATTCTAGGAGTTGCAAAGTGATTATGTAACATGGCATTTGGAGCGGATGGGCTTGGCTTTAACTGGTATGAAAATTCTATATGATGGCGGTTGTGTCGAAGCGAGTATATGTTGTGTAACCAAGTGGTTAAGTCGGTTGGTAACCAATATCAGTTGTTGTTTAATGGATGAGCTATATTTATTGGCTATAACCAAGTGGTGAAGTCGGATGATCTATATTTAATGGAAATTTGGGCGAAAATGCAAAAGAACATTACATTAATTGATTAATATGGTTGTTAAAATGGAGCTATATTTAACAATAAATTATGACATAAAATACAACAGAACATTGTCTCAATTATTGTAGTGTGTTGTGAGCATCTAAAGAAGGGTATTTATTTGTTTAGTTGCATAATCGACTGGGATTTTGTTTAGTCTGTGACAGATCAGTTAGGCTAGGCGATGCAATGGAAATGCAGTTATTCAGATTGCTATAAAGTGTATGATGCAGCAATAATTGTGGTGGTATTATGCACTCAACAATTACTGAAACAGCTGGATAACTTGTTCTAAATTCTGGCTGCAGAAAGAAACATATATTCCGCCACTGTGGTCTTAAATAGTGGGCCAATATTTATGGGTTCACATGCCTATACATATGTATTCTTCATGTAGACAATTACACTACAAAAATATACATGTATTTTGTCAAAATAGAAGTCAAAAAGGTGTATTTTAGTATGAAGATGGAACTAGTCTCCATGGGTAGTGAATTGTAACCATGCCGCAGCAAGATGAGAGGGAGTGTTGTAACTTTGGCAGATGCTCGAGCTAGCTGTTGTAGATTTGTAGTGGTTGTTGAGTAGATTTGTTGTGGTTGCATTTGTGTAAAAACTCCTTCGGTTATTTCCCAATCCAGACTGCATATATTCACATGGTGATGTGTGAGTTGATGTGTCGTATATTTGGCCAATAATGTGTTCAGTAGTGATACTATTATATGTACTAGAACTTGTATTTGCAGGGTTGCAGATATCATTCATGTTGGTGTGGGGTGTCCACCCTTGCTGTTGAACGTTTGGGATTTGGGGTACTGGTATTTGTCGATCCATTGCGGCTGATTGAGTTGTCTTTTTCATACTACACTTTCTGGCTATTGTGTTTTTTTTAGTTCATTTCCTGCCATCCCTTTTTCCGTAAGGATGGTGGTCTTCCAACCTTTCTGGCTGTGACAGGATCCTTGATAGCATCATTGTTACGACCCATATCAGGGTTAGTCAATAAATACCTTGATTAGTGTTGAGTATCATATTAAATGTCACGGTTAATCAAAATAAGTTAATATGTGAATCAATAGTTGAGATTGAATCACCTGAGGCAATTAATGATAATAGCAATGATGATCGTTAGGTTGATTAAGTTGAATTAAGTACTCACTAATGCGTTTAGTGCTTTGATCAGGTGAGACCTCCCAACTAGCATAAATTCTTGCTTTGTGGGTGTAGAGGACCTCGTGCTTGAAACGTTGCAAAAAATGAATTGATCGAAACAGACCACCGAGGTAAAAGTTATGATGCTTTTAAGATTCTGGGTCTTGGCTGCAATTTTTCCAATAATTGATTTTTTTTTTCCTTAAGTGGGTCGGTTATTTCTTCTTCTCCCTTATCACTTCCCGATAGATCAGAATGCAGAACCGCTACAGTAGCGACGCACACCAGCGATCGATCGACCAGCCAAGGAGAGAAGGAAGGGCGATTTTTTTTGGGCGATTCAACTGGCGATTGACCTCCGTCCTCAACCTATTCTCCTTCCTACCTCAATCTTTCCACCTTTCCCCGCCCTAGCAGGTGCCCCATCTAGCGGCAGCAACAGCTTTGTGAAGAAACGACCATAGGATATCTTGGCAGTAGCAAAGGAGGTTCATGCGGCTGATTCTGGAGTTTGTGAAGGTCGTTTTTGCTGTGCCTCTCTCCTCCGCCACCTCCTCATCTTCTACCTTGCTTCATTTGTGCCTGCCCAAGCTAGGGTGGCGCCAGCTAGCTCCAGTGCCGGCCAGCAGCAGGTGCGAGACCAAGGACTGTTAGGCGCAGTAAGGCACCTTGAAATGGTGCCCTCAACTTCGACCTTGAGATTCGCACAAGAATCTGAAGCCTTAGCCCCTGATTCAGCTCCTAGCCGAGTTCCCCTTCCTCCTGGGCGGGTGACGTTACTGCTTGTTTGCAGCAGGTTCAGCCAGAAGCAATTAGGTCGCAGCTAGCACCCGAATTGATGCCAACGAATTTGTCCTGAGGTCCAAATCAGAAATCCGTAGCCAACTAGCCACGAGAAGTGATGAATCAGCTGAGCCCTTCCACCTGTACGTGAAACAGGTCCAAACCCAGGACTGTCTGGAGGTTGAAGACGACCCCCTGGATGAAATTCCAGTCGAATCCGGACATCGCAAACCACTGTGAGTAGAGTTTCATTCATCTATCACCATTTAACTCGATAAAACGGGTGATTTTAGTTCGATCTGGTTTGATGCAGTTTTCAGCGTTTACTCGGGTGCCGGGCAGTGCCTGCACCGTTAAATTACCAAATCACGCGTTTTAATTATTAACGCTTGTACATCGATAATTAGCAATTGCCGTGTGTGAATTAGAATAGTATAACCACACGATCAATCGAAACCAAATTACTCGATTAAATGGTGAAATAGTAGTACACGACCAGAAACGGGACAGCTTGGGCATAAACTCGGGTTGTATGATTTTTAATAAATTAATTGAGCACGATTTCAAAGAAATGACGACGAGGTGAAAAATACCAAAGAAATCCTAGATGCACGCTCTAGGTTATGTCTAATGCGAATAGATTAATAATTTCTCAAATTGACACGCTTCCCAAGGATATAAGTATAAATTCCTAATTATTAATAATAATTTGTGTTATTATATGTAAGTAACTCTTAATTGAGTTAAGTGATGCACAAACCAGGATTAGGGTTAATGTGCACGTTTTTTGAGAATTTTAGATAATTGATAATTGTTGAGTATGATTCTCAAATGTGAAGTAAATTTCTTTAATTTGTGCAATAAGATGTTCAATTGCGTAAATTCGCTATGTATGTGCCAAATTGAAATAAGTTGGGTTATTTATGCATTTCTAAATTGTCTGAATGCATGGTATGAGAATTTCTCCGAAATTATAATGATTTGAAATATATTGCTTTGCCGGTTTAGAATGACAGTGTATTGTGATCTGATATGAAATCAGTAAATGTGATATTCCTATTTAAATGGTTATATGATAAATCAGTTAATAGACTTAGGTGCCCTAACACCGTAGAACCCCTAAGAGGTATCTGCAACTTAGGGGTGAAACTCGTGTCCAACATCAACCGGTTGAGTAATTCTGGTGGCACGAGGGTTGATAGACAGTGTCCAACACCAACCGATTGAGTAATTTCGGTGGCACTGGGGTAAATAATAAGTAAAATAGAGGGTTATCCAACACCAACCGGTTGAGTAATTCTGGTGGTAACCCTGTGTTGACTCCCTGCGCCTGTGTACTCAGGTCAGGAGGAGTCTGGAGCACATGTGGTTGTGCAGCACACGTGGTTGTGCATTGAGGCCGTGGAGCCTGGGGTCCTGTAGCAGAACAGGGCTGGTGTCAGACTTAGCATTTCCCGGGTGTGTCGCTAAGTCTTGTACGGTGGGACCGTAGCATGAACTTGCAGCGGATCTTTATATGCAGAGTACACTGCATATATTTAGGGCATAATAATAATAAAATGAATAAATAATCAAGTAAGTTCACAGTAAATTTATATAACTGTTCATTTATCTGAATTACCTGTTGATGCTTGGAAATGTGATTATATTCTGTAAATCTGTTATGTTATTAGAACTGCCTTGCCTAGTTCTGCATATATGTTTATTTTCAGTTTACAAACCTGATGAGTTGTTTAGTGATAGCTAAGTGAAATGCTATTCACTGAGCGAGTAGGCTCATACCTCTACTCAAAACATTTTCAGGTCAGCGACAGTTTCAGGAATCTGAAGCATTTTACCACCCTAGTCAGTTGAAGGTATATGTAGTTAGTTTAGTTAAAGGTCTCTTAGTCCTTTCCCCTCGGTCCTTGGGACATGGTGTGGGTGAGAGAGAGTGTGTATGTGGAATGTGTATAAAGATGTAAATTAACTGTTATGTTTACTTTCTGTTAAACAATGTTACATGTTGTAAACTCTGTTTACGTACTCTAGCCAGTTTAATTGAAATGCTTCCGCAATAGTTTATTTTGTTTTAGTTTACAGTAGAAATCCGGATATCATTACGAGGTTTTAAAAAGAAAAGGTTCTCAGTGATTTGTTATGTGATAATCCCTCCGTCGCGCCCTAATCTTGTGATTAGTGGTTAGTGTGAGATCGGGGTGTGACATCTTGGTATCAGAGCATAGGTTGAGTATGCAGTTACTCTAAGTCAAGCCAGGGGACGACAAGAGACCAATAGGATTAGGACTTAGGTGTCTTCCTTCTAACTGCAATTTTATAACAGGAAATGTTCTGTTATAGTATTACAGATAGCAGGAAGAGGATGTGGTCACGAGAATCAAGTAATGAGCTTAAGATGAGTCGTTAAGAATCATTAAGGTCAAAGATAAGGTTATAACTAAGGCGAATAATGAATGATGTGTTTTAGCTCTGGAAGGTCTGAGTGTTTAGATACCCTGGCCAGGTGTCTGAATACTTAGATTGACCAGTATCAAGCTACTCTGTCTGTTCTTCTCTGGATGCCCTGGCCAGGTATGCAGAGGAAGGATAGGCTAGAGAGAAAACCCTAGAAATCTTAGGGTTAAGAGATCAGAAATTAATAAAGGAATAAGAGATTACATATAAGATGCGATTCAACTCTTGTCTATCATTGTTTATTTGATTTAAAGATCACTTGAAATGCTTTTATATGTATGAAATGAAATTCTCAGTTTATAAAGTAAACATGATTCTTTTATATTGTTGTGTCATGAAGTGAATTGTTTAATGTTTGTTTCCTTTGTATTAATGTAGACCCGAAACTGTGTTTAAATGAGGTTGTCCTGAGCGGATATTCTTTCCACATGTTTAAGATTAATAGGGGTTGATTAATCTCCAGTAGCTCTTGGCTTCAGGACTACAGGTTCGGCCTGGTCCGGCTGGCAGGATGCGTTACTGGGATCTAATGACTCCTATTAACAAGTAAAATAAGAATAGAAGTATAAATGTTCTTTTGTCTTGGGAATTAGGGTTTGAGAAGCATAGACCCTAATTGGCCCAAATTACGATTTTAATGATATATGAATACAGAATTTGATAAATAGAATGTCTCACTAGATGATTTTTAGTATTTTATGTGTAACTCTGGTTTGGCTAAAATTGGGATATGTTTTGGATATATAAAATGTGAACAACATTAGAAAATATCAGAATTTTTGAAGAATGTTCTGACCTGTTCATCGGCTGAGTTTCAAACTCGACCGATCACATTTTCTGAATAATATAGCAGTGTGGTAATTGAATTTTATCTTTTTATTGGTATATCCAATTGATCTAAAATTTTAACTATGTTTGAAAATCACAAATTTTAGACACTCTATTAATTTGGCGTAATTTTTGGATGACTTTTGATCTCTACAGTAAGGTGTCGGTCGAGTTGCAACTCGACCGAATCTGCTGCAGACTGCTATATAGCAGTGCACGGTTTGATTTTTAATTAATTATTGGTAACTTACAATGACTTGAAATTTTTACTGGAGGTCTAAAACTTTATTAGGCACAACATAAAAAATTTTCAGAATTTTTGGAGCTTTTGTTAGAAGTTTAATAAACGAATTACAGAAAATATTGTGAAAACTGAATTTTCAGCCATACGATTAAGTTGAGTGTTGGGTTAATATGTTATTGACCCAAGCAACTCAATTTGATCTATATGATCGACCACACACACACAATAATGCTATGATATTGATATAGACCAAAACCCTAAAATGATTAGGGTTGAAGTAGTTTAAAGGATATCATTAGTGATTAAACCTTGAATGCTAGTATCTCTGTAAAATAAGACCTTGAGATTTATTCTATGAAAAGTAAACTGGCTTTGATAGTGACCTAGGGTTTTGAGATAGATAATCTGAACGATACATGAGCAACATGAAATGACTTAGAGAAAAGAGTAAGACATAAACTTGAAATGTAGCAATAGGAAAGAGCATAAAAAGCGGAGTGTTATCTGATATATGATCTAAAGATAGCTGATGTAGTCCATGTTGTTATGACATGGTGTCACTATCTTTGTGATGTGAGAATAGATTATCACCCTGGTGAAGAGAATGTGGTGGTTGATGTTTTCAGCAGAAAGTCAAGTTCAACAGTCAATGCATTCTCTATGACAGGTTTCAATAGAGACCTGTTAGTAGAAATGTGGAAGTTGAACTTAGGCTTAGGAGTGACAACACAAAATGATTTGATTATATAGATGTAAGTTAAGCCTACTTCTTATGATCAAATCAAGGAACTACAATAGGGTGATAGTGAGATAAACCAGACCATGTATGACATAATAGAAGGAAAAGAGACTAGAGTTTAAGTTTTATGATGATAAGGTGTTGTATTAGCATGACATGCTGTGTGTACCTCGTGATAGAGTAAAATTCTTTTAAGGGGAAAAGCCTGAAAGAAAAAATTCTTATGGAAGTGTATGTATTGATGTATGCTATGTTTTCAAGAAAACACTAAGATGTATATGAATTCCAAGAAGTTAAAATGGATGGTCAGATATGCAGAAGGACGTAACTGAGTACGTGGTTAGAAGTAGTGCGTACCAGTAGGTTAAGGTTGAACCCTAGAAATCTACAGCTACCTTCTAATCTTTTTCTGTGCCTGAATAGAAATGGGAATATATCACAATGGATTTTGTGGTAAGGTTACCCAGGACACCTAGAGGTTATGACTCGATATGAATGATTGTGGATAGACTAATTTAGTCTGCTCACTTTCTTCATATTAAGTCAACCTTTGATGTCTTGATACATGACTAAAATATACATGGATGAAATAGTTAGATTGCCTGGTAATCCAGTTTCAATCATATCTTATTGAGATTCTAAATTCACATTTAGGATTGTAGAAACAGTTGCATCGTGCTTTGGGCACAAAGTTAAGATTCAATATAACCTTTTCAACTGCAGACGGATGACCAGTCTGAGAGAACCATTCAGACTCTTGAGGACATGCTGAGAGCATGTGTTTTGCTTTTCAGTGGAAGTAAGAATGAATGTTTAAGTCTTATACAAGTTGCCTTATGTGAATGTTGAGTTTAGTAATACACAAATGATAATGGTACAGTTTGGGTATAAACCCAGGCAAAACAAATTTGGTAAATCATCAGGTGCATGATTTCAAGCTAGCAAGACAACATTAAAATACGTAAATAAACCGGGTTGCATGCTTCCTGTTATGTTAATGTGTATGACTTAAAATTTACATGAATCGTTTCTCTGAGATATTATCAGAATTTCTCAAGTACTATTAAATATTTGTGATATGATACGTAAATAACTCTTAATTGAGTTATGTGATGCATAAACCAGGAATTTGGTTAATATGCACGTACTTCAAGAAATTTCAGACAATTGACAAATATTATAGATGGTTTCTTATAGGAGAAGTAAATTACTCTTATTGGTGTAATAAGATGTTAAATTACATGGAATTGAGTATGTATGTGCCAAAATTTGATTTGAGTTTGGGATATTTATGAATTTTAAATCTGTCTGCATGCATGATATAAAGATTTCTCAGTAAATACAAAGATTTTGAAATATACTGCTCTGCCAGATCTAGAATGATACCGTATCGTGATTTGAATTGCAATCAAACAGATGAGATAATGGAAACCCTAAGAGTAGGGTGTTGCCATGTGATTAGTGAATGAGATAACCCTAAGAGTAGGGTGTTGGCATGTGATGAATGAACAATGCAAATGAAACCCTAAGGATAGGGTGTATGATGAATCAAGTATTTTTGATATCAATTCTCAGTATGATATGTAGTGATGTTTAACAGTTAAATTGCATGATTTAATTTTAGTACCAAATAGACATGCATTTGGTTTATTTAAGAATTTAATTTGTTTGTATGAACAGTATAATAATTTCTTGGTAATTACCATAAAGTGAGATACTGCTATAACAATTCTGGAAAGACGATGTTTTGTGGGTTGATCTGGAATCGGATCAGATGTATCCTAGGTTATGGGACCCATACCGATGATTGATCAGAGGGTCACGAAACTCACGAATTGTGAAATACCATTAGTGATAGTTTTGTGGAGAAATCTTAACCCTGAGGGAGTTACGAAGGAATACGAGTCAGAAAGGAGTAACATGTTTCCTTTCCCTTTTAGGAATTTCGGGACGAAATTCTTATAAGGGAGGGAGATTGTTACGACCCATATCAGGGTTAGTCAATAAATACCTTGATTAGTGTTGAGTATCATATTAAATGTCACGGTTAATCAAAATAAGTTAATATGTGAATCAATAGTTGAGATTGAATCACCTGAGGCAATTAATGATAATAGCAATGATGATCGTTAGGTTGATTAAGTTGAATTAAGTACTCACTAATGCGTTTAGTGCTTTGATCAGGTGAGACCTCCCAACTAGCATAAATTCTTGCTTTGTGGGTGTAGAGGACCTCGTGCTTGAAACGTTGCAAAAAAATAATTGATCGAAACAGACCACCGAGGTAAAAGTTATGATGCTTTTAAGATTCTGGGTCTTGGCTGCAATTTTTCCAATAATTGATTTTTATTTCCTTAAGTGGGTCGGTTATTTCTTCTTCTCCCTTATCACTTCCCGATAGATCAGAATGCAGAACCGCTACAGTAGCGACGCACACCAGCGATCGATCGACCAGCCAAGGAGAGAAGGAAGGGCGATTTTTTTTGGGCGATTCAACTGGCGATTGAACTCCGTCCTGAACCTATTCTCCTTCCTACCTCCATCTTTCCACCTTTCCCCGCCCTAGCAGGTGCCCCATCTAGCAGCAGCAACAGCTGCGTGAAGAAACGACCATAGGATATCTTGGCAGCAGCAAAGGAGGTTCATGCGGCCGATTCTGGAGTTTGTGAAGGTCGTTTTTGCTGTGCCTCTCTCCTCCGCCACCTCCTCATCTTCTACCTTGCTTCATTTGTGCCTGCCCAAGCTAGGGTGGCGCCAGCTAGCTCCAGTGCCGGCCAGCAGCAGGTGCGAGACCAAGGACTGTTAGGCGCAGTAAGGCACCTTGAAATGGTGCCCTCAACTTCTACCTTGAGATTCGCACAAGAATCTGAATCCTTAGCCCCTGATTCAGCTCCTAGCCGAGTTCCCCTTCCTCCTGGGCGGGTGACGTTACTGCTTGTTTGCAGCAGGTTCAGCCAGAAGCAATTAGGTCGCAGCTAGCACCCGAATTGATGCCAACGAATTTGTCCTGAGGTCCAAATCAGAGATCTGTAGCCAACTAGCCACGAGAAGTGATGAATCAGCTGAGTCCTTCCACCTGTACGTGAAACAGGTCCAAACCCTGGACTGTCTGGAGGTTGAAGACGACCCCCTGGATGAAATTCCAGTCGAATCCAGACATCGCAAACCACTGTGAGTAGAGTTTCATTCATCTATCACCATTTAACTCGATAAAACGGGTGATTTTAGTTCGATCTGGTTTGATGCAGTTTTCAGCGTTACTCAGGTGCCGGGCAGTGCCTGCACCGTTAAATTACCAAATCATGCGTTTTAATTATTAACGCTTGTACATCGATAATTAGCAATTGCCGTGTGTGAATTAGAATAGTATAACCACACGATCAATCAAAACCAAATTACTCGATTAAATGGTGAAATAGTAGTACACGACCAGAAACGGGACAGTTTGGGCATAAACTCGGGTTGTATGATTTTTAATAAATTAATTGAGCACGATTTCAAAGAAATGACGACGAGGTGAAAAATACCAAAGAAATCCTAGATGCACGCTCTAGGTTATGTCTAATGCGAATAGATTAATAATTTCTCAAATTGACACGCTTCCCAAGGATATAAGTATAAATTCCTAATTATTAATAATAATTTGTGTTATTATATGTAAGTAACTCTTAATTGAGTTAAGTGATGCACAAACCAGGATTAGGGTTAATGTGCACGTTTTTCGAGAATTTTAGATAATTGATAATTGTTGAGTATGATTCTCAAATGTGAAGTAAATTTCTTTAATTTGTGCAATAAGATGTTCAATTGCGTAAATTCGCTATGTATGTGCCAAATTGAAATAAGTTGGGTTATTTATGCATTTCTAAATTGTCTGAATGCATGGTATGAGAATTTCTCCGAAATTACAATGATTTGAAATATATTGCTCTGCCAGTTTAGAATGACAGTGTATTGTGATCTGATATGAAATCAGTAAATGTGATATTCCTGTTTAAATGGTTATATGATAAATCAGTTAATAGACTTAGGTGCCCTAACACCGTAGAACCCCTAAGAGGTATCTGCAACTTAGGGGTGAAACTCGTGTCTAACATCAACCGGTTGAGTAATTCTGGTGGCACGAGGGTTGATAGACAGTGTCCAACACCAACCGATTGAGTAATTTCGGTGGCACTGGGGTAAATAATAAGTAAAATAGAGGGTTATCCAACACCAACCGGTTGAGTAATTCTGGTGGTAACCCTGTGTTGACTCCCTGCGCCTGTGTACTCAGGTCAGGAGGAGTCTGGAGCACATGTGGTTGTGCAGCACACGTGGTTGTGCATTGAGGCCGTGGAGCCTGGGGTCCTGTAGCAGAACAGGGCTGGTGTCAGACTTAGCATTTCCCGGGTGTGTCGCTAAGTCTTGTACGGTGGGACCGTAGCATGAACTTGCAGCGGATCTTTATATGCAGAGTACACTGCATATATTTAGGGCATAATAATAATAAAATGAATAAATAATCAAGTAAGTTCACAGTAAATTTATATAACTGTTCATTTATCTGAATTACCTGTTGATGCTTGGAAATGTGATTATATTCTGTAGATCTGTTATGTTATTAGAACTGCCTTGCCTAGTTCTGCATATATGTTTATTTTCAGTTTACAAACCTGATGAGTTGTTTAGTGATAGCTAAGTGAAATGCTATTCACTGAGCGAGTAGGCTCATACCTCTACTCAAAACATTTTCAGGTCAGCGACAGTTTCAGGAATCTGAAGCATTTTACCACCCTAGTCAGTTGAAGGTATATGTAGTTAGTTTAGTTAAAGGTCTCTTAGTCCTTTCCCCTCGGTCCTTGGGACATGGTGTGGGTGAGAGAGAGTGTGTATGTGGAATGTGTATAAAGATGTAAATTAACTGTTATGTTTACTTTCTGTTAAACAATGTTACATGTTGTAAACTCTGTTTACGTACTCTAGCCAGTTTAATTGAAATGCTTCCGCAATAGTTTATTTTGTTTTAGTTTACAGCAGAAATCCGGATATCATTACGAGGTTTTAAAAAGAAAAGGTTCTCAGTGATTTGTTATGTGATAATCCCTCCGTCGCGCCCTAATCTTGTGATTAGTGGTTAGTGTGAGATCGGGGTGTGACAATCATCAATTGCTGGTTTGGTCGTTTGGTCCTGCATTGAGAACAAATGAATCGACGGTATTCCAATAATTTGAAATAAATGTGGAAAACTGTAAAATCGTATAACCAGTTATGTGCAAGACCAAATGAAATGTATTTCTTAAATAAGCTCACTGTGATTCATGTAATTCTTCCTTTTGTATCAATAAGTCACGTTATAATTTGTCAATTAATCTGCAGTACTCATCATGATATTCATATACTGGTCTTCGTTATGTTGTGCGAATAAGGGGTGATTACTCATCAAAATATACTAAAAAGGAAAGGAAAAAAAATCCCTAAACAGGTAACTGATTGTTTATCAGCATGTACTGCAACAGCAGAAAGTAATGAATATCATTGTGAAATTAAAAAAAAGTTCAAACCAATGCACAAACAAAAAAGAAGTTAAAAGGAAATTCAAATAAAATACCGATTATGTAACAGAAAGATTCATAATGTATAGATAAAAGAATAATCATTAATATGAATTTTGCAGGGAAAAAATAAAGGTCACACTGTATTCGATTAGTTGTGCCTTTTTACACGTCTCAAATGATGTAATTAGTGCATTCTTAACAACCTCGTACTGCTTACCCGAAACACGTGACATTTCTATGAAATGTTGACAAATATTTGAGATAGCATCAGCTCTTTCAGTAGATTTTGTGAAGAACCGAACTTTGTTTGTGTTGTTTCCATAATCTCGTACAATGTCCTTCCTCCATCTGTCTAGCACATACTGCATTGGCAGTTTATCTATCCTACAGTTGTCAGTAAGGACGTACAATAAGTGCCTGCACATAATCCCCTTACACTCAAATGACTGACAACTGCATAACAAATTGTTCTGAATAGAGTCGTGAGTGACAATGTACTTGTTTTCAAGTAAAACAGATTGAGCATCTGGTAAGCAAACCCTGCGTTGTTCCTTAACTGAAAATGTAGTGAACGAATCGACCTTGTTCATCAACAGTGCATCGCAATACATCATACACCGTAGTTCGATTTGAAATTTCTTGAATATATTTTACGTGTACACTAATCTTGCATCGGTTTCAATCTGAAACTCGGACCTTAGCAGAACAAGTTTATCCAGATCATCATAATCAAATTTCATATCTGTCTTGATCCTTGCTTCCTGTGCAACTTTGTATTGGTTAACAAACTGTTTCAAAGATGTCTTC
Source organism: Alisma plantago-aquatica (assembly GCA_963693085.1). Taxonomy (NCBI): domain Eukaryota; kingdom Viridiplantae; phylum Streptophyta; class Magnoliopsida; order Alismatales; family Alismataceae; genus Alisma; species Alisma plantago-aquatica. The sequence continues at coordinate 93,034,925 of OY856415.1, forward strand.
GAGTTAACATAACAATCGAAGAACGAATTAATTGATTCACTACGTTGGGTTGTTGTCATGTCTGCCCAAAAGAAGTCATCGACGTATGCATGAACCCAGATGTGTTGTATTTGATACATCCTCACAAGCCAACCATCTTGATTTATCTTGCAAGTCTGAATTGCAGCTGCCCAATCCCGTTCAAACGCATCTATTGATGGGCTCTCATATACTACATTCCGGATAAGGTTTTACGTAATGGAGTCTTTCCCTAGTTTTTTGGGTAATTTTGTCATTATGTGCCATAGACAAAGCCTGCGTCTAACATCGGGAAACACTTTTCAGATCTCGTTAATTATTGATTGAGCTTGGTCAGTTACAATACCTTTTCGTGGGGCTCCTGTGGAGTGCTAATTTTGTCATAGAATTTTCATATAAGAAATGGATTACAGTGCAACACAACTGGGGGGGGGGGGTATTGCATGTCATCAAGTGTAAAGCACGTTACAATGAGTGAATATGTCAGCATAAGTCATAAGGATATACATATAGTGGCACACGTTATAATGTGAACAAATTTGGAATACAACTGACCCGCGCAAGATATAATAAAAGGGATTGCGAACCAGACAATAAACTAATACAAATCAGTATATGTTACATTTCAATCAGTAGCATTTTAATGTTAATGCTACTTCTGAATACAACTGACTCACAACAAATATACTTAAAAGGAATGCACCCAAACCAGTATAAAGGTGACACATTCAAATCAAAATGTACTGCATTAGCCGTAAAATAGTGATTATCATTGTGCATCAAACAGAATAAATCTAAAAGTCAATGAACATGCATAAAAGGATGTTAAATGGAAGCCACAGTCAGGAGCCAATGAGTAACAATTCAACTTAGCATGTACTGTCATGGATATCATTGTGTAGGGAACAAAAAATAGAGGTGATGTGTTACCCATACATTGCAGCCACATTGTAAATAGCCATACATAGTTCTCTGTTGTTTCTTCACACAGTAAACCACACCCCAAAAGAGTAGACTGCCCGTGATGGTTAACACCAACAAATGGTGCAAATGACATCTCATACCTATTTGTGAGGTATGTTGTATCAAAGGTAACAACATCACCAAAATATTTGTACACCTTTCGAGATCTTGTGTCAGCCCAAAACACGTTTCTGAGAATGCCTTTGTCGTTCAAGTCTAACACGTAGAAGAACTCTGGATCACTCTTTTGCATCTGTACAAAGTATAATTGTATCCCAAATGCATCGCCTTCGCCTAGACGTAGCTTCTGAGAATTTAGGAGATGATTGTTAAGCTCCATCTGAGTGAACGTAAGACCATCGTAACCTCCGGCTTCAGTTACTAAAGAAGTCATGGTTTTGTCTTCACTGATACCAACTGCATCGTTCAGATCAATTCGCCATTGTATGGCAAATGGTATTCGCCTCTTGGATGGTAATAACCACATCATATCTTGTTGCAGCATCGGGTGATTGTGACTGAGTTGTACATGGGAGATCTAATATTCTCCTGAGAAGGTGTGTTTCAACTTAATATTGATGGGGCATGTTGTTCGTGCAGTCGGTTTGTATCTGTATAGTGTATCCTTGCATTTGTTTGGGGGCCTTCCTCCCTTGACACAGGTGAGTGTGACCCTTGTAGCTGATTTATCATTTCGTTCCTTGGAAGAATGGGTTGTTTTGATACAAACCCAGCTCCATCTGCATATAGCTCGTAGAATTGTCTTGCTTGGTCGGTTCACCTGAATATAGTCCCAACCAGAGGCACTCCAACTTCTAAAGGGGTAATGGAAACATGTATAGAAGATGGTGCTCCTGGTTCTGAGTAAGTTGTTGTTGAATGGCCACTAGTTGTTTCTATTAACAAGTCATCCTGACATTCATCCATAACAGGGCGATCTGGTTCTGGTACAAATACATCATCGTCGACATCAATAACAACATTGCAATGAGAATAGTTCTGATGGGGGACTTCATTCAAATCTACGTCAATTACTTCGAATGCCTAAGTGAAATATAAAAATATAACTGAAATATAAGACGAACTAGTAAATGGTAATGACATAATATGATTATTGTGACTACACAAATATATAATCAGGATGAATCGCCTATCAAAATTTAACATATAAATACATATCAGGATGAATATCAAAAGTATAAAAAGGATTATTGGATTGGTTAACTTGGTTGATGGAATAGCAAATCAAAATTTAACATGTGCATACATATCCTGCTAACCTAATTAAATGGGGTTGTGGCAGTTTTTCTATGTGAGAATACACCACAATTTGGTTGACTTGGTTGATGAAATCAAATTTTTTTGTCAGTAGATTTGCTGCTGTTAGCATTGGGATACATTTGTTTCTGGCCAATATTTGCTACGGTATGTTGCACCACAGGTGTTCTATTTTATAGTATGTTGTAACGGTTGTGTTTTGTTTTCACAAACACATGTGTAGTTTGTTACAACATAATGTTGAGGTTGTGCTACAATGCACCACCAAAAAAAAAACCAATCTTGTAGGCCTAGTATAACAAGTCATATGTACAGTTTTTATATAGGAAATTTAATACTATAATAACAACAAATGTTGTTAGGAAAACCACTATAGAAAATAGTTAAAGGGGTTGGTAGTACTAAGAGAAAAAATTGTTTTCGATGGATAACAAACTGATTGAAGAGTTGCTATCGAAAGAGTTTGTTATCATGTGGTTGTCAGCAAAATAACTATAGCAACAGGTAAAATTGGATTTTAGTACTAAGAGAACAGACAAATCTGATAGCAAAACAACTATAACAAATGCTTAGTGTCATGTATAATAGACTGAGCGTAGAGTTGTTATCAAATGCACGGAGTTTGCACCATTTGTATAACAGACTGAGTGCATAGTTATTATCAAAAGAGTTTATTATCAAAAGAGTTTGTTATCTAGTGATTTTGTATGTTGGATAAAAATTTGATTTTTATGCCTGAAGACAAAAGAGATTACCATTGAGGTCTTCCTTCGATCACATTGTGTCTGTAACAAATGGAATTTGTATACATATGTTAAATAACAACTCGATAATTATGTGACATTACCAATGGGATTTGTTACCAGATAGATCGTAGTTTGATGTGGTTATGTTCATGTTTTGTTTACATGTTAATGAAGGATTTAGAGTATGTTAATGTTATATTGCTTACAACTCATATGGGTGTCTATAGGTGGCTTGGTTTGCTGTTTGCTATTGAGCTTGATTAGTGGGAGAACAAAATGTTCTCGTTACTAGACGATACATGTACATCAGGGGATAGATCTCATTACTAAACGATACATGTACTATGCTCAAAATCGGGTTAGGGTTACTTGCCTAGCGATAAACATGTTGCGAGCCAACCTTTTCTTCTTTGGTTGTAATGGCCGGCCGGACTACAGTTTGTTCCGCCAAAACCTGCTTCTCGGCCGACTGAGCTGCTTGTTCCGCATCTCTGATTCCGTCGTGCTTCTCAGCCGCCGCATCGCAGGGGTCCGTCGCTGCTGCCGTAGAAGGTGCTCTTCTCGGTGATGTCCTCATGTGCCTGCTCATCTGTTGTTCCCGCCGATCGCTGTGGAGAGCATGGTCCTTCGTCTCCAGAGAAATGGAAGTGGAGAACCATCGTGCCCAGTGCACGGAAGGAGCGAGACAATGGGAGGGGCAAGTGGGTAGTCTTCGGGGAAGAATGGGCGGGACAATGCGCTGCAAGTGGGAAACCCTCGGGAAAGACAACACGCTTGCGGGAGACTCTTCGGGGCGTCGTTGGCGTAAAAATTTAACCGGGTCTCGTTTCTGGGCTAAGACCGGGGCTGTATATCATTATCCTTTTTTAGTAGTGTAGCTAGTACCGCATCTGGGTCGCCATCGTCCACCAACTTTTGACAGCGAATGTATTGTTGAAATCCCTATCTTGATAGCAACGCATCTTATCTGTAGTGGGGCCATGATTGGCGTCCTCTAGTCGTCGTCATGCAGCTGAAGTCGTATACAAAATTTGTCGACGGCGTCGTACTGTTCTTCTCGTTTGCCGGCGCGTGCCGGACTTGGCAACTCTAGTCTTCGTCGGCATTCCCGCAGGTTAAGAAATCTTCTCTTGAAATGTCCTCATGCGCACCGTGTATCATGCATGACTCACTCCACTGCTTCTCCCACGTCGAGCAAGTTCTTAGCATGGTCATGTTGCTAGTCGTAAAGGTGATATTGTTCAAGAGCCAAAGGAGATTTGATTGTAGGTACCGCAGGTTAAGAAATCTTCTCTTGAAATGTCCTCATTGCCATGAATTTTTTGCATACATGAGTATTGATTGCAAGTACAGAAAACCAAACAAAATCATTCATAAACATGAATTCTAATTCATTCCAACCAAATGAAGTGTGTTACTAATGTTTTCAACGTTTTGAATTTCCTATTTTCAAATCCATACATGACAAATCATCTACTCACAACCAAATGAGAAAAACAACACACAAGCCAATACTATGTAACCAATGTTACCACTCACATCATCTAGATTTTAAATATATCTATTTTCTCTATGTAACCAAATATCATTAGAATACCTCTTTTTCACATTGTTGAATAATGCGGCGATTCCAAAAAATGTTCTTACCTGAAAAGAAGAAAATAGTTGATGTGCAAACACATACAAACACCACAAGAAGGCCATGCAAACCATCTCGTGGGATAAAGTACAAAACTGACACCCATAGAAAATCTTTGGAGACCACTAGGGGCTAGTTTGGTTGGGCTGCAAACCAAAATGCGTGTTCCAACTGCATGATGTTTTCCAATGTATAGAGTTTGATTGTGTGTAGATCCAAGATGTAATAGGAAAACCAACCGGAGGGGACAACAAATTGTGTAGAAATTTGGGGAATGGAACTACGACCAATCTGGGCGCCGTTCATTTTCCAAGTCCATTTTCCAAACCCTAAATCTTCTATCCTACACAGTCTACTCCCATGTACGACCACTTTGGTGGCATGGCCCGCCTCACGAGTCTAATGATGTCTGCAGTCACGCCGGCATCACTGGTTCTACTGTTGTTCATGTCCAACCCCTGTAATTGAACTCCATACTTCAGTTTTATTGCAGCACATACATTCCCTAGATGACTAGCATGCTCCATGTGGCGAGGTGAACTCAGGTTCCAACTCTGTCGTGAGTGCAGTGTCCTCGGTTGGATGATCTGAAGGAGATTGTCTACATGATCATGGAAATGAGTGAGCATCACTCTTCTACTCTGTTGGAAGCACACACTATCTATGGCGGGCCGGCGTGGAGCAAATGCTCTATTGAATGCCCTACAACAGCTTTGTTGGCAGTGCACACTGCCCTCGGTGTGGAGCAAATGCTCCAGTGAACATCATGCTAAAGTCTGGTGTCGAGCAAGTTCTTAGCATGGTCATGATGTTGGTCATAAAAGTGATCTTGTTCAAGAACCAAAAGAGATTTTATTACAAGAACTGTAGCTTAAGAAATCTGCTCTTGAAGTGTCTTCATTGCCATGATTTTTTTGCATGCATGAGTATTGATTGCAAGTACATTGAACCAAACAAAATCATTTGTAAACATGAATTCTAATTCATTCCAACAAAATGAAGTGTTTTGCAAATGTTTTCAACATTTTGAATTTCCCATTTTCAAACTCATACCTGAAAAATCATATTCTCACAACCAAATGAGAATGACCACACACAAGCTAGTATTATGTAACCACTATTCCCACTCACAACATCCAGATTTTAAATATCTCTATGTTTTCACTGTGTAACAAAATATCTTTAAAAGACCTCTTTTTCACATTGTTGAATAATGCGGCAATACTACAACATGCTTTTACCTGAAAGAAAAAAAAAACTTTATATGCGACACATACAAACCCCACAAGAAGGCCATGCAAACCATCTCGTGGGAAAAGCACAAAATTGACACCCATCGAGAATCTTTGAAGACCACTAGACACAACTTGGATCAAACTAAACGTGGATGTGTCTATTCACTCGACGTCTGTTGTTGTGGTTGTTGTTGCGACCAACATTAATGGGGAATGGATGTGTCATTGGAGGAGAAAATTAGAAATCAAATTTTTCCTTGAAGTAGAGACAACAACTATGCAGATGAGAATGGAAACAGAATGGAAAATGGGATCAGATTGTGCATGATCAATGTAGAATTTTATTGTTGCTTTGTAGTTCCGGCTGCACTCATGCCAATTGATAAAGGCTTCCCTACACTAGCCTCATGGAGAGCTATAACTATGGAACTCTTATCACAAGATTGGGAGGTTTCTGTTCAATGAACTAGAAGGTGGCAGAACACCTCTGGATCTAGGATAGCCTTGTTAAATTGTATCTCAAAGTTCAACCTCTACACTAATTTTGTACTTATCCACCCTATGCGAAAGCAATACCTATTTTAGTTGTCAGACTAGTAGTACTACCTTTGTTTCATCCTTTACATTTTATGTTTTGCATACTTATTGTTGTAACATTACCTCAATGAGAGGCATGATAAATAGAAGGTCTCCAGACATCCCAAAATAAGATATAATTACCTTCAATTGAGCTCCTAACAAAGTATAAAGATAAAGAAGAAGAGAATTATATCCAATTTGTACAAAACATTCTACTTAATCTATTTTACTTACCAGTGTCACTATTCGGATCAAACGCGTCCCTTTGTAATCACGGGCAGAACCAAAAATGCAAAACCGAGGGGGGTTGAATTTACAAAGGGCATGAGTACACTAGGGTCCTAACCTATGCCATCTACATAACTAAACACACAAAGTACCACTCTAGATAGCTATTTCTTTTATTTATCATACTGCAACTAATATCTATATGTAAATATATGATTACATTTCAATTTCTACAAGTATATTTTAGTAACTCTGGGGGAGGGGTGGGGCTAAATTCTGACATCCCCCTTGGATGCACCCCTGTCTGTAATTCCTTATTTTTATTTTGACCGTTATCTAGGCCATCTCTTAACGTGATGAGGTCCCCTACCTCATTGCTTTATGTGGTATTCATTATAGTTGACTCCTACAAGTAGAACCTCGATGTGCTGCTTCCAACTAAAAGTGTCTTTCCGTCTAAGATAATAGATGCACCGTCCTCTACTGAAAGTCCATTTCCATTCTTGATGCACCAAGAATATGCCACTAACTGGTGGGTGTCCTCAACTTATTAAAAATATAGTTATCGTTAACAATACACTAGCATTGTACCATTGTATGAGAAGTGTGTGTCCTCCATGAATGGATAGATCAATGTTGTCTTCGATTCAAATGTGTTGCTAACTAATGTGCCTCCTCTTTCAATCAGACATATTGATGTTGTTGTCGATGCACCCATATTGCTACTTCACCTCAAATGAAGTCATTAACACTCTCTCATTCATTAAAGACCTTCAATATCGACGTACCCAATGACCGCCAACTTCCAACTGCTACTTTTTTCAAGATAATATATCTAATTTTCTCTCATCCACAAGAGAGCACAACCAATTTCTCTAGTTCGCTAGATTTTTATATCTATTTCTCTAGATTTTTTATGATTAAAGAGAACCAACTACTAGAAATTGGTAGGATCACACCAACTAATGGGATGATCTCATAGTAATCCTTGCTTCATATAGCATTCCATCTTCTTTATATCTAGTTTTAACTCCCAATAGGGTTGACAAAGAACAAGTTTGATTCATTTTTAATCCAAATTCAATTAGGAGATGGAAAAGAATCATTTTTCCATCCCAACAATATCCCCCTAGTTCATGACGAATATTGTCTCCAACAATCATCAGGGGTAGTTTTTGGACTCCATCATCACCTATGATGGATTCTAATAGGTGGTTGTTCTCCTCAAAGATGTTAGCATACATTACTTCCATCAAAAATTTTGAAGTCCCACCCTTCACTTATTCCCAGAAAGTTGAGGGGAAAATCATGAAGCACTGGTTCTCTCTCTCCATTTGACCAATTTACAGCCGACTTCGACGCCCACAAGCTACTTCAAACTACAAACCCATCCAATCATTGAAAAACAATTCATAGAGACACCATCTCTCATGCCTGAATCCCCTTGATAAGATTGCTGTCTGGACTTTTGTGGTTGTGGTTGTTGTACCTGACAACAATATTGGGAAATCAATGGGTGGTTGAAGGAATAAACTGAAAGTTAGATTTGTCCTGAAGTAGAGACAACAATCATATAGATAGGATTGCATATGGCATGTAAGAGGGGATCATATGGGGCATGATCAATGTGGAATTTGATTGTTTCTTTGCAATTTTTGTTGTAGTCATGACAATCGACAAAGGGATCTACAGTTTCCTTATGGAGAATGAGAATTAAGGAATCTATGTTGCAAGATTGGGTGGTTTTCCTTCATTGCATTAGAAGGTAGAAGAACACATCTACATATAATCTTATCATATTGCACCTAAAAACCAACCTCTAGAATAATCTTATGGTCATCCACTCTATGAGGTTGAAGTACTATTTCACTTGTCATCATCTACCTCTTTTTTCTACTTTTTCATTTAATGTTTTGCACACATGTTGTGACTATATTCTGATAAGGAGAGAAAGATAATAGAAGGTATCAGGTCTTAGAAAAATAATTATTCTAAACCAATTAACTTCCCCACTAAGTATACACACAAATAATAACATCCAACATGTAAAAAACATATTAATTAACATTTTCTCCTTGCAACACCATTGTCATTGCTAGGATCAGACACAAATTTTTGTCCTATCTTGTTGCCATTTTGAATGCCATCTAGGACACCTCTTCACCTGATGAGGTTTCCTACCTCATTATTTTAATACAATACTCATTTTAGTTGCCCCCTGATTGAAACTCCAACATGATTTTGCCAACTAGAAGTCTCGTTCAACCTGAGAGAATAGATTCACAACTTTTACTGATTGGACATATGATTGTCATTAGTGATGCACTAACAATCTACCAATGATTGATGTATGTACTCCCTAATTGTACAAACTATTTTCATTATTGATGCATTAGCATTGTGTTGTTGAATGAAAGATGTGTGACATTCACTAAATGGAAAGAGTGATGTTGTTGTGAATTCACCCAATGTGCCACCAATCGATGTGTCCTCACCTGATCTGATAGATCAATTTTATTTGTCGACTCACCCAATGTGTCATTGACTGTCAACCACTACTTCACCTCAGGATAGTTTCATAGAACCTCTTTCATCTATGAGAAAGCTTCACTGTTAATGCACCAAATTTGTCATCGAATGTCAAATGTTACCTTATCTCAAGGAAATGTACATGGTGGTCTATCCCCCACGAGAGAGCTCCACCAATTTCTCCTTTTCTCTAAATTTTCTACCACAGATGATCAGTAACAATGGGGAATTGGTGGGATCACACCAACTGGCGGGATGATCTCAATTTCCTCCACATGGACCTCCATTCCATGTGGTTGCAACTAGGAAACTCAATTCATGTCCATCTTCAACTCCAAACAGTAACCATGTTGCATATGGACATCCATCTTCTCTCTTTCTAGTTCTAACTCCTATTTGGATTTTGCAAAGAAGAACCACAATTCTTATTTCTTCCAAATCAAATTAGGACATGGGCAAAAATCATTAGCCAATCCCAACAAACTCCCTCTCTTACCCGTAATAGAGTTTTGCCTTCAACAGTCATTTAGAGTAGACTTTATAATTAATAATCACCCATGTTGTATTTTGATAGGTGGCCATTCACATCAAAGATGTTAGCATCTTGTTATTTTCATCCTTCCTCTTTGATTTCTACTGTGACTTCACTTTGTTTCCAGACAACTAAGAAGAAGAAACATGGCAACACTTATTTTCTCTCTATTTTTTAGCAATTATGCAACCCACATCATTGTTCCAAAAGTCACTTCAACATAGAAACATGTCTTATTTGACCTAAAAACCTGCTTGAATAACTCAAAAACCATTCACAAGGAACCCTCACATCATACTTCAACGACTTTGAAGTGGGTTACATTGAGGTTTTGTTGACATACATCAATTTGGACCATATTGACCACCCAAATGTGTCTAAGATCCTAGCCTAAATCACTTTTTGACCTTCCCATGGGTTCAAAAATGCCCAACTAGGCACTCTCTTGCCTAAATCGATTACTCTTACTGCATCAATCGATCTAAATGATTAGTGTAACCTATAAGGTTTGTTTTTGAGGTCTACAATTGTAAAATTCCCTTGAATAAAATTTCATAGTTGTGAATTATCAATAAAATGATTTTATTTTCTATTAACACAAATAAATAAATAATAAATCATATAAATCACAAAATTAAGAAGAATAAGAAATGATAAAATCACTTCCATCATAAGGGTGTAATACATAGTGTAATGAAACTAGTCTTGATGGTGGAAGTGATGTCAGAAATCAAAAAGCCCTCAAATTTATATCATCATAATATAAAAGAAAGTCCTTAGAATTAGAGTAGAGGACATAATACATGTTGGAGTAGTCTCAAGCTTGTTATTTTATTGTAGATTTAAAATTATAAGTAGATGACAAATCACATGGCATGGTGATCCCAAACTTGAATGCAATCGACCAATTTGAAAGATTAATACAATTTATTTGTTTTGAAATAAAAGTTATGACAAAAGGGTTTCATTCATATTTTAGTTCAAATTAATATTTTATTTATTCCTACTTTTGTAATTTTTTTTGGATTATGATACAATTAGTTTTATATTTATTACAATGTAAACAATCAGAGTAGATAGTTGTGAGATTTATGCATTTTGCCTAATGTGTAGTCATGCCTTAATAAAAAAATTTGCCCAGTTAAATTCCTTGGCATAATTTTTGTACCAGGAGAAATATTCAATTTCATTCCCTAACAGAGATGTTTTTCTCAAGGTTTAATATGTGTAGGTCATACATTCAACCTTAATATTCTCATATTTGATTGTCATGAAAGAGAGAAAAATAAACCAAAGAGTAGGTACTAGATTTAAATTATATTCTATATATCATAAGTATTATAAAAGTATCATCTCAAAATTCCCTATTTTTATTCTTTCTGTTCGCCTATTGATTGATAAAGAGTTATTCTTGGTGCCATATGATATGTGAAAGTAGAATGTTTAACTTGGTGTTTTTAATTGAGTCAAGATAGGTGATTATGAGTTTTCATAACCATTATACATGAGGTGTAAGCTATTGATGTAAGGCACTTGATAAGATGAGAAATCACTCTATTGATACGTTCAATTGTAGAACCAACCATGTGGTAATCTACAAAATTGAGTGTCTCACCCATAAAAATTGATTGGTGGGACGAGGTGAGTGATTTTTCACTTGTAATGTAAAATATTTAGAAACATTGTCTAATTGACCTGAAGCAAATATATACCCATTCTATCATCACATAAACTTTTTGTTGAAATCCTATATTTTTTATTCTATCAAAAATCAAGATCAGATCCCTTCCTAGATAATAAATATTTATTAGATTTTTTAATATCTATTCAAAATTTCCATTTATTTAATCCATCTCATTTCATGCATTTCTCACTTATCAATGGTTTTCAAATAGAAAATTCCTTTCTCTAGACTTAAGTACAATTTGTCTTTTAGTTAAGCTTTGTACAACTCTATTTCCTTAGATTTCCTAAATGGCTTATACATGAATAATTTTTCAATTCCAGACCCAACTGGAAAATTTATTTTGTCTTTTCTCTCTCTTCAAAAAACGAATGCCATTATTTCAAAAAAAAATATTCTATTCAAATCCATATCCTTTTTGACAAATAAAGAGAAAATTGATGGTTTGTCCCTCAAGTTTTGTCTCTCTGCTTCTCCGTCAAGTTTTTTTTCTCTTCAAAAAACTAATAATTTTATTTTAATAAAGAAGATATTCAATTCAAATCCATATCCAGCTTGAAAATGAAAGAGAAAAATGAAGACTTGTCCCTCAAGTTTTGTCTCCCTCCTTCCTATTTTTTTTTTAAATTATAGATCTATTATTTAAAGACACAATATCCTGATAAAAAATTAACTTCCCATTTGACATAGACTTAGAAATTTCCAAAAAGCCTAAGATTCATATAAACAAAACTCATATAACCTACCCAAGGACACCCTGACAAAATGATATATTCCACCGAGATAACACATGCTAGAACATGGCATTTCTCTAGTGGTGCACCCTATGGAAACCAACATTTCACAAGGTTCCTTTGGGGATTTATTTCATATTCCTAATTTTTAGCAAATTTTCCTCATGAAACTTCTTTCTTGCATAGAACAATTCACCCTTATCAATAAGTATAAATACCCCTCATACTCACCGTCATCCAAATCCCCTTTCGACCTCTCTTGAAGCAAAAAAATCGAAGTCAATCATATTATTCCAATTTTTTGATGATTTTCTAGAAGCTCATTCTTCTAGAAAAGATGATTGCAATACACCAAGAGGTTTCATGGTAATGAGTGACCAAGCCTCTATACTTAGTTGAAATGTTCTAATTGTTCATCCTAACTATTATGTATAGATCACAACCTCCTTTTTGTTCTTGTCATAGTTAATAAAACTACTTATCAACTTGCAAAACAATTTCCTCTTTATTTGTTCCTCTATCATGTATCATAACTAATAAAACTACTTATCAACTTGTAGAATAATTACCTACATATGTTCATTTATCGTGTAAGAACATGACATGTTGAATTGAACAGGATCTTTCTTTGACATCTATTTGTCTCTTGCGTATACTTGTTTACTATTTATTCTTCATTAAGATATTATCTTACTCACAGTTGATTTATTTTCTAATTGTTCCTCTCTTTATTTCCTACATCTCTTTCCAGACACCTGATTTGGATCTTTATCTTGGGAGATACAAAGGTGATTGGGATCCCTTAATGAAAAGTGGAGTCTTTGGGTATGATGGAAAATCCACTTTATCTTAAGCCCCTAAAAACTCACACACCTTTATTATATTCTTCTTTGTTTTTCTTTCTTTTATTAAAGAAACTGGTTGCTTTTCACAAACTCGAGTTTAATATAGCGATACTATTTTTTCAAGAAATATAGGTGTAATGACTCATTTTCAAATTAAGCATCTAATTAGGGTTTAATTGGATGATTGCATGCTTAACTAGATTGATCATTATTTAAAGCTTGATTAATGATAGTAATCTAATCATGATTCTTTAAACCTAATGAGAAATTCTAAATATGCTTTCATATAAAATAATTAGTGTTTGAGAATTTAAAACCCTAATTGGCCAAACTAGGGTTTTGGTAGCATATGAATACAAAATTTGATAAGTACAGTGGTTAACTAAATGATTTTTGGTATTTTATATACATATCTGATTTAGTGGAAATTTTGATATAGTTTGGGAACTCAATTATTAGTGTTCTTGGAAAATATCAAAATTTTTTAATAATTGGTTGACATGTTTTTCGGCCGAGTTTCCCCAGGACAAACTTAGTCCACCATGCATTTAGATTGAAATATAATAGTATCGTATATAAATTTTATCTTTTTATTGGTACATCCAATTGATCTAAAATTTTAATTATATCTTGGGAACTCCATTTTAGACATTTTGATAAATTTTCATAATTTTTAGGTGATGTTTCAATTCTACAAAATGTGGTGTCGGTTGAGTTTCCCCTGGACAAACTCAGCCAACCATGCATTCTGGATAGCAGTTAGTATTTTATTTCTATCTTTGAATAGGTAAGTCTGAAGATCTAAAATTTCCACCAAAGCTCTGAAACTCTATCTTCCCAAGCTTGCTAAAATTTTCATAATTGTTGGAGGAGTTTTACCCATTAGGTAAATGATTTTTAGTAACATGTTTTATGATAAAAAAATATATTAATATAAAAGAAAGTGTAAAGTTAGGTCAATTTGCAATTGACCCAAGCACCTTAGTTGATCTATATGAGTAATATATCACCAAAGGATGTCTTATTTTCATGATTCCTTCAATAGAAATGAAATATAGAGAGAGAGAGAGGAGAGCTAGGATTTTGAGAAAAGAAAGTGGTGGAGATGTTGACCTAGGGTTTCACCATCTGAGATATGATGAAATCAAGTAAGTTTAGCTTATTTTCATAGCCTTTCATGGTGGATCTTCTCTCACATTCAAGATTCTATCCCTCCTCTGAGTTGATTAGAAATGATATCAAATTTCCCTCTTTTCTCACTCTTTCTCTCCTAATCTCCATTTCTAGGGTTTCCTAGTTGAGAGGAGGAAGACATGGATTCTGTTGCTAGAGTTTGATTGGATTTCCAAAAATTTAGAGTGTGACCTACGTTTTTAAGGTACTTGCCACCTTAGGTGAGTGCTTTTTCTCCATCTTAAGCTTTGTATTCATGTTGAAAATCTAATTCTATCTGGCTAAAATAATCAGAAACCTTGCTTGTATTTGTATGTCATTGGGTATTGATTTGGAAAGGTATTAGGGAATCAAATTCTACTAATTTCAATTATTTCTCATTGAATTTAACTTGCTTAATTCCTGATATATATATTGGTATTCCATAGAAAATCCTATGGATAGGGGACTATGTTGTTTCATGTGAACTTTGCCTGTTAATCAACCCAATGGCCAATATGCTTGGGAATCCAATTGGCATGTATAGAATCATATTTGAATTGTATTACAATGAATTATACATGTGTGTTGTTGATAGTACGGAAATTAAATATGATATATACATAAGAATCATATTGAGGTGGCAATATCCCCTATTTAGGGTTATAGTTAAAGGATCAAATCAAACGAGTCAACTAATCAATGTACACTTATGATTGATGAATGAAATATGTGAAAATGGAAATTAGGGTTTCCATGTGTTCAAATAGCCCTAATGATACAATGTGCATCATGGCGATATTATTGAACAATATGAATTTTACTATGTGTTGAACTAAGATGACTTCTTAAACCCTAGCAATCTAGTATTGAGCTGAGTATGAGAGATAAAGCACAAAGTTGTATATAGTATTGTGAATGTGATGAAATTCTCAACTATAGGTGTTATTACTTTAATTGAAGATGATAAGTCTAATCAGTAGGATCTAAGCCTAATTCATCTATTTTAGTATAATTAATGGAATAAGATAAGAATGCAAGTATTTTATACAAGTCACATAACAATGAATTGTAAAGGATGATTACAAATTATGGTGTATGAAGATGTAACCCTAATTCATTCTTTTTACCTAAAGTGATTAGTATAATAAGGAATGACCATTTTTTATTATGGGTATGCCATTAGAAGTTAATCGCATGGTACCCTTTACCAAATATAAGAAATGATATGAATAAAATTGTGTTTAATGGTGATCGCAAGTTAAAGATGAAACTAATGAAGTTGTTATGATGAAGACTTTAATATTTTATTTTTAGTTACATGTGGGTTAACACAAATTGGATCAAATATACTAAAATTGAAATGTGATGGATTCAATGAGAAGAGAAGCATTGTATATCAAGTGAATTAAGAATGATTGGTCCAATGACGTAATGAACACAAAATGAAAGAAGTTGAGATTAATGAATATAAAATGAAGGAAAATATGAGAATTAGTAGATGAATCTAAGAACCTAACTCTAGTCCTGAAGTGATGAGCTAGATGGTGCTAATGAATAATGATCTCAAATGAGAGATTAAGGAGTGCACATAACTATAGTTGAATTCAATTACAAGATGATGTTTAAGCATTTGAATTGATTTACATGAATGTATAGGATTGTGATTGTTTGATGGAATACTTGTACTCTGAGAATGGACTATTTTGATAAACTTCAAATGATAATCAACATGTGTTGATTTGTAACCCTAATGGAAGAATGTGAAATAAAAGAAGAAGAGAACTAAGTGGGTTATGCATGTTTATGCATGAAATTTATTTGCATCTATTGAAATTGGATGGAATAGGTATATGTCGTATGATAAATCTATTCTGAGTATGATGAATGATTGAATATATCTATATGATTTTATTGTTGCTAGTTCTTATGTCTCTGTGAATACTTGTTGAAATCTATGATATAGAATGAACTAATAAGAAATATGTTGAGATTGAATTTAACATACATTGATTACATTTAAGAAACCATGATGAGGGTAAATCCCACACAATGACATAATGTCTCAGGCTAAAGGCCCACTTATGATAGTAAAACTTTGATGGGGTAAATGTTGGACAATGAAATTATGTCTTGGGTTGAAGGCCCACTGATGATTACAGCTATGAGATGATGTGGAAATTTAAAGAATTGTATGTGCTGCAAATTAAAAATTGTTGTGCTTCTTATTTGGTCATTTTCATTCTTGATAAGTCTAATTTTTTCATGCTATTCTAGTTATGCGAGAATAAAAAAATATGATATATGATGTTTTGAATTCTTTTAAGATGATTAAAAGAGATTAATAACAAGTGAAATGATGACATATCTAGTTGGGTTCCCTAAACACCATGATTTTCCCCCAAGGTCCACAATGGGGAAATAAAACCGAACGATCCTTTTAGTAATTAATGAATTGTGAGAAGGGTTTCTAGAGTGTGGATCAATACTTTAAAAGTTAGACCGCCAAAATTTAGGAGTGAGTCATCTAGAGTGGACCTGGACCTAAATCCTTACTGTGAAAGTCTATGTCCATGAGGCATAGACTCTGATTAAATGAAATATGTGAAATATAAAAATATAAGAAATGTTGTGATATGTGATATATTGTGTTGTTGGTTCCTATCTTGTGTACCCGAGATGAGGACATGAGCCTCTTTAGGCAACCCTGAGGTGGCCAGGCTCTATTGTTGATATCTTAGGGTGTCCGACTAAACCCTAAGATAGTGTCGGTGAGTCATTGACATGAGAATCAGGCGTGGTGACTTGTACTTGGTGAGGTACACACCAAGTAGTTTCAGGGAAAATCAATAAAAGATGACAAGCTAGTGAATGTATATTCATCTCACTTTTTATATATCTTTCATAGTTGTTATTATGACTTATCTCTTTTTACTAATTTTCTAGAATACATTGCAATTGAAACACTTTTTTTATCAAATAATGCAAACTCTTATCCTTTTCCTTCATATTTTGCAAGTTTCACCATCAAGACAAGATCTTGACCACCTAGGAACTCGAGCCGACTAGATCAAAAAAATGAACCGGTCATTTCATTAACAAAAGGAGCTGCACTTCAAAGCCCAAATGGGCATTTCACTCGCCCGGATGCTAGTGTCTCATTGCTCAGTTCATTCTTTTATTTTCATTATCTCTGTAGTGAAATGAGCATCCCATGAGTCCTAGATGCTTGCCCCCGTACTGCCAAATGCTCGATTCAGAATCTCAGACAACCAATTTGGTTTGCATGATGATCGGGCCACATACAAGTAATGCACTGCCACCCCATCTAGGGTTTTTCACCTTACCTTCATTTTGAGCACACACATGTTCAAACTCCAATCGAGCATCCCATGTTCCAAACAACTGGTTTAGAGGGTGTTTTGTGACCAAGACTAGACAGCCAGGAGCACCACCACCCTTTGACTAGGGTATGGCTGCTTCTTCATAGTTCCACATCCTTTTACACCTGAAACCGATCGGTTGGGATTGCCAACTGGTCAGTTGATAGTGTGTGTACAGTAAATTCCAATGGCTGTCATCTTTCTTTTCCTCTCCCTCTATTGAGGAATTTCCCCCCTGCTTCCCTATAAAAGGTGGGGGACTCCATAAAGAAAGGGATCCAACTTTTTGTACTTGCAAATTTTATTTTGATAATTGTGTTTTCAATTTTTACATGTGTACTCTTTTCTTCTTCAATAAAGATTAGTGTTTCACCTCCAGGTTTCTAGTTCTTTAGTTTTTTTTCTTGTTCTTACTTTAGAGCGAGGATCAAAGGGAGCAGTCGTTTAATTATCACTAGCAAGATCCCCTAAGGGATTCTTCTTTATCTATTATATGGCTTTCTTCCTTCCTTTTCTTCTCCTACTTTTGTAATGGCTAGCAAGTAATTCCTCACATCGAGGTGTGCAGAGTAGCCCCATGGCCATGTTGTAACATATATTGATTTCCTATATGATTCTATTCAGTAGACGGTTTTTTGGCTTGGATAATCATTGATTTAATGATTTGATCTCTCATTTTCAAAATATGTTAGTCTTAGGGGATGTTACCACAGAAACCAAGACTCAAAACAATCAAACCAAATACATAAGGATCTAGATGTGACTGTGGAAAGATCCTTAATTATCAGTATGATTGAACTAGGAATTGTGAATGCCAGGACAATTGGGCTCACAAGGAGCTTGTCTTTTGTAGACACATTTATGAATCTTTTTACATGCCCTCTTCTATCTGATTTTACCATATGGATTCCATAGCTCTTGTTTCACACCGGCCATTGTGGTAAAACCCATAGCCTCGATATCTCTTTCTTTTGATTGAATTTTTTTTGTCAACCATTGTCTTCAATCGCCTCCTTTACATTCCTGCAATTTTAATTCTTCCTTTATAATAATTCTTTCTTATTCTTGATTAGCATAACTATTTTCTTAAATTGTTCTTAGTGTAAATTTCATTTATTTGCAACTTTAAATTTCTTATTGTAACGTCCCTGGATTCTACCATCTCGAGACTTAGAAGGCCCGAGAGGAAAAAACCCAAAAACATTAGCTAATTGTATCAAAGAGAGATATGGAAGAGACACACACATACATGAACATTCAACCATAACATACAACATAAAATTTCTCATCATTCAACATGTATATAATTACAACATGAATTATTACAAAATGGTTTACAATTACATATTGATGAAAATTTTATAGTATATGAAATGTGTTATAATAGGAACTACACAATAGGTACAACAGGAACATTGCTCACTTCCTATCTTTTCTCCCATGCTAGATCTGAACCTAGAAAATACGTGAAACAACGAATCAACACAAATTTGGTATGTGGTTGAAAAGATATAGATATTATCTGGCATACTTAAAATAATTTAAGAAGAAAAGAAAAGAAAAGGAAAACATTATTTAAGGTGGAGAATCAGGTAAACCCAAGTTATTAATCATATTTCAATGAACACATATTACTATGGTGGACTTAGCACAACATCACATATATTATTGGGCCCATTCCCCACGTACCTTGTACCATTAGGGATCTCCCCGCATACCATGTACCATTAGGGAGGTGCTAATCGACATTAATACTTTCCTTCTGTAATAGGGAGATTAACGAACACCATCAGTAACTACATTTCATTTTCTTTCTATAATGTTCTTAATGTTTAAGGCAGAGGAGTACCTTTATAAGGAAACTTATACCATCATAGATCAAACTTAGATAAGATTATACATGATTATTTCATATATTAATCAATTATCTACTCTAATAGTCACATATCCAATAAGGCTCTAGACATCTAATATAGATCTACTCTCTCTTCTAGAATGATGTCACTCCCTTTCACTTAGGCTGCATGAACACCTCCTACTCTACTATGTGAGGGACACATTTTCATATTTATATCTATATAATAAAATATTATATTGTTTTTCTCTGAGAAGGTAGACATCAGAGAAAATTATCGAGCCTCGAGGAGATTGGAAAACAAAACTAAATCAGCAAAACTGAGTGTCCCAAACACAGTAGATAGTCTAGCATCATGTCACCTAGTGAAATGGTGAGAACATGGTATAGACTAGTATAGCTACCCAATAGATAGGGCACTATATGGAAAGGGTTTCACACACTTTTCTAAACCTATTTCTCAAACATCTAGGTTCTAACTTAGAGGCTAAGTCAGACATTATTCCTATATAACAACTTACTAATTTTTTAGGGTTTATTGTGAAAGATGAAATTTAGTTGTGTTTCATGTGAGAAATTGTCAGGTGTAGCTTTTGTTCATTCTCTGATACCAATTGTAACGTTCCCAGATTCTGCCATCTCCAAACCCCGTGGGGATGAAGAAGAAAAAATCCAAAAACATTAGACCATCATATATGAGATCTAGGTAATCAATGATATAAATAGGAATCTCTAAACTTAGGTATGTGGATATAATGATATGACTAGTTGTGCTGGGTGTTATAAGTATGAGTACTTGCTTGCTTTTATTTGCATAAACTTGCTTGGATGTATGTATATTAAACTATGGATCTTTACTTTCTGCATCTCTTGTTCAAAAGTGTTTGGGTAGAAATTCACTCTTAAAAATGTTGTCTAGGATTAACCACCTAGTTTTGGTGCGTGAAATGACACGCATTAAAATGTCACCGTTGTTGGGAACAAAAGATTTTTTTTCAAACCCCAAATTTTTTTGAAGGAATTTTTTTCCATTTTTTTATGCCTTTTGAGTACCATTTTGGAAATGCTACTCCTCTTTCTATTGTGTTTTGATTCCAAAAGTACATTTTTCTGCAACCACCTATTTCTGTCAATATAACTGTGCATGCGACACTCAACGAAAGCTTATTCTGTGCCGCCACTTTT
Organism: Alisma plantago-aquatica; assembly: GCA_963693085.1. Lineage (NCBI taxonomy): Eukaryota > Viridiplantae > Streptophyta > Magnoliopsida > Alismatales > Alismataceae > Alisma > Alisma plantago-aquatica. Next base: position 93,055,510 of record OY856415.1, read on the forward strand.
TGACCCAAACATAGAAAGAACCTTTCACCACCTTAGTCGAAGAAACCGTCTTAGGATGAACCAGAAAGAGGTAAATTATATTGTTTCGCAGGCCCTTGCTACTCAATTAGAGTCCTTTATGGCCAAACAAGAGGTTAGAGATTCCACACTCTGTGAGGAAGAGAGACAAAAACAACTAAAGCACTTCTCTATCCCAAGAACTTCCTATGCACAACATCCTCTTGTGTTACAATAACGACCTCACTTTTTGCATCCCCCAATTAAGGAAAGACCTTCAAGTTGAGATCCCTTACCTATATTCTCAACGATCCCAATTAGTCAAATAACAAATAATAGAAAACAATTTCAATTTAATTTCAAATATCATTTACAAATTGTAAAAACATATACCTCATGGAATTAATACCTATTGATAAAGGGTATCATGTATCTAGTCCTCCTTAGTATAGCTTTAATACCTTTGATATATTTCATAGTATTATTCATGTATTTTATCATGTTCAACATATACCTAAAATGCTGACAAACAAAACACGATCAGCATATTACTACACTGTGTATGTGGGGTGCAGCCACAATGTGTGCAACTAACATAATCATATAATAAGCATCAAATATGCAAATAAGAACCGACATATTATTTAGAGATCCTAACCCTTACTGAATACATTATCTTGGGCGTGATCACTGTCCCATCCAGGGATTGTGTACATCACCCCTTGATATACATCAGCCTAGGTTATCATTTACTTATGTGATACTCTTATTGGCATTATAGTTGACTATGAATTAAATAAACAACCAACGATTTATTTATTGAATCAGTCCTGGGTAATGATTCAGAAAAACATTGGCAAACTATATTCCAGATAGCCATAATTGTAACCACGTACCTTTGCCATGTAGAATTCATGTAGAATACACTTTAATTACATTCAAGCAATCCAATCAACAAAGATAAACTGAGGAAATGAAATTATATTTGCATGTATGTAAATCCTTAAGTGTCACCATCACATTAATCACATTAAACTCCACTCGGTCCTAAACTAGGGTCTAGGCTTCATTGTTGTCGAGTTATCATTAGGGTTATGTTTGATACCCTAATTCCATGTTCATTGATTTACTGACTTAGTAACCCTAATTCATATTAAGTGTGACCATAATTATCAACTCTACCATACCCTTTTATTATGATCATTAGATTCCATTAGATTCAATAATATCACAGCAAGTCATGTTCTTTAATCCTAATCTTCATATATATGACTATCCATTTTAGAAACCCTAAATATAATCATAATGATCCTAATCATGTTAAGTTACCATTATGTTAAAAAATTATAGATAATAACACAAAAGGGGGATTTTTAACATATTTAACCCGTTTCAATCCAAATCTAGGGTTCTTGTACATTAATCACCATTTAAAACCACATTTGCAACATTATATAAAAGGAAGCATAATTAGACTATGAGACTATTTTATATGCATTTCTCGTGTTTTGCTGATCAAGTTTCCTCTATAACATGTCTCAATTCGAGTTACCTACTATTAGTTATGATTTCTCAAAAATAAAGATAAACTGGGCAATGGTGCGCTGACATGTCAGCATTTAGTACCTTTATTTTCCCAAGCAGCCTAGCTGAATTTTAGAGGATTAACCTACGACCCATCTTCATTTTGCCCCTAGACCGGCCGGTCTGGGGCCTGAACCAGTAGGGTTTCATCCGCCTCTTGTCCCTCATGTGCCTGTGTTCTTGTGCAGGACATGGGGCTACCGTCAGAGTGCAGAAGTACCCATGGAGTTATTCCTCTCGTCTCCTCACACCTCCTTGACTTTGAAGCTCAAGTCCTCTTCTTGTGATCTTCCTCTATAGCCATACCTCACCTTACTCTCTCTCCCCCTCTAATGTGCATCCCTCTCCTTCTAGCTTGATCGTCCTCTTGAAGGAACCGAGTCGGAGCATGCCCTTCCCTTTCCTGGCCACTGATGGGTCAGGAGAAGATGTAGGCACCTCTTTGCTTCCAGGACGAGTTCACCGGGGTGCTTGGTCTTACTGGAATGAAATAAGATGAAAGAGAGTCAGGGTGTGTTCTCTGTCAATGCACCGCCTGAGTATGCTAATGTCGCAGTGGCTCCTCCACCACTTTCCCCTTTTGAGGCTGGTGCAAGGTCCTGACACCTCTTCCACCCTTACTGGATGTCACTGAGTGTGGAGGCGAACCAAGGTGATGGGGATGGCAAGATGTATAAGTGTGGACCTGGTCATCTTTGAAGGAGAAATTGCTCTTCATCTCCTCCTGGTTGTTGGGTCGGCAGTCGATGGAAATAACTCTAGGGCACTTCCTTTTGGTGATGAGAGGGTAGCCTGGGGTCCATATATATATACAACCTAGACGACAAACCTAGTGGTTATACAAAAGAGGGGAAGAGAGAAGGATGATGAAGAAGAAGGGGAGGAGAGGAAACCAATGAGCAGGATGGAGGCCCACCTCCCTCTTTATTTACTAACTCATGACAACCCTTCCTTGCTATATGTCTCTTTGGGGCTAGTTTCCCATTAGGACTTGTCGAGTTCTCCTTCCTCATTCTTTCCTTCCTTTATTTTTGGTATTATGACTTTCTATATCCAGATAATTTCCTCCTTTAAGGATATTTCTTTTATTCAATACTAACTAGGAAGGTTTTGTTCTCCTAATCTTTATCCTCTAATTGTTAAAATAGAGCACTGTGTAAAGGTAAGAAGATATTTCAAAGGTGGACAAAGTGATGACACATATATTCATTACTTATCTTCCAAGTATTTCTTTAATTAAATTACAATCTACGCTTAATTCACACACAAAAATTGACAAAGGAAAGCACATAAAAACATAGTGCTTCATTGGGTAACTCGATTATAAATTCTAGATAATTCCTTTGTCTCTCTATTATCTTTTATCAATACATTTCTTAACTCAAATATTTGTAATGCTTGGTTGACACATGGCACGATTAAACTGTGTGTATAATGCAAGTGCACGCGTCAATGTAATATAGGCCTTTGTAAGGCCCGAGTCGAACTCAGGGAACATAATTTTAGTAGACTACTACTAACTACTTGCAATCAGCTAGACCGATTATAAAAGTTTGAGAGTTGTGTTGAAAAAGAAAATAAAAACAAAAGAAAACAAAGCAATCAATTAAATGGTTGGTTTAATCAATTAAAATGGAATCTTTAGGATTGCAGTTTCACTGTGAATTCTCATTGTATTAATTCCTACATAATTATCACAACTTGTCTCCTATCTCAGGTAGTGGCCTGTGAATAGAATTGTTCGCTTCCGTGATACAATTCACTACCTTAATTTAGATCGGTTCCACGCCAGTAGTAACCCATACCCTAAATTAGGTGCATGAAAAACATGTCTGTAGGTTTCCACCATTAACTGTACATCGCCTTTTGCAAAGGATTTATAAGTTAATCTGATTATTTCTTCTTTTCAACCGTTAATTCTTCATTAAAAGCAATTAAAGGTATTAAATTACCATTATGGTGATAAAACACAATGATACACTTGAGAAAACAATATCATACCACGGATTTGAGAGACAAATTATGGTTAACTATGTAAAAAGTGTCATACAACAATTATCCAGGTTACTCCCGGTCCTAAAGACAAAGGGGATTAGCCCCGCATGTTCATCTCAATGAGAAACACGATGAAAGGAGAAGAAAACATAGGGGAAATGTGGATGGAGATGGTGTAACCCCTGAACGAAGGAGAACCAGATGATTCTCGGCATAGGATGGGCATTCTGCAGCCTTCCGGCAGTAAAAAGCTCCATCTGCAGCTCTGGAAACATCTAGGGCGTAGCTCTGGTCTCCGTTCTTCATCCTCTCCTCTTCCGAGACTTATGCGGTAGCTAATGACGTGATAGTACGGCTTGGGCCGTCTTTCCTAGGTATAGGGATCACTTACAGCCAACAAAATATCACTTCTGTTCGATTTAGATTGATCTGGGCAGTTTCCTGATCTGACGGCATCGATACCATCGACGGTGGGTCGATGGTATTGACCCATGTAGGGTATCAGTGCTCCTTGATTTTTTGGCATTCTCTCTAATGGCAGCTCGATACCATCAACCAGACATGTCGATGGTATCGACTTGTTGACCTTTGGCATGCTGACGCTATCTCGATACCATCGACCATCCTGTCGATGGTATCGACTGGTTCTGCTCTTTCTCCGGCTTGTTGTGGCCATGTTGATGGCATTGATGGCCGCCAATGGTATCGACGACCTCAGATATGAAAATTCTCTGAAATAATGAGAAGAACACCAATCAAATACGAGAAATATGATCTTTTATACAAAATAAGATGAAATAAGACAAATTTGATGCAGAATGAGATTGTAGGATAAAGGAAATGAATCATGCAATATTAACCACAAATATGACCAATACATGCACAAAACGATTATAAAACTAGCCTATAAAAGCGACTCAAAACCCTTGCATCAAACTCCCCTAAGCTTGAACTTTGCTCGTCCTTGAGCAACAAAACTACATAATATAATTATGAGGGTCAACTAAAGAACATATTAGCATAAAAGACATCTCAGAATGATTCCCTCCTGCAAGGCACATACCGGCCCTCACTGACCACAAAACGGTAACTACGCTAAAGGTGGCAATAATCGTCCATGAGAGATGCCCACCCCAAGACCAACGAACACTATCAAATAAGGCAGTTGATATAATAAATTCCTCTGGTTTAGGCTTGGTGCATCTTGTGATATCCTATCTACGTTGCTCATATCCTAACTACCATCTACATGGAAGCAGATCTCCTGATATACAAGAATGAGGAGATAATCATGGGTGGCCTACCATTTTGAGCAACGGGTGGATGAAATGGACGGATGTGTAATAAGAGGAAGCACAATACACTTTAACATGTAAAAATAATAAAAATGACCTAAATGATGCATATGCGTATGGAAATGACCTAATGCCTACATTTTAGGTGGAATGATGCATGCTCTACTATTCTGTCTCAATGTGAGACGGAATGTCTACAAAACTACATCATGTGCTTGTTCTTTTTAATATACAAGTAAAACAAGTTCTTTTCTCCCTCTAATTTCTACTTCAATTTTTTTTCTCTCTTTTTTTTCAAGCCCTTCTTCTTCTCAATTTTGACTAGAGAAATATTTACAATATATATATTTTTTCAGGCTTATTTTCACATAACTACCACAATTGGTGTATTACAATTCACTTCTCAGAGAGTATAGAACAAGTTCCCCGCATTTCTTATTTTTAGAATAAGTAAGGCACATAATGTCCTATATGCTCAAGAGTATGCAAAATGCAACTATATGAAAGTAATTATGCAACTACAATGGCATGCACTCTAGAATGTGTTCATGCATGACTAATCTACAAATCTCTTTTCATTTTTCATTTTTTAATGCAAAATCTAGCTACAATGCAATCCTATCTAGTTGACATGCAATCAAGAAATGAAAAACTATAATGTGCTCTCAATTCTTATGGTGGAGTGTGAATGAAGTGGGGTGGATAGATCACAAGACTAATTGATAAAACCATTGGAAAAGATTATATGTCCCTCCTTACTGACATGTGTACCAATCAATCAATGGGTTTCTCTCTCTCACTTTTGATTCAAGTCCCGTTACTGTTTGGTCAGTTTAGGCTCAACATCCAAATCCGTCCACATTTCTTGAACCATAAGGATGTACAGTTATGATCATATGTTTTAAAGTTGACCTACCTAATTATTTTCATCAGTTATGTGCTCAATTTCGAACAAGTCCAACTTATAATTTCTGGAAAATTTTCATTAATGCTCAAATTTCAGACAATTGCAGCCATTACCCCCATATGAAAAACATTGAGATGACATGCAATTTACATTTAAACATCCACTGATTACACTATATAGAAAATGGATCCTAGAAAGCTGTAAATAAAGAAATTGTGCAACTAGAAGAAAAATTGCAAAAAGCTTAGAAAAATGCTAAAATGAAAGAAAATGAAATAAAACTAAGATAGAAATTGTTCCATCCCCCCCTAAGCTTGAATTCAACTATGGCCTCATAGTCAAGAACAAACTCAGAAGGTGAAACAGTGATACCCTGCTACTGCTCAGGTGGTGGGTACTGTGGGTATTGCTGACCACTGAGATCCCATGTAGGATATTGCCCCTTAAATGAAGGATCAGATGGGGGCATCAGTGGCGGTTGTGGGTAGCTACCAAAGTAGTCCTGACTCCAGTAGTGGTCGTAGAAAGGCCGATGCTGCATCTCCATCCTATGCAACCAGTTGTGTATGTTCTCTTAGTTGGTGAGGAGGAGGCACTCATTCTTGTAAATTTCTTGTAGATTCACAAATAGCCAGTTCGTCGTGTCTTGAATACCGGCGAAAGACGCAGTATGCTGTCGTTGCATTTGCTGGATGTCCTGGAGCATGGTATACATACCCCGCATGGAATAAACATCCTCTCCTTCCGGAGAGGGCTGTGGTGGTGGTGGCTAAGAGGAATATGAAGCTCCCAGATAGAAGCATGGATGCTTCCTCGGGGCTACTCGTGACCGAAGAGGTGTGAGCGTCTCCTCTTCCTCCTCATCCACATCGCCTGCATCGTCATCGTCGTCTGCAGCTTCAACTTCTTCCTCAGACTCATCAATAGGAATGATTGGCCACCAAAAACGCTGGCCTGGCTGGATGTTGAAAATGGGGTCTGGTAGTGATAGCTCCAAGTACTCCTTTCCTATGTGGCAATGAGCATATACCACACCGTCGCGGAATGTAAGAAGGTTTGAGCGGTGGAAGTGGGCAAGATTGACAGGGTTCTTGTTGACCAGTGGAGGGAGTGTGGACAAGTCTAGCCCAAGGTAGAGGGCTAGTGGCATGATAAGTCCCCCAAAATGAATAAGGGCTCGTCTAGTGCTCCTCTTCACTGCCATCACACGCGTCAAGAAAAACGCACCCCAGTTAAGCTTTTCCCTCTTCAGCAGCTTGTAGAGGAAAAAAAAACGGTCCGTCTCCTGGAACTTGCTCAGTGACAGTTTGCCTCGAGCAAAGAAAGTGATGCATAACATGCGATGCAAAACTCGCACGAATGGGTGCTCAAAATCAGCCATGGTCACGTTGTGGTAGCTCATCATCTTACCCACTGGAGTGGTCACTAACTCCACAAACATTGTGTCATAGTCGGCCCGACTGTCGGACCATCTGTGCTGCTTGGGCGAATGCCAGCAGTTGCATACTGAGTTGAACTGGTCGAGCGTGATGGTGTAGTTGCTTTTGAAATGTTGAAAGGAGACTCGGCCCTTTATCCACTCACGGTCAGTGGCGATGAGGTCATTGGGCACGACACAAATGTCGAGAGATGCCACGAACTCCACCATGATTTCCTTGTATGTTGGCCACTCGCCAAAGAAAGGATGGCCCTCAATGTGATAGGGAATTCATTCCTCACTCGGTGTCAACCTCCCAACTTGGCCACGGAGGACATAGTTGAGGATGTCCTCAAATCCCAGGTCTCAGATCATGGCCCGATCAACATAACGAGTGGGCTCGATTGGCTGCTTCATTAACTCATCAAAGATCTTCTTCACGTCCACCGAGGGATGTGCAAGCCTCAGACGGGGAATGGAGCCTGACAGTGGTGGTAAGGATGTCTCGATCTCCATTGGGGCCACACGCGAGGAAGATGAAGCTGTGTAGAGAAAAGATAGAGAAAAAGAGCTCAGTGAAGGTCAGAGAAGATGATCTCCGCAGTCGATGATAGACTCGAGGAAGATTTCTCACTCGCTAGATGCTCGTTGTGTGCCTTTGGTTAGGCCGAGTTGAGGAAAAATGATCTGAAGGTGTGAAGAGAAATGAACTACAATCCCTCCTTTTATAACTGAGGTCGGCGCCCCTGGTACCCTGTCGATACCATCAATAGGTTGTTGATGGTATCGACATCTACAGCACGATCCATTTCTTCACTAGTATCGACGGCCGTCGATTGCTGGATGTCGGGGCCCAGATCGGTGACGCGTTGATACTATCGATGAGGGCCTATGGTATCGACCCGTCCCACGTTTCGACCTCATATAAATTGGAATTAGAGGACACAAAAGGTCCCATGAAATGAATACCCCACAAATCAAATACCTCAACCTCTTGAAATATATTGAGGGGCATCTCTTGCCGCTTTGAGATGTTACCTGCACTTTGACATGAATCACACCTCCTCACATAGACATAGGCATCTCTGAAGAGCGTAGGCCAATAAAGGCCACTTTCCAACACCTTAGATGTCGTCCTTGTGCTCACATGATGACCGCCAGTGGGTAATGCATGATAGTGACTAAGCACACTTTCATATTCACATATTGGTACACACTTGCACAAAATTCCATCCCTGCACTGTCTCAACAAAATAGGGTCATCCCAAAAATAATATCTCAAAGAATGGAAAAATCTCTTTTTCTCTTGATAAGTCCAATCATACGAAATTTTCTTAAATGCGAGATAATTTACAATATATGAAAACTATGGATCCTTAGATTGCATTGAAAGGATTTGCTCATCCGGAAAAGTCTCGGTAATGGGTATGTTAGTGTCTCTCTCATCTACCCTCTCCAACCGAGACAAGTGGTCCGCAACCACTGTAACAACCCTGACCTGGGTTATACTTTAACCCTAGGTGTTTTGATTAAGAAATGTGATTAAATGCTTAATCTCATTTTATGAAAAGTAATTAGGCCTCAAGAGGAACTTATGTTGCAATTCTAGTCCTTTTTGAACATTGTTGAAATCAATGTTTTGTTTGTATTGGACTAAAGTGCAAATTACCCAAGTTGAGGGGTTTAAGTGCAATTGTGCATGATAATATGTTCATCATGTGTTGAAGCATCATGAGAGTGAAAATGATGCTGATGTATGGCTTATGGAAGCCTGAACACTAAGAAAGAGCTGATAAAGCAATGTTTGTGCATAAAAACCTAGTTTTGGAGTAATGTTGCAATTTACCCAAAACCAAGGGTTCAATATGCAATTTACCACTTCAATAAAGTCCCTAATGTTTCTTGGCATCATGTAGAGCAAAGAAAATGAGAGGTACTTCTCATTTTAATTAAGATGGAGGAGAGAGAATCTTGATATTAAAATAATCAAGATTTAATCCTAAGTGAAACCCTAATCCAATTTAGGGCAAAAATGAATGTATTAATTAAAGGGCCTTCAACAAAAATTAAAATGGTTGGATTCAGATGTGTGTGGATAAGCCTAAAGCCTTGAAAAGGCACGAGCATATCCTAAGGAGGTGAAATTCCACTCACCTTTATTATAAGAAAAAGAATTTCCACTCAAATAAGGATATTCTTATTATAAGGGTTAAGGTGCTTAATTTCTTTTCCCTTAATTCATGGATAATGGAAGGGAGTTCGGTGGGGATAGATATTCCCTTTGATGCAAGAAACCAAGGGGGAAGTGGTGGCAACAATTTTGGAATTAAAAGACTTTTATAAAGTATCTTCTCTCTCCTCAATTTTCTTATAAAAGTACCTTTTCCAAGCCAAATGAAAGGCTTTTACGACCCCACTTCTTCTCCTTTCTTGCAAAACCGACCAAGAAGGCTAAGGACAGCAGGGAGCACATCCCCAACCTGTTGGTAAGCCTTTGATCTTCGTTCTTCATGATTTCATGGTGAAAATCATAAAACAATGTGTAATTCCTTCATTTCTTCACTCAATCTTCAATTCTAGTCGATCATTTCACTCCAAATCTTGAAGTTGAGCCTTGGAATAGTTGGAGAAGCTTCATCCACCATTAGAGCCATGTATCTTGGACCTTGGAGATCAGATTTGAGGAGGGTTTTATAACTTGAACCCTTTTTCATTGTTATTCAACCATTAATCTTGTAATTTCAATGATTCCTTCATTATCTTGATTAATTGCTGGTTGAAATTGATTAATTCATGAAATCAGAAGTTGTTAGAACTTCAGGGACGAAGATTGATGATGATGACATCATCATAAGCACACACCTCCCCAAATATCTTGGGTAAACGGTTTGGAAGTTGGGACCAAACGGTTTCACCAAACCGTTTGGTGACCAAACGGTTTGCAAACCATTTGGAAGCAAACGGTTTCAAAACCATTTGAGAGGGTTGACCAAAGGTTTACCGTTTGATATTACTGTTCCTAATTATGTTGGTTAATGACCCACCAAATTTTATGGATTAACTCCAAAGGAATCGTGAGTTGAAGGCTAATAAATTAGGTAAATCTAATTGGATTAAGTGCTGATTTTTCAGCTTGATTAATTCGACTTTTTGGGAAAATGGTTTCCAAACCGTTTGAGAGCATTGACAAAGGGTTGAACATTTTGAGATTACTGATCCTAAGTATGTTGGTTAATGACTCACCAAATTTGAGAGGTTAATTCCCAAGGAATCGTGAGTTGATGGCTAATCAATTAGGCAAACCCTAATTGGAATTAGTGCTGAAATTCCAATGAGTTGATTTGAGATTTTGGGTTGATTAGCCCAAACGGTTTCAAAACCATTTGGGGATCACCCAAACGGTTTAAAAACCATTTGGTGGTCACCCAATACCTTTTGAAGGTCTAGTGTCAAGTATATATATGTGTTTGAAGATCCAAAGATATGGTGTTAACCCTAATCGGCTAAGTGCTGATTTTGCATTGGGATGAGTTGATGTTTTGGGTTGATTGACCCAAACGGTTTCAAAACCATTTGGGAATCACCCAAACGGTCTCAAGACCATTTGGGGATCACCCAAGACCGTTTGGAGGTCTAGGGTTAAGCATGGTTGACCAATTGAAGGTCTGAAGGTACCAAACCACTTTGCAATTAAGTGCTGATTTGATGATCAACTGAATAGCTCAAACCCTAATGATTTTTCACTAGAATCCAAGGGTTGGATGAGCCAAACGGTATCAAGACCGTTTGGAGATCATCCAAACGGTCTCAAGACCATTTGGAGGTCACCCAGGACCTTTTGAAGGTCTAGGGGTGAGTATGGTTAAGCAATTGATGATCCAATGATACTAAGTTAAAGTGTAATCAATTGCTGATTTGGTGATCAATCCAATGATCCAAACCCTAATTGGTTGACTTGGATTTTGATGATGTGATGGCCAAACGGTCTTCACCTACTTGGCCAAACGGTCTTCACCTACTTGGGCAAACGGTCTCAAGCACCACCTTTACCAAACGGTTTCAAACCGTTTGGGGGTCAAGTAGTCAAAGTTGATTGTAGATTCGATTGATCAATTCATTTGGATACCTTATGTAATGGAGGTCCAAGGTGATTGAATCTCTCGAGAATAGAGATGATGAATGACTCATTGATCCAATGATGATTAGTAATGATAATCAATGAAGGTATAAAGATTGAAACCCTATTAGTACCTAAGTGATTAGTGCCAATTAAGGGATGAACCCTAATTGCTTCTAGGATCAATGACTTGGTACACTATGTCATTCATAGTTGTATGTACTTGATTGAAGGGATGATATGACCTTATCAAGTTGAGATGATGTTAGCATGAATTCATAACATGAATATGATTCATGTGGTGATTAAGGGTATGATCCTTAAGTAAAGAGATCATGAAACCCTAATCATGAACATAAACCCTAATTGACAGGGTTATTGAATTCTAACCCTAATTGAGGGCAATTCTAAATGAAACCCTAATCCAGGGTAAGGATGTAGCCCTAATCTAGGGTAATCATAAGTGAAACTCTAATTTAGGAAAAAGAGATGTAAATCCCTAATTGGGATGAATAGTGAATCTCCAATTATGGATAATTGAATGAAATCCTAATAGAGATGAATAGTAAACCCAAATTGTGGGAAACTATGGTGGAAACCCTAGTTGAGGGTGATTCTAAGAGAAACCCTTGTTGAGGGTGATTCCATGAGAAACCTTAACTAAGTATTAACACCACATGACGTACTAATGTTATGTTGTGATAAGAGGCCCTAAGAAGGGTGAAGGCATGTGAGACTCTAATGAGGAGTCATAATACATGAAGCCCTAATCTTGGATAATATGACAATGAATCATAATTCTAATCTTAAGTAAGGGTATAAAGAAACCCTAATGATGAGATAGAATGAATGACCTTATAAAGGTGAAACATTTCATGTGGTTGAATATATGCAACCTAATTGTAAGCAATGTCTTTACCATTAGACAAGTCCATATCATTAAAGATAGTTGGACACTCTAATGTGTGGCCTCTGCATTATGTGCTATAGGTAAGTGATTAGTGATGTAATGTATTAAGAAGGTAAATACCTTAATACAAGATAAGATGGATAATTCAGGAGAGTCTGAAGTGATGAGAAAGTGATACATCAAAATATGATAGTTATCATATTCAACACTTCAGGGTTTATATGTTTTGATGTACTCCAAATCCAATATAATTGGGTAAGAAACATATGAAGTGTGTTATGCAACTATTGCAATGAAATGTAATGAGTTGTTGTACCTTGTTGAGTGTTAATTAATGTACCTTGAGAATGGGGTTAAGCCCAAATGATGTGTATGATATAATCATACCATGATGAGGATGAGAAATGAACTCATACCTTGAATTGATGATCATTAATGCTATATGATGAAAGTAATGTTCTATGAATAATCAAATATGATATCCTTGAATGCCCCAGAGGTATGGAATAATTTATTAAGGGTTGGACAGATAATGAGATCATGAAATCTTTATTAATGAGAAATGGGGAACCCTAACCCTAATTTGGGTAAAGGGAATGAAAAGCCCTATTTGATAGAAAACCCTAATTCCTAGTAGAGGAATAATGGTGTTACTATTGCATCACATGATGTGATGAATATCTTGTATGACTGTTATCATGCCTAATAACCATACAGATATTATGAGGTGATGTATATAGCTAGTTTGAGCTGTGACATTTATATAATAAATGTTGATTGGCATTATGTGCCTTAATGTTGTTGTTGCTTAGTAAAAGAAGCAATATGCATGGACTTTTATGAGTCACATGAATAAGTTGTTACCTAGTGAGAGGTGACAAGATATTTCATGGCCTTGTGAGCCAGGTGTGATGCTTGTGTAACAAGTATCATGAATGCCTTGGTCAGATGACCTGAAGGTGATAGTTACCTGAAAAAGGTATAATAATGCTCAATGATGAGTTAAGGGTTTGAATACCCAGAACCATATGATTATGGTGATGAGAATGTGAAGGGATGAGAATTCCCAGTATTGAAATGAGGGATTGAGTTCCCAGGGTCTTAGAAAGACTGATAAATATCTGATAAAAGTAGTACATGTCTCTTTATAGCATTGTTGTAATAAGTTATGTTTGAGAACTTGGCTGATGCTAAAAGAATATGAGAATGTAGTTAATAAGTCAAGTGAAATCTATTCATGTAATGCTCTGACCATATATCCATCATCGTCAGGAATAGGTGATGGTGAAACGGGTGCCCATGGAAAAACCCGGAGCACATATTTTGAATATGTGGGGGTAAATGGGCGAAAATATCCTTACGTCCTCTTGAAGAGATTGTTGGAAGGTAAACAAGAAACCTCTCAATCCTTCATGAATATGTTGGGATGGATGTATCACGAATCTCCCAATGATACTTAATGTCATATCGAGGAGATAAATAAGAAATCTCTCGATTGGCGATGAGAGTGCAGTTGACGCTGTAACTCTGTAGCTAAGGTGCCAGAATATCCTGGCTAGCTAGTTAGCAGAGACACGAGATGTCCTGCATGTGGTCTCGTACTGAACGAGACAGATGAGGTCATAAGAATCCATCTCTTTTGATGACCTATGTATGGTACCGAGGCAATTTCGTAATGGTCGGTTGGAGTATGAGCGGTATATCTCATCTCCTCAGAGCATAAGTGTGATTGAAAAATGTAATCAGCCGTATAGCATGTTTGCTTAAGGATTGAATACGGAGATTCATTGGTTGATGTTGCATTTCTTTGTGCATTCCTTAGTAGTTAAATGTTAATTATGTTTCTTTATATTCTCTGCAAGGTAGATAGATGAATTACTTATCTACCATGGGTAGATGTAATGACCTCCTTGAGAATGGAGATTATCTTATTTTGTTCTATGATGAATAACTCTGCCTGATAATGTAAAAATAACCCCTGATCAGTTTTAATTTAATAAACTGCAATAACAATGTTTTTGGCGGAGAGTTATATCTCTCGCTGGGGCAATTTTCAATTGTCTCACCCCTATGGGAAACATTTTTAGGTATGCATGGGAGGCAAAGCAAAAATCCTAGAATAAGGAAAGAGCAACAACAATAGCAACAGCAGGGACAACAATAAGATCTCAGGTGGAGATATTTCCTGTCTCTGTACTCTCAGGTCCTTGGAGTTTTTAGTCAGTGTCTAATGAATCAATCTGAGGTTTTGGCTTGATGCCTCGAGATTCATATAATGTCTATATATAATGTTTATAAGATAGTTGATGTTGTAATCTTTGAGAAGGAATGGTACAGGTTGTATACTTGTGAACTAGGATGAATTTGAAATACTTTGGTTTTTGGTTAAAGAGTTTTCCTGTGAATGGATCTCTTGAAAAAGTTTTAAATTTTCAGTGATTTTCAGAAATCCGCTGCAAATAATTCACTTCCGCATTAGTTAATCATGTTTTCACAAGACAGTCACCACAACCACATTCTCAACACCTGCCTTATCCTTAATGTCAATGTCAAATTATTGCAAAAGTAAGATCCACCTAATGAGTCTAGGTTTAGCATCTTTCTTTTCCATTAAGTATTTTATGGCAGCATGGTCCGTCCAAACCACAACTTTAGACCCCACTAAATTGCCTAAATTTTTCGAATACGAAAACATGGCAAGCAATTATTTCTCTGTTGTGGTGTAATTGAGTTGGGCATCATTCAAAGTTTTAGATGCATAAAAAATCACTGTGGGTTTGTTCTCAAAACGCTACCCAAGAAAGGCCCCACGGAAAAATCCAACGCATCACACATAAGCTCAAATGGCTTAGTTCAATCCGTAATTTGAACAATCGGTGCCAAAATCAACTTTTTCTTAAGCACCTCAAAGGCATGCATACATTTATCATTGAAATCTAAGCAATTCATACAATGGTTTAGTGATTTTAGAAAAATCCTTGATAAACCGATGATAAAACCCCGCATAACCAAGGAAGCTCCTAACCCCTTTCATCGAGATCGGTAGAGGTAGTTTGGAAATAACCTCAATATTTACTGGATCTACCTCCAGTTCCTTACTAGACACCTTGTGTCCAAGCATGATACCTTCGCTAACCATCATATGACATTTTTCCAAATTGAGGACTAAGTGTGTGTCCTCACATCTCTACAAAACTTTATCCAAATTATATAGACATTCATCAAAAGATGCAACGTAGATGGAAAAATCGTCCATAAAACCCTCAAGACAACGCTCCACCATATCCGAAAAAATAGCTAACATGCAGCATTGAAAAGTGGCCGATGCATTGCACAAAGGAACGGCATACGACGATATGCAAAAGTCCCATAAGGGCAAGTGAAGGTAGAGTTCTCTTGATCCTTAGGGTCTAAATGAGAGTGGCCAGTCAGCCGCTCTAAGATCTGATCAATAAATGGGAGAGGAAAATGATCTTTCAAAGTGGCAGAATTTAAGCGATGGTAGTCAATGCAAACACGCCACCCGGTTACCAATTGGGTGGTGACAGGCTCATATAAAAGATTTTGTGTTACCGTGATTCCCCCCTTTTTAGGGACTACCTATGTTGGACTCACCCATGTCAAGTCTAAAATAGCATAAATGATGCCCACAGAAAGAATCTTGATCACCTCCTTCTTGACGACCTCCATCATGCTAGGATTGAGTCGGCATTGCGGTTGAATCACTGGCTTGGCTCCTTCAACGAGCCAGATCTTGTATTGGAAAAGGGAAGGGGAAATCCCCTTAATGTCAGAAACCGACCACCCAAATGCACCATGGTGGTTCTTCAACACAATCATCAACTTCTCTTCTTCATCGGCACTCAGATATGTCGAAATTATTACTTGTAGCTTTTCCTTATCCGCTAAGAAGACATACTTCAAGTGAGGGGGCAACGGTTTAAGCTCTAAATCTGGTGGGCTGACCAAAGAAGAATGAAGTAGTGGTGGTAGTGGTCCTATATCTTCACAGTGCTTGGCATAGTATCAAGGAAGCACTTGAAGCATCTTTACGCATTCGTGTAATGATGTGCTTCTCATCCAATCATCCATGATATTGAACATGAACACTTCAAGAGGTAATTGCGGGTATGAGTCAAGGATGGCTATTGCTATAGCATCATCCTCAGTAGACGGTGAGACTTCCTCTTCATCATCATTGGGATAACCCACAACTTTAACAAGAGAAATCACCTTTATTTATTCCATGATGTCCACAACAAGTGTTCCCTTATCTACCTTTGTCATGACGTGAGCCATATCAAGAAAAGGCTTCCCTAAACAAAGTGAGATGTTATGATCAAATTGCTTCACTTTGTGACATTGCTCATTCACTTGTAACTGCTTTGAATTCAGTGGCATCAGTATCTCGAATCTGTCATCAGCTATACCCATTGTCAACCGGCCTCTACCCATCTCTAGTATCATATCAGCAGTGGCTTGGAAGGGTCTTCCTAGGAGCATCTCATTCCCTTATTCATCTTGCATCTCCATGATGACAAAATCAGCTGGGAATACAAATCTATCAACTTTGACGAGGACATCCTCGCATATCCCATATGGTCGTACCACAGAGTTGTCCGCAAGTTGAATCGTCATGTTGCTTTGTCTAGATTCCTTGAGACCAAGCTTTTTAAATGTTGAGAGGGGCATCAAGTTTATACTTGCCCCAGAATCACACAGTGCTTCGCAAAATTTCACTTTTCCTATGTAGCATGAAATATTGAAGCAGCCCGGATCTTGTCGATTTGGTGGCAATTTACCTAGAATAAAGACACTAACCTACTCCATAAGGACTTCCACCTCTGTGTCAAGAATCTTCCTCTTCTTCGTAATTATATCTTTCAAGAACTTACCATAGGAGGGTATCTGCTCAATGGCTTCTATCAAGGGGATGTTAACCAAAAGTTTCCTAAAGCTATCTAAGAACTTTTTGAACTATGCATCCACTTTCTTTGATTTCGGACTATTGGGATAAGGAACTGGGATGGTCTGTGCTCTCTGATGTGGTGGCACATAGGGCATCCTCTTCTCGGTTTCTTCCTCTGAAATGGGCTCATATGTAGCCTTCTCAACATCATCCTCCACTGTCTCTGGAACTAGGACATCCTCTGTGGCCTCACCGGTTGCTTCTACATGTGTTTTGCTTGGTTCATCGGCCTTGGAGTTTAAAATTTTCTTTCCACTCCTCAACAAAATCGCCTTGGCTTAATGGTTCCCCCTGGAACATTTGTATTTCCTAGAAAACCTTGCATTGTGGGCTTCTTTAGACTGGTTATTTCAGCTGACATTAGTGCTATAGATGTCTCAATAGTCCTCATCTGTGCCCCATGACTTTGGAGAGTTTGGCCAAATTGATTCATGAATTCTCCTTGTGATTTAATTTGTTGCCCAAACATGCTCATTAACTCCTGATTTTGCTTTATCACCTGATTGAGCAACTCATTGCTCTTTTCCTCCACATTGGGTTGTGGCTTGGCATCCGGATCATGTAGATTATTATTTGGATCCTTCCATGAGAACTTTTTGTCCTTCCTTTAAGAGTAATCATTATTTATGTTCCCTTATTGGCGCATAAATTTAACATGTGCCTCCTCATCAGATCCTTCGTCCTCTTTTACTAGCAATCTCTTTGCTATCAGGTCCATCTTCTCATTTAGCTCTTTAATTTCCTTTGATTCCCCTGCAACTCTAACTTGTTATGGTGCATCTCTATCACCCCAGGACTGTTTCTTGGCCATGTTCTTCAATATCTCCCAACACCTTGTGCCTGTGTTGTTCAAGAAGAAACATGAACCTACTGAATCCAAGTTGCTTCTGTCATGCTCATTGAGAGAAAAGTAGAAAATTTTTACTTATTTTTCCTTGTCCATCTCATGTTGTGGGAACTTCCTCAACATTATCTGGAAGAGCTCCCAAGTCTCTGAATAGGTCTTGCCGGCCTTTTGACTAAAATTGTGTATCTTTCTCATGAGGTCATTCGTCTTCTCTGGCAGGAAGAATCACTCGAAGAAGACCTCTATCATCTGGTCCCAAGACTCGACGTACTCGTCATCAAGGTTGTGCATCCATTCTCATGCATTTCCCGCTAGAGACACGGGAAAAAGCTTCAAGTAAAGTGCCTCTTGCAGAAACATGTCAATATTTATCATATCACAGTTTTCCACAAATTGGTTGATGTGGGCCGCTGGATCTTCATTCTTTAGTCCATGAAATGCATTGGACTTGACCAGATTAATCAGTGTGGGATCAATCTTGTATGTAGGAATGTTGATTGCCTGCCTTTTGATTGGCCCTTTTGACGCAGATGAAGACGTAGCCTTGATCTTCTCCCATATTGTCTGTTCCTCAGCCATTGCTTCCTGTTCTTGTTCAATTTCCTCAGTTGGTGGATTTGTCAACTCGACTTCTTCACCCAATGGAGGAATTTATGGTAATTCTGCGTAGTCTGTGCTACGTGTCTTTACCATCAACTAGCACCTAAAAAGATGAAATTATTTCATTACAGTGCTAAAAAGAAATAAGTAACTAAAAGATGTGAAATTAAATTTAAAGTTTTAAGAATTATATGAAAAAGTGGCCTAGTGTAGCCGCTTGGAACACTCGTAGTGTCGAAAATATGTCATTCCCGGCAACGACACCAAAAACTTGGCACGATTAAACCGTGTGTATAACGCAAGTGCACGCGTCAATGTACTATAGGCCTTTCGGAGGCCCGAGTCGAACTTAGGGAATGTAATTTTGGTAGACTACTACTAACTACTTGCAATCAGCTAGACCGATTATAAAAGTTTGAGAGTTCTTTTGAAAAAGAAAATAAAAACAAAAGAAAACAAAGCACTCAATTAATTGATTGGTTTAATCAATTAAAATGGAATCTTTAGGATTGCGGTTTCATCGCAAATTCTCATTGTACTAATTCCTACATAATTATCACAACTCGTCTTCTATCCCGGGTAGTGGCCTGTGAATAGAATTGTTCGCTTCCGTGATACAATTCACTACCTTAATTTAGATCAGTTCCACATCAGTAGTAACCCATACCCTAAATTAGATGTCTCTAGGTTCCCACCATTAACCGTACATCACCTTTTCCAAAGGATTTATAAGTTAATGTGATTATTGCATCTTTTTAACCGTTAATTCTTCGTCAAAAGCAATTAAATGTATTAAATTACCATTATGGTGATCAAGCACAATGATACAATTGAGAAAACAATATCATACCACGGATTTGAGAGACAAATTATGGTTAACTATGTAAAAAGTGTCATACAATGATTATTCGGGCTACTCCTGATCCTAAAAACAAAGGAGATTAGCCCCGCATGTTCATCTCAATGAGAAACACGATGAAAGGAGAAGAAAACATAGGGTAAACGTGGATGGAGATGGTGTAACCCCTGAACGAAGGAGAACCGGACGATTCTCGGTGCGGGATGGGCATTATGTAGCCTTCTGATGGTAGAAAGCTCCGTCTGCAGCTCTGGAAATATTTGGGGTGTAGCTCTGGTCTACGTTCTTCATCATCTCCTCTTCTGAGACTTGTGCGGCAGCTAATGACGTGATAGTACAGCTTGGGCCGTCTTTCCTCGGTATATGGATCACTTACGGCTGACAAAATATCACAGCCATTCGATTTAGATCGATTTGGGTGGTTTCCGGATCTGACAGCGTCGATACCATCGACGGTGGGTCACTGGTATCAACCTGTGTAGGGTATCAGCGCTCCTTGATTTTCTGGCGTTCTCTCTGATGGCAGCTCGATACCATCGACCAGACATGTCGATGGTATCAACTTGTTGACCTTTGGCACGCTGACGCTATCTCGATACCATCGATTGTCCTGTCGATGGTATTGATTGGTTCTGCTCTTTCTCCAGCTTGTTGATGTGGCCATGTCGATGGCATTGACAACCGTCGATGGTATCGACGGCCTCAGATATGCAAATTCCCTAAAATAAAGAGAAGAACACCAATCAAATATGAGAAATATGATCTTTTATACAAAATAAGATGAAATAAGACAAATTTGATGCATAATGAGATTGTAGGCTAAAGGAAATAAATCATGCAATATTAACCACAAATATGACCAATACACCCACAAAATGATTATAAAATTAGTCTATAAAAGTGACTCAAAACCCTTGCATCAACACACAAAAAGACATACATGACATTTTATAATATTGCTTAACTCAATTATAGAAATTCATTAATGTTCTTCCCACCTATATTCACATTGTGGGGTTTTATGGGAAAATATTTTCATATCTAAAACTTGCTCTTTTCCAACATTATTACAAACCAAACATTATGTACTTTTTCTTTAAGTTTCTAGAATTATCTTCCCTTTGTTATTGTTTCCAAATATACAAAAAGTCATATTAAAATATTCATGTTTAACACCTTAAACATTATGTTGCTACTCTTGACATGATAATTTCTCATGTAATAATCTAAAACACCATGAATTTTATTTTCCTTTGGGAACAAGACAATTATATCATTTATCATAAAAAAGGCATGATTATTTATTCATGTATGAATTTCCTTCTATTTATTTAACTTGTTCCAAAGCACAATATTACTCCATGATTAATATTATTAGGGAATTCTACTTATTAATCCATGGCTTATATTTATACAATTCAATTTTAGCAAAATTGTGGATATTACATTCACCCCTCCTTAAAAGAAATTTTGTCCCCAAAATTCAACCCTAGTAAGCTCAGGTGAATGACAACTCATCTTACTTTCAAATATTAGGGTTAGCACCCTATCTAGACAACTTTTACTTATATGCAAATTCCACATATTAAGACTAAGATTGGTACTTGAATTCAATTTAAGGTATATTATCATCTCTTGGTGATTACATTTTCATTTATGATTTCAATCTCTCTTGGTGACTTATCCTTTCACCTAGGTTTCTAAAGTATCATGCATTTATCATTCTCACATAAGGGCAAGGTAACACCTCCAACCCTGATTCATGTCATTAATACTTAACTTTAAGCATAACATGTGTCTACCTAATCTCTCTACCTCATAATGAGATGAATTATACATTTGGCTACAATCCAAAAATAAAGTTCATCCCATTCCAAGAAAAGAGATGGTATTCCCTCACATTATCTTAAAATTTCACACTTTAGGTTGAATCATTCATGACTCAAAACCACTCATTGTTTTTAATTCCACAATATTCTTATACCTTTATTTTCACTCTTGAGTTTGTAAACAACTTTTTTCATTATTACATGACTTCTTTGTATCTTTTATATTTACAACCTCAGGTACTATGAGCCTTATCCATTTCCTTGAGGTCTCTAGGGTTATAGGTACTTTTTGGAGTGATGTCATCCTTATGTGTCTAGGGAGTGCCCCTCACATTTACCCATTGGCCACATGAACATCATGAAGGTAGCTAATCTCCTGAGACGTGGGCCTTGGGCAAATGTAGCGATTACCTCCTGACCATATGGTCTTATGCATTCTGGGATCAATCAACTCCTAAGCCCATCGGTCCATGTACCTTTAATACTCCCTACTTGAACTTAGGATTGACTTCGGGCTCTATCTTTCCCAAGAGTTCATTTATAACACATTATTTTCATATGTAATTCTTTAAATTGGATTCCTCCATCTCTTATAATGCTCATTATTCATTTTATGCCCCCTCATTGAACTGATGGAAACATTTCTCTTCCGGACTCGGTCTCATACGGTCACCCACTTCCATAGTGACTTTTCCTCATGTTCCTTCGAGATGGCATACTTGGGTTCAAAGAATCACACTCAATATATGTGATTTCATCTTTTATATTAGGTGACATTCATGGTTAGCTCAATCATTAAGTTGATTAGTCAACTTACCTTTCTACGGAAGGTCCTAACCTAGGATGCCTTCTTGGCTCATAGGAGGAGGTTAGGCTCTCTAGACACAACCTGACCCCAAGGTCTAATGTTTTGATTTCCCTATAGGTCATTCTCCTACTCTTCGGTTGACCCACCCCAGGTTGGTACATTATCCCTAAAAGTTTCATATTTGAATCTTTATTATTATTATAACTTCTTAACCCTTGTTTGCTCAATATCTGGGTTACCCTCTCATGGGGTTTTAGTTGCAATGGACTTTCATTCCTTCTCATCCGGGCTTGGTATTCTTCCGGTCTTCCCATCTGGGATTGACATTTCATATACCATCCTATCCAGGCTTGGTATTCCATTGGCCTTCCCATTTGGGCTTGATGCTTCATATACCTTACTATCCAGGGATGGTATTCCATTGGCCTTCCCATATGGGCTTGGTTCACAGTCATTTTTTGAATGACTAAACTTCCAGAGATAGTAGTTAGGCAATGAGCAAGTTACATTCATATTTCCATTTTCATGTATGAATATTATTTATGTTTCTCATATATACATTCATGCATATTTTTTTTCTAATTTCTCAACTTATTCTCTATGGGAACTCCATTTCTAGAGTATTCATGAGGGGATCCCTTTCTCTAGGGTGGTCCCTGCAATGGATGCTACATATTTAAAGATCACCTTTTGACTTTATGTGAACTTTTCTCTCACATAGGCATATGACCTTGAAGAGACTCGATCATCTATCGACTTAATGTGGACCTTCCTCTCACATAAGCATACTACCAAGAAGTGATCTTATATCCCCCATGTTTCACATACATCCATCAGAGATAGTTGAGCAAGTTATTCTCACATTATGATTGTTCTTAAGTTTCTTAAAACTTTTCTCATTAATGCCTTGCTCCACATGCACACATATATGGGAGAAGGAGCCACTTAACTCATTTACTTATATCTCCCTTATTCCTTTTCAAGGTACATATGGGTGGTGTTGCAGACCACCACACTACTCCTATTGGTTATGGTTAGGGTTTTCGGGTTATGGTTAGGGACTATACTCTACATCTTAGAGTTTTTCATGTCCCTTGACCCCCTAGAGATTTCCTAACTTAACCCTTCTTCATCTAAGGTTACCCACACAAGAAAAACCCATAAAACATTTATTTCTTCACTTTATCCACATTCTATTTTTATTATCATCCCCTCATTACGTGTAATTTATTAATCCATATTTACATGTACATTATTATTTGCACATTTAAATGTACATTATTATCTCACATTATATGTACATTAATTGGTGGAGGATGCCTTAATCCTACTTCTTCTTAAAAAATTCTAACTTAAGATGAGGAGAGAAGTTCCTTTTAGGGTTCATTAAGCAAGAGGATAAGAAGTGGACTAAAGAGATGAGAAGAAACCGTAAAGTGCTTTACTTCTGGAAAAATCATCTGACTTTGGCCAGACAGAATGCACAGGTCTGGGAGTCCTCATAAGTCAACTACCAATGTGGAGAAAATGTTGCCATCCCCCGGTCGTGGTCCCTTCTAGACACCTCTTTCTTAGAAAATTCCCTAATAATTTCCCTCATATTTGTACATATTACTTGAAATTATAAACTATAAATATTATTTAAAAAATCTAGATCTCTGAAACCAAATGTAATGAACTCACTTTTCTCGTCCAAAAATTAAGGAAAGACCCTCAATTTGAGAGCCATGAACTATATTCCCAAGGATCAAGATTAGTCAAATAACAAATAATAGAAAACAATTTCAATTTCATTTCAAATATCATTTACAAATGGTAAAAAGATATACCTCATGGAACTAATACCTATTGAAAAAGGGTATCATCTATCTAGTCTTCCTTGGTATAGCTTTAATACCTTTGATATCTTTCATCTTATTCTTAATGTCTTTTATTATGTGTAACATATACCTAAAATGCCGACAAGAAAAAAGCAATCAACATATTACTATACTGTATATGTGGGGTGCAACCATAATGTGTGAAACTAACATGATCACATAATAAACATCAAATATTTCTAGTAAGAACTGGCATATTCTTTACAGATCCTAACCCTTACCGGATACATTATCTTTGGCGTGATTACTGTCCCATCGAGGGCTCGTGTGCATCACCCCTTGATATACATCAGTCTAGGGTTTAAAATATTATCATTTACTTATGTGATACTTGTATTGGCATTATAGTTGAACATGAATTAAATAAACAACCAATAGTTTATTTATCAAATCAGTCCTCAGAAATCATTTGGAAAACATTGACAAACTATATTTCGAATAGCCATAATCATAACCACATACATTTGCCATGCAAAATTCATGTAGAATACACTTTAATTACGTTCAAGAAATCCAATGAACAAAGATGAATCCTGGCAATTACATTATATCTGTATGTATGTAAATCCCAAACGGTTACCCTCACATTAAACTCCACTCGGTCCTAAACTATGGTTCAGGCTTCCTTGTTATCGAGTTATTATTAAGATTATGTTTGATACTCAAATTCCATGTTCATTCATTTACTAACTTAGTAACCCTATTTCATATTAAGTGTGGCCATGATTATCCACTCTATAATACCTTTTTATTATGATCATTAGATTCCATTAGATTCAATAATATCATGGAAAGTCATGTTCTTTAATCCTAATCTTCATATATATATGACTATCCATTTTAGAAATCCTAAATATTATCATCATGACCCTAATAATGTTAATTTATCATTATGTTGAACAATGATAGATAATAACATAAAAGAGGGCTTTTTAACATATTCAAATTGTTTCGATCCAAATCTAGGGTTCTTGTACATTAATCACCATTTAATCCCACCTTTGCAACATTTTTATAAAAGGAATCATAATTAGACTATGAGACTATTATATATGCATTGCATGTGTTCTCATGATCAAGTTTCATGTTTAATATGTCTCAATCTGAGCTACCTACTATGAGTTATGATTTTTGCAAAATAAAGATAAATTGTCCAATGGTGCACTGATAGGTCAACATTTAGTACCTTTATTTTCCCAAGCAGCCTGGCTGAGTTTTCGTGGATTAACTTGTGGCCCATCTTCATTTCTCCCATATAAAGGATGGTCTGGGGCCTGAACCGATGGGATTTCATCTGCCTCTTCTCCCTCGCATGCCCGTGTTCTTGCGCGGGACATGGGGCTATCGTCGGAGCATGAAGGCACCCTGGTGGTTCTTCTTCTTGCCTCCTCACACCTCCTTGACTCTGAAGCTCAAGTCTTCATGTGATCTTCCTCTGTAGCAAGACCTCACATTAATCTCTCTCTCCCTCTATTGTGCATCCCTCTCCTAGTCTGATTGTCCGCTTGAAGGAACCGACTCAGAGCTTGCCCTTCCCTTTCCTAGCCACCGATGGATCAAGAGAAGACGCATGCGCCTCCATGCTTCCAAGACAAGTTCATCGGGGCACTTGGTCTAACTGAAAGGAAAGAAGTTGAAAAAGAGTCGAGGTGCATTCTCTTTTAGTGCACCGCTTGAGTATGCTAATGATGCGGTGGCTCCTCTACCACCATCCCCTTTCATCATAGAAAAACACAGTGCTTTATTGGGTAAGTCGATTATAAATTCTAGATCATTCCTTTGTCTTTCTATTATCTTTTATCAATACATTTCTCAACCCAAATATCTGTAATGCTTGGTTGACACACCAAAGGCAATACATGACACTTTATAATATTCCTTAACTCAATTATAGAAATTCATTAATGTTCTTCCCACCTATATTAACATTGTGGGATTTTAATGGAAAATAATTTCATATCCAAAATCACTCTTTTCCAACATTATTACAAAACAAACATTATATCCTTTTTCTTTAAGTTTCTAGTATTATCTTCCCTTTGTTACTATTTTCAATATACAAAAGTTCATATCAAAATATTCATGTTTGATGCCTTAAATATTACGTTTCCACTTTCAACATGATAATTTCTCTTGTAATTATCTAAAAACCATGCATTTTATTTTTCTTTGGGAACTTGACAATTATATCATTTATCATAACAAAAGGCATGATTATTTATTCATATTTGAATTTCCTTCTATTTATTTAACTTGTTCCACAAGCACAATATTTTTCCATGAATAATATTCTTGGGGAATGATACTTATTAATCCATGACTTATATTTATGCAATTCAATTTTATCAAAATAGAGGATATTACAACAACCCATTATCACAACCCCTCAATTCAAGATCTAAACAAATTGAATCACCATGCTTCAAGCAAATCCCTTTTCTGACAATAAATGAGAAGGTTTCCAAGACCATCTTCAATGTTTCACTAATTTATGTTCTCTACATAAGATCCTTGGCATTCTCGAGGACACCGTCTGACATCAATTGTTCAACTATTATCGTGTTGTACAAGCCAATAGTTGGTATAATGCCTTAGAAGGAAGCAACACTTCACTACTTGGGATTCGCTTCAATCCAAATTTTTGGAGAAATACTATCCCCCCTCTCTCAACTATGAATTTAGGGGTCAAATCACTCTCTTTCCTATAGTACTAGGTGAGACTCTAGGAGAAGCTTGGTAGAGTTTTAAAGACCTTCTCCATATATGTCCACACAATGAAATTTCCCAAGCCCAATTGATTGAAATCTTTTATCTTGGTGTTGGAAATGACAAAAAATTCCTTTATTTCTCATGTGGATGAAATTTCAGTTTTTAGAGCCTAGATAGCGCTTGGGGGGTTGTCAAACGTGCTTCCCAGACTCAATAATGACAAGGAACCGGTTGGGTCCTCAAGGTAGCTAAGGCTGAGGAGAACACTTACATTAAAAATATCTCCAGAACCTCAAGCTTATTGCCTTGAAAAAAGACCACCTAGAATCCTCTTTTAATGCCTATGAGAGGGAGAGCAACCTCATCAAGTAAAAGTTGTAGATTCTCTCTATGATATTTTCCAAGGGTATGATCACTCTACGCTACAATGTCAATATTTCTATAATACCCCCATGCAGCAAGAAGTTGGAAAACAAATGGAGGATCCCAACTCCATTCATAGCATTCCAGGGCAAGCATATTATAACCCAAACCAAGCAAGGAACCAGGGATTCCAATATGGGAACCCAACGGCTACTAAAAATGCTCCCCAACTTGCTTCTCAACAAAGGCCCCCTCATACTCAAGCCAAAAACCGTACCCCACCAGGCTTTCCATACAACAAAAATTAGAGGAACTTTGATAATGAAGGAAATTATAGGGGTAAATTTTCAAACTCGTGGGCCCTACCAAGGGCAACAATAAAAAAAATCTGAACCAACCCCTACCTCGACCTCAACCTCAACAAAAATCCCCTATTCCTATTTCCAACAACGAAAGGATTTCTACTCTTGAACAATGCATTCTTTCCACGAATCAAATCCTCCTTTCCTAACAAGCTCATCAAAAGGCAACTGACACTCAGTTGGCCCAATTCTTTTCCCAGAAGAAACCCCCAACCAACACCTTTGCCGGTCAACCGGAAAATAACCCAAAACACCCTTAACCACTCAAGGTTTTCTCCACCCATTCGGGGAAGTCGCATGCCCCTCCCCCTCCTATAGAGAAA
This sequence comes from Alisma plantago-aquatica, assembly GCA_963693085.1. Taxonomy (NCBI): domain Eukaryota; kingdom Viridiplantae; phylum Streptophyta; class Magnoliopsida; order Alismatales; family Alismataceae; genus Alisma; species Alisma plantago-aquatica. The sequence goes on from OY856415.1 coordinate 93,083,281, forward strand.
ACCCTTATTGTACCCATGGATTTTGATGACAAAGATGAGATGGTCATTGAAAATCCACCTTCACTAAAACCCATCATTCCTGCTCCTGAAGTCTCACAATGGAGGTTGACGAGCCTGATATCCCTATCTACAAGTCTCATCCACCATACCATGCCCACCTAAAGAAGACTAGGCTTGATTACCATTTCATGAAATTTAGGGACACCATAAAAAATTTACATGTTGGCATCCCCTTCATAGATGCTCTTGCTGACATGTTGCCTTGGTCCAAGTATATGAAAACTCTATTGACTAGGAAGTATGCCAAAAAATAATATGAGACAGTAAAACTTGATAGAACCACCTCTGACATCATTAAAAGTGAAATGCCTAAAAAACACAAATACTCTAATTCTTTAAGGATTGGGTGTTAGATGATAATGTTTGTAGGAAGGGCCTTGCAAACTTAGGTTCTAGCATCTCTATCATGCCTTATAGTCTTTGTAGGAGGTTGGGATTTGTTGACATGCTTCCTACTACCATGACCGTCCAGTTGGCATATGCATCCATGATGAAGCCAATGGGTATTACTGCAGACATACCTGTAAGGGTTGGGAAAGATGCCTATGTTCTGTGTAACTTTGTGATCATGAACATTAAGGAAGATTTACATTATCCCCTCATCTTTGGCCATCCTTTGTTGGCCACTGCCCCAACCTTGATTGACGTTGAGGCCAAACTATTCTCCTATGCCTGGGAAGACAGACCCTAGAATTTTTGTTGTTTGAAATAATGAGAGGTCCAAGCCTCCAAGATGAGTTCTACCTTCTCAATTGTGTTGATAAGATTTCCCAATTGAGATAAGAATGGGAGTTACTTAAGGATCCCCTCCATACTTCCCTCATGGCCCCTTCTGATTGTGGATATGAAGATGAGAAATAAGATCAATGTAGAGTTCACTTAGATAACTTTCAAGAAATTTTTGATGAGGAATTTGAGGACCTTAATATGGTCTCTCTTGAAGAAGAGAAGCACAAACCCCCTAAGGCCCCAGAAACGAAACCTCACCCTTAAGGTCTTAAATATATTTTTTTAGATGAAAAACAAGTGTGCCTTGTTATCATTAGTTCTGATCTTACTCATGACTAGGAAACCAAGCTAATGAATGAGCTTAGGAAAAGAAGATCTTCCCTAGGATATAAAATGGTTGATTTGATTGAGATCAATCAAGCTATATTCATGCATAAAATTCCTATGGTTAAAGAATACAAACATCCTGGGACCCTCAAAGGAAACTCAATCCAAACATCAAATAGGTTATCCAATTGGAGGTTATCAAGATCTTGATTTTAGGAATCATCTACCCCATCTTTGCCTCCCCTTGAGTCAGTCATGTCCAAGTAGTCCCCAAGAAAGGGGGAGCTACTATTGTGAAGTATGATATGGATGAACTCATCCCCACCTTCACTATTATGGGATGGAGAACGTGCATTGAATATAGCAAATTGAATAAGAATACTAGGAAAGATCAACCCCCTCTTCCCTTTCTAGATCAACTACTAGAATTCCTTCACTACTACAGAAATGGCTTATAACATCACTTTTAAAGGTGTCGGTTGTAATAATACACCGACACCTAAACAATATAGTGTCGGTTTATAAAATAAACCGACATCAATCTGTGAAGGGAGACCAGACATGGGTATCGCTTTTATTCAGTGTCAGTTCCTTAATAACAAACCGACGCCTAAAAGTAATTGCCAAATCCAAAATTTCCAGTGAAAAAAATTATCTCCAAAAATTAACATACATCGTCGGTTTTTAAAAAAGAAACCGACGACTAAAGGTTTTCTGCGAGACAGATTTTTGACCAATTTTTATTTCCAGTTGTGTTACAATAACTGATGCCATTGTGTTTTCGCACGCATAACTGCGAAAATTTTCACCTCCCTTTAGTGTCGGTTTTTATAAGGAAATCGACGACTATGGTTTTAATTTGAGAACATTTATTATTGTCAGCATATAAATATAGACGTCAGTTTTTATGTTTGGAATCGACACCTATAATTGAACAATAGTGTTGGTTTTTTATTGGTAACCAAAACTTATAGTTTTTATTGTCGGTTGTTCTTAATAACCGACACCTATTGTTAACTTAACAGCGCACCCACGCGAGCCAGACTCTTCCCCTTCTATTTCATTCATTTCTGCCATTGAGGGATTACTGGTCCAGCGATTCCTCTGCTCCACCGCCGCTCGCTGCTGCTTTGCCTCCGCCTCCGCCTGTACTGCCGTTTGGTGGTGCTTTGGATGCCGACACCGCTGCCACTCACCGCCGCTAGTTGCCGCACCTCTGCTAGCTTCTGCCTCTGCCGCCTATGCTTCCGCGAGCCACCACCAGTTCTCCGGCTGCTGCTCTCCAGGCCGGCCGTGGCTCCTAGGGCTCTACTCCCTGCTCTCCAGGTCACTGCTCCGCTATGACCACAGCTCCTGCGTGCCCAATGCCGCCACAAAGGTACCCTGCTCCTGCTCTTCTTCCTGCTCTTTTTCCTCCTCCCTCAAGCAGGTACCCTGCTCCTCCTCGAATAATGTAGGAAATGCGTAGATTGTGAATAAAAAATGCTCTGATTCACATTAATATTACCATGTCGTATATGGTTTTGATCAGAAAAATGCATAGATTGTGAATAAAATATACTTAAAGCTCTATTATTCTTCTTGCTACAAAGGTATAGTTAGTACACGAATATTAGATGATATTCAAGAAAACCCTAGTTTGATGAGCATGTTGTTAATCATGTTAATTATGACTCTTTTATTTATTCTGATGTTAGTATATAATTATGTGATCCCAACATCTTAAATTGAATTAGAATGATTTCAATGAATTATAGGGTTTTAAAGTTGATAATCATGTACATGCAGAAATAGGGTTATTAAACCAATAGTTATAACATAGTATGATCTTAATCTGATCTGGATGTTAATAATAACATAGTATGTTAAATATGATGATTAGGGCTATATATATAATGTCTAGTAAAGATTCCTAGACTTTTTGTCATTAGGGTAATTTTTATACATATTTGAGTAAATTAGGGTTCTAATCTACCCTTTTGTCCTAAATTTGATGCTAGTTGTGCATATATGTTGAGTTTCATCTTACTCTTACCTAAGAATTTTTTTTCTTAATCTCTTATACATCACTATATTTAAAGTTAGTCTGTCTACTAGAGTGTGGGGATTAACCATGCTGCCTGTAGTTTATAACATTGCATTGTGAATTATTGCATGTTTGAAACTATTGATTTCTTGATTTATTATTTAATAATGTTCTATAGATTAGGATTAACCATGTTGCATGTAGTTTATACACATTTATTATATATAAGAATGATAGCACATGAATTTGTTGGCCTAGAAACCCATCCAAGATTTACTCATTAGGAGTAAATCTTGGATAGTCCCCAGTTTGGGACTGTTCTTGAACACCTAATCTCACTTAGGATGTAAGTGTATAATGTGTATTGGGTTTTCAAGAAAATTTCGACAACATTTCCCCGTTTGTTCTCTAAGTACATATCTACTTAGAGAACATCGGGGAAATGCTGCCGAAATTTTCTTGAAAACCCAATACACATTATAAACTTACTAGTGAGATTAGGTGTTCAAGAATGGGATAGGTGGTACACATTTATTATATATAAGAATGACAACACATGTATTTGTTGGCCTAAAGTTTTAACCATGCATAAACTCTAATCTGTTAACCCTAGACCCTAATCTTATTGTAATATATAGCTTGTTTTCTCTTTGATCATAGAATGGATAATCATGGATGTACATTCGCAATCGCTGCAGCCCAGAGTTTATATATAGTCTCGACCAGTTTATTATATTTTTTGAGGAACATAGGAAACAACATGGAGATATGTTCTACTGTCCATGTAGGCATTGCGGTAACAACTTGAAAGTCAACACTGGTGACGAAATCAGAAGTCATGTCATGTGCAACGGGATTGTACAAGGCTATACAGAATGGCACTGGCATGGAGAGATTTCAATCCCGAAACCAGTGGATGTCGATAGCAGTGCTTGTGTGGAAGAAGAAATTGCCTTCAATGACGTAGATGTGAACGAATCAGTTCTAGTAGACATCGTTGATGTGATGCTGGATAGTTGTGGGGTAGATCACACCAAAACTAATCCACCTCCCATGTTTAGAAACATTGTGCATGATGCTGAGATACCGTTATACGCAGGTGGTAAGTTTATGAAGCTTAGTGTTGTGTTGAGATTGTATAAACTGAAACCTAACAATCGATGGAGTGACAAAAGCTTCACGTCATTGTTGTCTTTGTTGAAAGAAATTCTTCCTGAAGGAAACGAGTTGCCGATCTCAACATACCGGTTAAAGAAATTGTTGTTCCCAATGGGAATGGAGGCCAAGAAGATACACGCATTGAAGAATGATGGTGTATTATTTTAAAAGGACTATGTGGATTTGAAAGATTGTCCGAAATGTGGTGTGTCAAGGTATAAATTGATGACTTTGGGGGAGTCCAAAACTGGTTCTCCCACCAAGGTGATGTGGTATCTACCTATAATACCACAGTTTCAACGCTTGTTTGCCAATCCAATAGATGCAAAGAATTTGAGGTGGCATGTAGATGTTAAGAAAAATACTGATGGGATCCTACGACATGCGTCAGATTCCCCACAGTGGAAGAAGATTGATTTATTGTACCCTGAATTCGGTGAAGAGGACAGGAATCTAAGACTTGGGCTTTGTATAGATGGGATGAATCTGTATCGGACATTGAGCAGCCAACATAGCACTTGGCCAGTTATGCTTGTTATATACAATCCTCCTCCCTGGTTGTGGATGAAAAATAAGTATGTTATGTTGTCATCTTTGATATCGGGTCCTAAACAACCTGGAAATGATATCGACGTTTATCTTGAACCTATGATTGATAACTTGAAGAAGCTCTGGGTTGAAGGTGTGATGACCTATGATGCTTGACGAAGAGAGACATTTTGTTTGCATGCTATGTTGTTTTGCATAGTGAATGACTTTCCAGCATATGGGAATTTGTCTGGATATAGTGTCAAAGGATCTAAAGTGTGTCCTATATGTGAAGAGAACAGTGATTCAATATGAATAAAACACGGCGGCAAGACTGTATATCTTGCTCATTGAAGGTTTATTCCAAAATTTCATTCGTATCGTAGGTTGCGCAAAGCATTCAATGGACGAAATGAAGAATGTAATGCACCTAAACCTATATCAGGGGAGGATGTTTATGAAAGAGTGAAAGACATCGCCAATGAATTTGGTAAGAGATCACAATGTACGATGGCCACAAGGAGTGACAAGTCTTTATTCAACAAGAAGTCGATATTTTGGGATCTTCCTTATTGGAGTTCTTTGACAGTCAGGCATTGTATCGATGTCATGCACGTTGAGAAAAATGTATGTGATAGCGTCATTGGTACTCTATTGAATATACCAGGTAAGACTAAAGATGGGATAAAATCTAGAATGGACCTACGTGAAATGGGAATAAGGACAGAATTAACAGATGTAGTTAGTAGCGATCGGAGAACATACTTACCTCCCGCTTGTTACACGTTGTCTAGAAAGGAGAAGAAAGCATTTTGTGAATGCTTGGTAAATGTTAAGGTACCACAGGGTTACTCATCCAACATCCGTACATTGGTATCAATGAAAGATCTGAAGTTGATAGGTCTTAAATCTCATGATTGTCACACTCTAATGCAAAAAATATTACATGTGGCAATTTGATCTATATTTCCGAAGCATGTAAGGTTTGCAATCACCAGACTTTGTTTCTTTTTCAACAGTCTGTACAACAAAGTTATTGACCCTGATACTCTCGATAATTTGCAAAGAGAAGTGGTTATTACCCAATGTCAGCTTGAGATGTATTTTCCTACGTCGTTCTTTGATATCATGGTACATCTTGTTGTCCACTTGACTAGGGAAGTGAAAATGTTGGGACCAGTTTTCTTGCATTGGATGTATCTCTTTGAACGATACATGAGCATTTTTAAATGTGATGTTCGGAACCGTTATCATCCTGAAGGGAGTATTATTGAGGGTTATGTGGCGAGAGAGGTTATGGATTTTTGCAATGACTTTCTGAGTGATAATGACGCTCCCGTGAATGACAAGAATATTGAGGAGCATTTTGGCAAAGGAGTTTTGGGATCACGGGTGAAAGTAATCAGCCGTGAGCAGTTGGATCAAGGTCACTTGTATATTTTACACAACATGGACGAAGTCAGTGTTTATATCGAGGAACATACCAATTTCATCAAGAGACAATATCCTCAAACCAATACAATGTGGCTTGCTAGAGAGCATAACAAGACATTTATTAAGTGGTTTGAAGATAAAGTCTTACATCAACTATCTCGAACACCCGATAATCTTACTGAAACCATCAAATGCCTCGCCTTTTAACCAAAATTGAATATTATGTCTTATGAAGGGTTTGACATAAATGGTTTCTCATATTATCCAAAGCGTCAAGATGATAAGAGTGTCGTCCAAAAAAGCGGGTCACCCTTCAAGCGTCTTCATTGTTTTTTGCAAGTGCAAAGGATAAAAGTCCACGTGAAGCTAAAATGTCATATTACGGTGTCATTGAAGACATATGGGAGTTTGACTATGTAGATTTCAGAATTCCGCTCTTTAAATGTAATTGGGTTGACAACTACAAAGGAGTTATAGTGGATGAATTGGGTTTCATGTTAGTGAACTTTGAAAAGATTGGCGAGAAGGGTGAACCATTCATATTGGCATCATAGGAGAAAGAAGTATTTTATATCGATGAACCTGCAAATGATAAATGGTCGGTTGTTCTTCATGGTAAAAGACAATTCATTGAAGAACATATAGATGAAGAAGAGTACTATGATAAGTATGATGACTCCAGTCCATTCTCAATTGGGTTACCAACACCACCAAACATTGAAGTTGGGGATCACAATGACATGTATGTTCACGGGGATCATAATGACGGATTGTTAATTGATAAAAGATCACAATATTAGAGGCATGGATGTTTATATTTTTATTATGTTTTATTTTTCTGAATGTGAACTTTACAATGTGAATGTCGACTTTACAATGTGAATTACTTTACAATGTGAATGTGTACTTTACAATGTGAATGTGAACTTTACAATCTGAATGTGAACTTTACAATGTGAATGTGTACTTTACAATGTGAATTACTTTACAATGTGAACGTGTACTTTACAATGTGAACTTTACAATTAGTGTTACTTTACAATGTGAAATTTATAATTTGAATGTGAACTTTCAGGTGGCTGAGCATTCTCATGATGACCGTGTTGATGATCACCGTGAGGGTGAGGACGTGCTTGCACCGTGACAATGTAAGTTTTAAGAATATATCCATGAGGTTTCTATCTATATGTTCATTTATAATTATATTATGTAAGAGTGTTTTTAATCAAATTTTAGGTTGGTGATGTACCCCCTGAAGAAATTACAACACTTGATGAGCAGTAAAAGAAAATTGAGAAAGTGAGGGGCATCACAATGATGAACAAGTTAATACATCAAAGGGGCAATGGACCCAAATTGGATGTGGATTTCGATCAGTCCGGAAATCCATATGGAGTGAACCGCAACTCATTTGTTTCATATCTTGGGGTTCTTACTCGCAGCCATTGCAGTCCTATCCTAGAATCATGGCATAAAGTTCATAAGGAGAAGAAAGACCACATATGGAAGGAACTATGCGTGAGTTATTATTATTTGTAATTCTATTTGTGTAGATTACTAATTTTTAGGATACTAGTTAATAGCAATTCTATTTAATTTGTAGAGCATATTTGATCTGGATGAAAAGTTGCATCGTAAATGTGTGATGCAACATTGTGGGAGGGTCCTAAGGAACTATAGGACCAATCTCACCTGAGATTACATACACGATGTTGAGAATAGGTTCTTGATTGATTCCAATTCTAGACATTGGTTAGTATTTCACTAACTCTACACTAATAATTTTTGTTTGTTTTCTCTTTGAAAAATAAATATAGGAAGAAGGAAGCCACACAGAAATGGAACTACTTGGACCCCAAAGACTAGGAGGAGTTTGTTACCCAAAGAAAAATAGATGAATTCAAGGTATTAAGCGCCACTCCCAATTTTATTAATATACGTTTTTGTGTATTCACCTATTCAAGATTAACCTTTAGTGTTACTAACCAAATCAATGTGCTAACTAGCTAGGCTATCAGCGATGTTCAATGAGCAAGGCGTGCACAGAATGTGCACGACCACACAATGGGTCCAAGAGGATATGCAGGTATTCGCCAAAGACTACAGGTTGAGTCTACTCAGCCTACTGCTACTCAGGAGACTGCAGAGTCCTCTACTGTTGCTCTCGCACCTCTGCCTCGCCATGCTATGTGGATAGCTGGGAGGCAAAATAAGAAGGGAGAGATACCGAAGCCTGCAACCGCTGAGGCGGATGAAAAAATGGTAAAAATCAACTCTTAGAGCAATCTATCGATATTGATTATTGTTATGTTTACTTACAAATTTTTGTTGATGGTGATTAGCGGGAGCTGCACGAGTAGAGGAAGGAAGGCAAGTTCATCCCTCAGGGCACAAGGGATGAAATGACAGTTGTTCTGGGTAACCCAGAGTATCCTGGATGTGTAAGGGGTGCAGGCGCTGGTGTGGGCATCAAAGCGTTCTTTGGGCCATCCCAACGCAAACATGTCCCAAAAGCGGGACTTTCACAAGTTGAGGTAACTTATTCTTATTTTAGAACATTATTGTGAAAGGGAATTCAATAATCAGAAACTAGCATTTCTTTTATCCATGTATAGGTAGATTCCTTAATTGATAGGAGAGTCGAGGAAGTAGTTGATAAAAGACTCCAGGAAGCAATTAACAAGTGGCAGACGTCTTAGATTGCCACTCAGACAGTACATGTGGCTAACCTCTCTTCTCCTACTGCTCGTACTGTAGAGGTTGGGAGTAATACTATATACCCACAACCTAGCACGTCCTCTATAAGTATTTTTATGGCATATATAATAGCTAGTCTATTCAATATGATATGTTTGTGTATATATGCATATAACATTCTTTACGTAAATTTGTAGGGGTTGAAGCCATGCTGACTAAAAAGTGAAGGATATATCATTGCAGAGGCATCGACTTACCCACCCCTTAAAGGGTGCATGTTTCATGGGAGTCCAATACCAGATGGCATGGTACGTGTGAGCCCGATACATATACTCGTTGGCTGGAAAAATATTGCACTACCTCATGCACACCCAGCTGCTGAAACACTTGGTGACGCAGTAGGCGGAGTGATATTGTGGCCCGAACCGGATGTCCTCTATACTGATATTGTATGATAAATTTTCATTACTTAAATTAGTTACTGTGTATATATATATGAGTCAATTGATATGAAATTATATATACAGGTCACAAATATGAGACCCGCTACATCTCAGCCTCCACCTCCTCGACTACTAAGTTGGCTTCCAGGGGACCTACATGCCTCGATAGGTCCTAATTGTAGGAGTGTGGCAGTATGGATCGGCGAACATAATCCAAATTGCCCTATAAATGTTACTATTCCGGAGAATGTTGCAGGTAAATCATACGATAACAATCTATTTATACAAGTTTAGCATACATATTAATGCATACGTAATAGAAGTTCTGGATATGTATTAATGCACGTTAAACATTCAGAAACAACATATTTATACAAGATATTTTGGAATTATTTAGTTATGAATGGATGAATACATCTATGATAGAGCTGCGGATATGGTGATATTAATGCATACAGCAATCTGGTTTATACATCCATATACCTTATTTTATATACGGCAATCTGGTTTCTTATATATTAATGCATACGTAATACATGTTTTGCAGCCACTTACACAAGACATGTACAGATTTTGGGTTTTCCCATGTGGGATTTTTGGTTCCATCTTTGATTAGTGTTATAAATACATACCTGTATTCAGTTACTTCATACTGCTGTGATGCTTTTGAATATTTTGTTAAAAATAATAAGACGGTGATAATAGCTCCATTCAATGTCGAGTAAGTTTACTTTGCTTGTAATTTGGACTTAAGCAAATTACATTTTTATTGTGGATATTGAGTTATTAATTTTCTACTTTCTTACTTGTAGTGCTAAGCATTGAGAGTTATTAGTTATTGTCCCCAAGACATTCACCGTCTATTATCTAGATCCTACGGGGAGTGAGTTGGATGTATTATATGGACATGCAATTAAAAGACCATTATTCTCGTGAGAAATATTTTATGTTTTTATATTTGTTAACATCTGTTACTGCATTACTATTTAATTATGCAATTTAATGTGTTATATTAACATATATAGGGCTTTACAAGAGTACAAAAAAGCTGGAGGAAAGGTCCCCAGGAAAAAAATTCTGACACTCATTTGGGAGAATGTGAAAGTAATTTCCTAACTCCAATGCATATATTATTTATGTGAACTGTGCTTATTTGTATTTTTGAATATTTTGTATGTTTCAATTTATAGTGTGCTACACAAGACAACGGTTGGTCATGTGCCTACTATGTGATGCGATTTATGGACCTAATCATCAAACATGCCGTATTGGAAATCGATAACATACAACATGTATTATACATAGTCTCGTTAGATAATATGAAATCTCTGAATCTTATTATATATTATTATAATTATGTATATTCATCCATCTCTTTGTAGGTCTTTAAAACTGAGGACTTCAACTCAGGTGCAAAGCATTTCGATGTACATGCTCCCTATACGAGAGATGAATTAGATGTTGTAAGAGAAGATTGGGCAAAAACCCTGCAAAGAGTGGGAATTTTTAAATATGATTTTGCTTACAATGATGATAATGATGACAATGATGAATAAAGAATAACTTTGTCCTCATAATTAATTTTGTGTGAATGTGAATGAATTTTTATGAATTGTCATATGTGTGTGAAAATCATTAATACATGAATGTTTCTACATGTGTCTGAATGTGAAAAGAGATGAAATAAATGGAACTGCAGGTTGCGACTGGTTTCTACATGCGTGTGATGAAAAAATAATATGAATTAAATGTTCTTATACATGAGTGTGAATCACATATATATAATATTGTCCATCATGTTAATTTTGCAGGTTTGTGGCCTGTTGTTGGCTGATATCAATGGATGTCATAAAACCTGCAGTTCATAACTGAACTGCAGGTTTCTCATCCTGTGACCAGCCACAATAGGTCTGCAGACTGACAGAAAAAAAAATCAAAACATAGGCGTCGGTTATTTGAACAAAATCGATGACATATGGTTATAGTGTCAGTTGCCCTACTAGTAACCGATGCCGATTTCCCTAATGAGGCGAGATACCATGGTCGTGCTGGCCAGCATGGCCGTCACAGTGGACCAGACATAAAATAGGCGTCAGTTTGTGGTATAAAACCGACAACATATGGTTACAGTGTCGGTTGCCCTACTAGTAACCGACGTCGATTTCCCTAATGAGGCCAGACACCACGGCCGTGCTGGCCAGCACAGTCGTGGCAGCGGGTGATCTAGGGTCAGTTATCACTAATAAACTGACGCCGATAGTGCCCCAGATGGCGCCCTTTCTGTGGCGCGAAGGTATATGGTGTCAGTTTCTAAGCTAATAACTGACGCCTATACCCCCTGCCGGCGCATTTTCGGTGGCGCGCAAAGGGTTGTGGCGTCGGTTTGAGAACCGACGTGTAACGGTTGGGCTTTTAGCGGCGCCCACATAGGTGTCACTTAAAAACCAACACTAAAGGCCTTAAATAACCGACACTAAAGGCCAGTTATGTACCAGTGCTTGCCCATCAACAATAGTTTTGCTATCTTGATGGCTATTCAGGTTTTTATCAGATTCTCATCCATCTTAATGACCAAGAGAAGACAACCTTCACCGACCCATTTGGCACTTTTGCATTCAGGAGAATGCCCTTTGGGTTGTGCAATGCCCCAGCCACATTCCAATGGTGCATGCCCACTATTTTTGTAGGGTTTACTAAAAATGTCATGGAGGTGTTTATGGATGATTTCTCCATTTATGGAGATTTCTTTGAATATTTCCTTATTCACTTGTCCCTAGTCTTGGAAAAATGTGAAGGAGCACACTTTGTTTTAAATAAGGAAAAATATCACTTCATGGTGATAGAAGGTATTATTTTGGGACACCAAGTTAGCAGTCGTGGCATAGAGGTAGATAGATCCAAGATTGAAGTGATCACCAAATTTCCCCCTCCCATTTCTGTAAAGGGAATATGTTCCATTCTTAGGCACATTGGATTCTATCGATGATTCATTTGTGATTTTTCATAACTGCCAAACCTTTAACCAATATTATACAAAAAGTTGTTCCTTTCACTTTCAATTGTGCATGTATGACCAATTTTCTTTGTTTAAAATATACCCTCACTTCTACCCCCCATCATTCGAGGACCTGATAGGGCTTTGCCTTTTGAATTAATGTGTGATGCTAGTGATTTTGCTGTCAGTGTCATTCTTAGACAACATGTTGACAAAGAGAACCATGTAATTTACTATGCTTCCAAAACTTTAGATGATACCCAATGGAACTACACTACCATAGATAAGGAAATGTTAGCCATAGTCTATGCCTTCGATAAATTTTGCTCTTTGTTAGTTGGGTCCAAAGTGATTGTTTATACAAACCATGCAGCCATTAGATACTTAATGACCAAAAAGGATGCCACATTGTGTCTCCTTTGTTGGATCATTTTACTGTAGGAGTTTGATTTAGAAATTCTTGACAAGAAAGGTTGTGAGAATGTTGTAGATGACCATCTTATCCATCTAAGCCCTTACCATGATGATGGTAATCCTTCCAATGAGTCTCTACCCTATGACTAGTTTCCCAAGGTCGAATCCAAATAACCCTAGTTCGCTGACTATGTTTACTATCTTGTACAAGGTGTCCTACACCATGATTACAAAGGACATACTAAAGCAAAAAAAATTACATGATGTCAAACACTATTATTGGGATGATCCTTATCTTTTTAAGTTGTGTTCAGATGGTCTCTATCATAGGTGTGTTACTAAAGAAGAGGGTCATGGCATTCTTGAGCAATGTCACTCTAGCCCCACTGGAGGGAACATGAGTTCTCAGAAAATAGCCAGAATAGTTCTACAATCTGATTTCTTTTGGCCTACCTTGTTTCGAGACACATGTGATTTGTCTTGACATGTGAACAATGCTAAAGGTCTGGGAACATTTCTAAGATAGATTATATGCCCATGACTTCTTAGTAAGAGATAAAGTTTTTTGACTCTTGGGGCGTGGATTATACATGACCCTTTTCATCTTCTTGTGGTACCATTATATTCAGGTAGCCATGGACTACGTCTCCAAGTGGGTAGAAGCCATCCCCACCAAAACTTGTGACTCCAAATCCAGTAAAAAACTTTTCAAGGACAATATCTTCCCTAAGTTCGGAGTGCCTCACACCATGATTTCATATGGAGGATCCCATTTTCTTGAAATAAGTTTTGAATCCCTATTCAAAAGATATAGAGTCCATCATAAAATCGCCACTCCTGACCACCCTCAGACCAGTGGCCAAGTTGAAGTTTCAAATCGACAGATTAAGTCAATCCTAGAGAAAATAGTAAATCACACTAGGAAAGATTGGGCTTTAAAATTCAATGATCCTTGTGGGCATACTGGACAACCTATAAAACACCTATAGGAACCTATAGTTGGGTTATTAAAACTCTAAATTTTGACTTATATATAGTAGGAGAAAATCATTTCCTTGAAATGTAGTAGTTAGATGAGCTTAGGATGACCGCTTATGAGAATGCCAGAATATATAAGGATAGAACCAAATTATGGCATGATGGCCATATCAGGCGGAAAGATATCCAAGAAGGTGATCAACTTCTAGTTTATGATTCTAGGTTGAAAGTCTTCCCTGCAAAAGTCAAATCCATATGGTAAGGACCCTATCTTATTAAGCATGTAAATCCACATGGTAATTTACTTCTCTACGTTAAGGTGTAGGGAGAATTCAAGGTTAACGGGGATAGGCTAAAATGGTACAGTACCATTGAGGATTTTCTAACATCTGAGGCACATCAGCTCTCATTACTTGAAGATCTTGACTTAAAGGATCCCCCATCCCCTTCCAATCCCAAGCATGAATCAACTCCGTGATACACTTGTATCAGGCCTTCGACATTAAACTAGGCACTTGTTGGGAGGCACCCAATTTTTCTTTTATTTTCCCTTGTTTTCCCATTTAATTGATTCAGCTGACCCCTTCTTGTTTCTACTTTTAGTTTAATGTCTTCATAAAAAAAAGCAAAATAGATGGTTGGCTACCCAACCCGGAGGCTAACTGTGACGGAAGTTGAGCATCCACAACCAGTGAATCGATCAGCTAACTTAATGAAACGGTCATTTTTCCATTAAGGCGGTCGTTCCAACTGGCGAGCATTTTGAATTTCAAACGTACTGACACCTTGGAGTCATACCATATTCAATGACACATGCAACCAGCCAATCGATCAACTCGTATTTCTCAAATGTTTGTCTCACCCGAGCAGGTTGGCCTACAAATAAGCTAAGTTAGGATGGGATACTCACATCCACAAGCTAACCCTTGCATCTGAGTCCCAAGCCACCATCAAGTCCTAGTTGTTGCTCATCTCCATCTCCCTCCAACCACTCATTCAACGACATCGGCGACCTCCTCGACAGTCAAGTCAATCGCCTCATCTGCCAATCGGGCGTCCTGTAGCTGTCGTCAGTCGTCGCCCTCCCACGTCTCATGGTTGAGATGGCCATCCCGAAGACTAACGATCACGCTCAACTTTTCTGTCTCTCGCACCACCCAATCCTCAGCTGGACATTTCACCACTGAGACGACCGTTCTTCCTTTCCAACAACTGATCCATAACCAACACCCCCCCACAAACTTCTACCAGCCGACAACCCGTCTTCTTCACACACCTATTGCAACATCTCTATCTCACATAGACCAGCCAGGATGAGCATTTCATGGTTGAGATGGTCATTTTGCCACTACCAACCTCCCCCGTCTCGCCTTCTCCACTTGTCATTGACAACCTATGATCATCTTCCTCATCAAGTGAGGGAGACAGTTGGGAGTTCCAACCGGACATCCTGTGACAATCCCAACAGACGTCACGACTGCCAAATGAATGTCTTGCTCTCCCAAACAACCATTTTGCTTCCAAAATGACCATTTTTCTTCTCCAACAAGTTGTTTTAGTTCTCCGACAACCGATCAACATGTCTAAAGGAGGATGTCATTGTGGTCTTTTTGGCCGCTTCCACAAGGGCAAGAAGCCCAAGAAGCATAATGTCTCCCGCAAACCTCCCTGATGTTCTACCTCATGCCCCATTATCCAAATCTGGGAACTAATAGGTGAGTCTTCAGATGAGATTCCTAAGGAGATACTTCATCATGTCAAGGAAATAGAGCAGCATATTCTTGAAACTTAAGCAGGTCAGTCATCCTGACATGACCCCGACTCCACCTTGCCTCACCCATCACGTATAGTTCCCATTTTGAGAATCTATGATCAATTCGTTAGTGAAAAACATTATGATAGATTCAAAGACACAACCTCAATTGGTGTCTCACTTAACTGATGGGATTGCGACACTACCCTTGATGCACTAAGCATCAAGGACGCCATCGACGACATCTTAAGGAAGGACTACATTCTTCTTTTTCCCTACTGTGTCACCTTTGTCTATAGTGACCTCACCCTCAAGTTTATCACCACCTACCATCAGTTCCACTGTTCGTGGGGAAATTTCAGCTACAAGGCCGGGATTTTTGGGGAATATTTTGAAATTTGTGCAAGGTAGCTCACCTCCATGATACTTGATGGAGGGAATGACTATTGGATCTCTCACTACATGGAGCCACCATGACGTCTACTTCAACAATTACAACATGGAGAAATTCTGGGGAGACATCACTAGCCTTCTGCCAAAGCTACCAAGTTGCCCCAAAGCTTCCAACATCAACAATCGTGTAGTTCGATATCTTCATCACATTTTGGCTTGCACAATCTTCACCAGGGAAGACACTCAAAGCGCAATCACTCTTCTTGAGCTCTATTCCTTGTGTTGCCTTATAACTGACAAGCCTTTTGATAGGGGAAATGTCTTGATTGATCATCTTGCCATGCAGAATCATCGCTCTACTTCTTCCTCCTTCGACATCAGCCACATACTTACCAAAATAATCCACTTTTTGGGCTATACTCATATTACCTTTTTACCAATAGAGCTTAAGAACCACTTGATCGATCTTCATTACTTGAAGGGATGCAAGTTCCTCCGCCTTGACAAAAATGACACTACTATCTATTATTCAAAGACACCCGGTCGTCCTCAACTTCCTTGACATTCTAGGTTTGCAGTTGCAAATCTAGTCTTTGATTTGACCAATCTTACTGCACACATCCAGTGATTCCTTGTGGAGCATCCTAACCAATATGACTTCCCTGAGCCTACTACACACATTAGGAATGGCTCATTGGATGCACATGACAATGTGAACGACCCTCCTCTACCACTATCTCGACGTCGCACCAAGAGGCACACTGGAGATGAGGAGGGCCCAAACGAGCCCTATGGGTTTATGAGGTCTGCAATCATCTTGATGAGATCTAGTGGGAGCAACAATGCTAGGTTCATCATCTCAACCACATGTATCTCATACAGTGCTCTCAAGATTCTTTTCATGTGGATATGGGCCACTACGCCGCCATCCGACCACCTTATGAGGAGTATGGGGCCCATAAGGCCTACCCTGACCCCAACTCCCCATATTGGGGGAACTACTACAATCCTCCATATTATTATTTTCATCCACCTCCAGAGTGATCTTCTTCCCTCCATCTTGGATTCAAGCTTCACATGGGATGAGCAAAATTTTACGTCTGGGTGGAGGTGGTCGGTATGTATCAATTCCACCGACTATCTTCCATTTTTAGAATCATGTTTTGTTATTTCATTTGGTACATGTAGTTTGATTCTTTTTTTCTGTTTATTTTGATTGAAGTTGGCCTTTATCTAGTCCGTCGATATGAGTAGATGTTCATCACTATACCCCCTTTGAATTTAGTAAATCTTATTTGCAAAACTTTTACAAATTACCATGACTGAAAACACCATGTCACTTAGGACCCCAAAACTAAATTACTCCTTGGAAAGGTTGGCAAGCTCTATGGAATTGATAAGAACTAAACAAAAAAATTCTCTATTTTTATATGTGAATTTATTTGACATAAATCTTGTATAATGTGTTTACAGGAAGAATCTATCCAACACAATTACACTCCTAAACAAAAGTGAAGTTTATAAGAATAGGAACAATCCCCATCCTTCTCTCTTAAAGAAAAAGCAAAGAATCGCCTCCAGACAAATAATGTCTAGGGTGGTATTGTCCCCATCTCAATTCTTCCATACCCCTCGTATCTAATAGGGAGATACACTCTAAAGATGCCAAAGAGAACACAAAAAATGCGGTCAATGTAACTGCAATCCATAAATAATTATTTCCTGGGTCGAATAGAGGAGGGTCCAATTTCTTCGTCACCTCATTCATCTTGATCATGTGCAAAAACTCAAAAAAAAAGAAAAAAAAATTTGGGAGTATCAAAGTAGAAGTAAGAAGAAGCTTGTTTTCTTAGAAGTCTTGATTTATAAACAAGATGTGAAATATGTTTTGATAGGGAATATATAATTTTTTGTTACGTGGTTCTAAGATATTGGGTTGCTTGGCCAAATAAGGAGGTAAGGAACAAAGTGATGCAATGAGGGTGAGGATTGACATGTTGTTGGTATAAATTTGAATTATTTGTGATTTTATTTGCTTGAGGACAACCAAAGATTCAATCTGGGGTATTTTGATGAATGTATATTCATCTCACCTTTTGTATACCTTTCATAGTCTTTTTTATTAGGAATTATCTCTTTTTAATGATTTTCTAGAATACACTGCCATTGACACACTTTTGATTAAATAATGCAAACTCTTATCCTTTTCCTTTATATTTTGTAGGTTTCTCCATTAAGACAAATCTTAACCACCTGGGCATTCAATCCGACCGGCTCAAAAAACTAAACAGGTGGTTTCCATTCACAACAGGAGCCACACTTCAAAGCCCAAACGAACGGTTCACTCACCCAGGTGCTCACATCTCATCCCTTAGTTCAGTCTTTTATTTTCATTATCTTAGAAGTGAGCATCCCAGGAGACCCAAATGCTCACCTCACTACTGCCAAATGCTCAATTTAGAAGCTCGAACAACCATTTCGGTCTGCTCCATGACTGGGCCACATACAAGCAATGTGATTCCACCCCATCTAGATATTTTCACCCTACCTCATTTGAGTGTGCACATGTTCAAACTCCAACCGAGTGTCCCATGTTTCAAACTGTTGGTTTAGAGGTTGATTCGTGACCAAGACTAGACAGACAGGAGCACCTCCACCCTTTGACTAGGGTTTGACTATTTTCTCTTGGTCTCGTGGCCTTTTACACCCTAACCGATCAGTTGGGATTGATGGCACACAGATAATACATTCATGTGGCCACCATATCTCTTTTCCTCTCCCCCTTTTTAGGGTTTTCTCCTCATCCTTCCCCATAAAGGGGAGGGGGACTCCACAAAGAAAGGGATCCAAATTTTTTTACTTGCAAATTTTATCTTGAGCATTGTCTTTTCAATTCTTGCACGTGTACTCTTTTCTTCTTCAATTAAGATTAGTGTTTCATCTTCAAATTTCTATTTCTTTGTTTTCTTTTCTTATTCTTCCTTTGGAGAGGGTATTTGAGGGAGCAAGATGTTTATTTGTCACTAGAAAGATCGCCTTGGGGATTCTTCTTTATCTAGTGTCACGGAACAATTCTTACCCCAATCCCATTCCTACTGCCTAGATAGTAGTAAGAGGATTGGAGCACTCGTCCCTGAGTGGCCCGATAGGATCTATCACACTGGCATATACAATAAGAAATAATAATTCAAAAACTGGATATTTAAAAGAATAAACTAATCCAATATGGAGATTTTTCCAATATATCCTGTCATCAGAGTATGTAGAGTGTGGAAGCGATCTTATTCAATATTCCATTTGTATTGCCTAAAATCAAGAAAATCAAGACACAATCATGCAATTGCACAGTATGCTATCAAAATCAAGTAAAACAGTTTATAACAAAAGAGTATACTTGGCAAGACATATATTCAAAATAATAACAAAGGATTTCCAAAACCAAAATCATTTGACAAAATGGTTGTTATTCAACGATTCAATTTTTATTACGAGTTCCCATTATGTTGTAATCAAGTAAGCATGCATATATATTTTGTGTGACTCTGTTACCCCAACGCGATGGGGAAGGTCACTAGGCTCCTTCTCACCATAGGAACATAGGAGACCAATGTACAAGTCCCACCTCCAAATGAGGGGGTTGTTGCACTCAATATCAACATTATCAACATTATCAATATCATCATCATTATCAATATATGGGCAGTCATAATGGGCATGCAATTTATGTTTTCATATTCTTCAAAATATAGTATAGAAAAATAGAAGACTAATCATAGGGAACAGTAGCTCATCCAAGTAAATAGCCAAGTATGCAGTCAAGAGATACATAAAAGTATCTTCAATACAATCAAGGAGGAGTTATATAATAGCATACCTTTCACTAAGGATTTTGAGTATAGACCAACAAGTAATAGGTAGACCCTTCGAGTCAGATTCTAAATCACAATGTTTGGATCAAGGGTCAGGATCATGATATTTAGATATCATGTTTCAATATTTGAGATTAGGGTTACACTTTTCCTATGTCAACCTTAGGGTTGGGTCATTCACTTATAATCAAACCATATTGCAATATGTCCAACATTTCTTCAAGTGTCATGTATTTTCCAGTGTGAATGACTTACCTAGGTTTTCTAGGATCATATGTGTTAACCCTAATTATCATGGTCAACATGAAATTCCAAAATCAAGTTTTTAGATCATTATCAAGTCATCATGAATTTCTAGATTATCATCATGGTACTTAATATAATTGGAAATCAAGATTAGATTGATGGGTCAAAACTATATCAAGTGTTTTGCAAGATTAAGATCAATATCAAGATTACTCATCATTCATAAATATTATAATCATGTAAATAGATCTAGATTACTAATGATTTATTTTTAAGAGTATATGATTCAACTAGATTATATCTAGGTTACAAGATAATCATTAGAGTCCAAATCTAGGTTTTTCAATGTTTAGTCAAGATTAACCACCAATAGAGTCATTTAGACAATCTTTGGATAATCAAAGATTATAGTTTAATGACATCATTGAAATCAATATAGAATCAGGTTTTAAAAATGTATCCATTAGATTGCCCTGAATTTTCTGATGAAAATTGACTACTTACTTGCCTTACTTGGATTATCCTAGCATGATATAAAATCAAAATATCAATGGGGTTTTATTTTCTTGATTTAAATGAACATTCACCTGGATAGATGGAAGTGGGCTATAAATTCAGGCCCAATCACCCTGTGGCTCGAGGATCCGGCCCAGTCGGGCGATCCCTCTCCTGCGTATTACCCAGATCGATGCCCGCCTTGCGCTGTGCTCCCCTATTTCCACATAGGAACAGAGGGTCGTCAGAGCTTGAGGGGAAAGGAGTAAGAGGCATCGAGGAGGGTAGAAAGGATGTCGTCCAAGCTCGCCACACCCTCACGAGCATGTTGGTGGTGGAGGATTGTTGAGAGGAACGAGGAGAAGAAAGGACAAAGATGGCCAGGCAGTGGCACTATATAGGAGCAGGGGCGGCATGAAAGAGGAAAATGGGGAAGAGTGCACGAGGGAGGAATTCAAGGCAGTGGTTGCAATCATGGGAGTATACTGAGTCTCGTGGTGGGGTTTTTATAGTTAGAGAAGGCTAGGTTTAGGGTGTCGTATGGCCACAACATCCATGGCAGTGGACGCGAGAGATATCCCTCATTTTCTCTTAAAACTGGCTGATTCGAGGGGAACAAAGGATGGCTACATTTAGATTTTCGGGGGAATCCTCTTCATTTGATTTGATTTTCAAAATAGAGTCCATACAAGCCAAAAGCACTTGGATCTTTTGCCCCCCCCCCCTTCTCCGCTGATTGCGAGAGGTAGGGGATGACCTCCTGACCATAGGATCAGGGTAGCGATCCATGGCTGGCTGATCCAAGGTCCAAGTTCCATCACTTGCCTTAGGAAGCGGATTGCTAACCTAGAAAAGGTCAGTAAAGGCAAATAAAAAGGGATTTTGTGAACAGAACTTCCAAAATTCATAGAAAATTGTAGGAATGTCCAAATGACCTCAAATTTGGATCAAAGCTTCAAAAAAATGTGGAAAATAATTAGAAAAAGTTTGAGAATCAAAAGATAAAGTTTGATTGACCAATTTATGTCTTTGGACAAAGTAGCAAATTAATCAAATTTGTGGTGTTATAATGTGTATAAAGTTCACATTGATAATCATATTTTGATTTTGAGTGTCAACAATGATTATAAAGCCAAGAAAAATGATTTGGCATCATGAGTGATCATAAGGAGGGTGAAATTGGAATTAGTTCACATTAATGCTAAATTTCACTTTGTCACATCTAGTATATGGATTTCTTCCTTCCTTCCTTCCTTCCTTTGCTTCTCCTTGTTTTGTAATGGCTAGAGACTAGTTCCTCATATCAAGGCATGGGGAGTAGTCCCATGCCCATGTCGTGACATAGATTGACCAATATGATTCTATTATGTAGATGGATTTTGGCTTGCATAATCACTAATTTAACGATTTGATCTCTCATTTTTATCATACGTTAGTCTTGGGGGATGTGAACGTGGAACCCACGACTCTAAACAAACAAACCAAATATATAAGGATTTGTATGTGACTGCAAAAAGATCCTTATTGGGATGATCGAGATAGGAATTTTTAAAGTCAAGACTAATGGTTCACAAGGAGCTTGTCTTTTGTAGATACATTTATGAATGTATTTACATGCCCTCTTATGTCTTGTTTTATCATATGGATTCCATTGATCTTGTTTCACACCAGCCGTGTTGGTAAATCCCATAGCCTCGACATCTCTTTCTTTTGATCCAATCTGTTTCTTCAACCCTTGTCTCCAATCGCCTCTTTTACATTCTTGCAATTTTAATTATGCCTTTAGAATAATTCTTCTTTACTCTTGTTTATCATAACTCTTTTCTTAAATTGTTCTTAGTGTAAATTTCATTTATTTGCAACTTTAACCTTGTTCTAGTGTAATCAAACCATCAAACTCTGGATTTTTACTTTATGTATCTTTTATTCAAAAGTGTTTGGGTAGAAATTCAATCTTTAAAATGTTGTCTTTGGATCGACCCTTTTTATACTAATAAATTACCTTCTATGGTTGTTTTGTTGTTTAAAAAGGATAAACTCTAGGATTAACCACCTAGTTTTTGGTGTGTGAAATGAAACTTTTCACAAGTCATGTAGAATATGATTGAATGTTTATTACCATCCTTGAACTGCTAGCAAATAATTTTCCATTGTTAATTATGTTTACTGTTGTGGAAACTAATCATTCTATTATAGAGATTATCAATTTCATATTTTGAGCTATCTTGTAGACAAGTAGTAAATATTGGAATATATATCCACTTTGAATATGATTTTAATTTCTTGTCGTTTGATAGTATTGTTTAGTAGACATGTCGTATGCGTAATTTAGCTTCAAGACTACATGATGTGTTCTTGGTCCGACTGGTGGAGTGTCACAACCATGATCTTATTATTATCTATTGATTTAAAATGTTAGATCCTGATGTGTTACTCTTACTAATGGGTTGTTGTTCTAAATGAAGTAGCATCTACTGATTTGTTCATAGACATGCTCTAAAAGATGTTTAAAAATTGGTTTTGGTCTAAGTGATTACCTTATCTGATTGATTAGATTATTTTTGTAAACTAGATTTGATCAGATGCTAGAATTATTTGCTAGACTTTTCATTATCTACAAGTTTCTTTTAATTTCATTATACTTAATCTGATGTTGATGCATGTACTTAGTTTGAGTGGGAGGTATCCACTCCCCAAGGTTCTATATGAGTCTCATGATGGTGTTTCAAATATTTTTAGGTATAATGCTATCCAACAGAGAGGTCGTGACAAAGAAGACATAACTAGAATATTCTAGATAGATTAGAATGTCCTTGTACTCTCTCTTTCTCAGAATGGGTAGTGTATCAAATTGTTCATTAATGCACTTATATATGTTGTAAACTGGATCGCATGTGAGCAGTAAGATTTGATCTGCTTTTAGTGGAGCCGAATAATAATTGTGATATCTTAATGTGATGTCCTTGATGTGAAATAGGTTTACTAAAACTGTGAAGAAAGAAAAAGGAAAATGTATCTATGATTTTCATATGTCATTTTAATTGCCTTTGTTGAGAATTGGTTGTTTGTTTCATAGTCAGGTTTAGGTTCTGGGTTTCTCTCTAATAGTTGGCATTTCTGCTAATCAAAGAAGAGGTCCTGACAATGTGGTATTAGAGCCCAGGTTAGATGAGTCTATAGGGATAATAGGAACTAGGACTAAATGATAATGTAGATGTCGAATATAACCTGAATGATGTCCAAACTAACTAAACTTATTATCCAGATACTTCATTCAAGTGTTTGGGTGCTGAGATAAGGTAGTATGGAACTGCCGACTATTCTTCTTTCGGCTTCCCTGACTAAGCATCTAGATGACTACACTATGGGATTATAATAAGACGCATGATGATAAAAAAAAGAATGGTGATAAAATGGTGAAAGAGAAAGGATTTTATAACTCAATATGGAACCTATGACAAGCAGAAAATTTCGTATAAGAAAGATGAAGTCCTAATGGATTATGAAGATAATTCCTACTGTGTTGTATATGAAATTGTAAGAAAAAACTAAAAATAAATAATGATGCACACTAGATGATCTTTTTTATGAAAAAATTAATGAATGTGAATAATAATGTAGAATGAATTATAATCTAGATATTATAAGATACATAATTAAATTTTGAAAGATTATGAAAGGTTACGTGAATTTCATCTTAATGAATGATCTATTACTAAGATTTGTGAAGTCAATGTTTATAATACTCAAAGAGAAATATGATGATGGCAAGGGATGAAATATCCATCTAATGCAAAAAAAAACATTATGTCATATAAAAGAAAAATAAAATGGAAATCATGTTAAGTATGAATACATAATTGATAAGTATAGTGGTTCACTAAATGATTTTTGATATTTTATTTACAACTCTGATTTTGTTGAAATTTTGATATAGATTGGGGAACTCAATTGTTAGTGTTATTGAAAAATATCATGATTTTTGAATAATTGTATGACCTATTTCTTGGCTGAGTTTCTCTAGGACCAACTCAGCCGACCATGTATTCAGATTGAAATATAGCAGTGTGGTATTTGAATTTTATATTTTTATTGGTAAATTAAAGTATGTCTTAAAATCCATTTTAGAAATTTTCTTAAATTTTCAAAATTTTGGATGATGTTTGTATTCACAAAGTGTGGTGTCGGTTGAGTTTTCTCTAGACAAACTCAGTCGGCCATGCATTCTGGCTGAAAAATTGCAATTAGTATTTGACTTTTATCTTTTTATTGGTAATTATGAATGATCTAAAATTTTAATTGGAGCTCTAAGATTCTATACTTTCCAACTTGCTAAATTTTACAATTTTTGGAGGAGGGTTTGACCTAAGAAATAAATGATTTTCAGTAACATATTTTATGATATTAAAAATCTATTGAAATAAAAGAAAGTGTAAAGTTGGGTCAATTTGCAATTAACCCAAGCACCTTAGTTGATCTATATGAGTAACCTAGAACCCAAGTATATCTCATATTTCATTATTTATTCCAGAGAAACGAAATCCAAGAGAGAGAGTAGAGCTAGGGTTTTGAAAAGAGAAAGTGGTGGAGATGTTGACCTAGGGTTTCTCCATCTGAGATATAATGAAATCAAGTAAGTTTAGCTTCTTAGAATATCCTTTCATGGTGAATCTTCTCTCACATGTCAACATTCTATCCCTCTAATTTTATTCAAAATGATATTGAATCTCCCTCTTTTCTCACTCTTTCTCCCCTAATCTCCATTTCTAGGGTTTTGAGTAGAGAGGAGGAAGAAATGGATTTAGTTGCTAGAGTTTGATTGGATTTCTAGAAATTCAGAGTTTGACCTACGATTTTAAGGTGCTTGTCACCTTAGGTGGGTGCTTTTTCTCCCTCTTAATCTTTGTATTCATGTTAAAAGCCTAATTCTATATGGAAAAAATAATTAGAAACTTTGCTTGTATTTGTATGTGATTGGGTATTGATTTGAAAATGTATTAGGGGATAAAATTCCACTTATTTCCATCATTTTTCATTGAATTGAACTTTATTAGTTCTTTGTATATTGATTGATATTCCATGAAAAATCCTATGGATAGGGACTATATTGTTTCATGTGAAATTTGCCTAAAAAATAGCCCAATGGTCGATATGCTTGGGAATTCAATTGACATGTATAGAATCATATTTGAATTGTATTTGAATGAATTATACAAGTGTATTGTTGATATTACGAAAATTTAATATTATATATACATAAGAATCAGAATGAGGTGGTGATATCCCCTATTTAAGGTTGTGTTAAAGGATTGAATCAAATTAGTCAATTAATCAATGTAACTTTTTAATTGATGAATGAAATATGTGAAAATTTGAAAATAGGATTTCCATGTGTGCAAATAGCCCTAATGAAACCATGTGGATCATGATGAGATTATTGAATAATATGACTCCTATGACGTGTTGAACTAGGATGACTTTTTAAACCATAGAAATCTAGTATTGAGCCGAGTATGAGAGATAAAGATCAAGGTTGTATATAGTCTTGTGAATGTGATGAAATTCTCAACTGTAGGTGTTATTACTTTAATTGAATATGATAAGTCTAGTCACTAGGGTATAATCCTAATTAATCTATTTTAGTATAATTTATGCAATTTGATATGAATGTGAGTCTTTTATACAAGTCACATAACAATGAATTGTGAAGGATCATTAAAGATTATGGTGTAAGAAGATGTAACCCTAATTCATTATCTTTACCTAAAGTGGGTAGTATAATAAGGAATGATCATTGTTGATTATGGGAATGCCATTAGAAGTCAATGACCTTGTACCCTTAACAAAATATAAGAAATGATATGAACAAAAATGTATTGAATGGTGATGGCAAGTTATAGATCAAACTAATGAAGTTGTTATGATGAAGTCTTTAATATTTTATTTTTAGTTACATGTGGCTTAACTCAAATTGGATCAAATATACTAAAATTGGACTTTGATAGTTATCAATGAGAAGAGAAACAGTTTATATCAAGTGAATGAAGGATGATTGGTTTCATTAATGTAATGCACATGAAATAAAATAAGTTGAGACTAATGAATATCAAATGAAGGAAAAAGATGAGAATTGGTAGATGAATATAAGAACCAAACTCTAACCCTAAAATGGTGAGCTTGATGTTGCTAATGAATAATGATATCAAATGAGGGACTAAGGAATAAACATAATTGTAGTTGAATTCAATTAAAATATGAGGTTCAATAATTTAAATTGATTTACAAGAATGTATTCTTGGATTGTGATTGTTGATGAAATACTTTCTCTGAGAAAGGACTATTTTGATGGACTTCAAATGATATTCAATGTGTTGATTAGTAACCCTAACGAAGAATGTGAAATAAAAGAAGAAGAGATCTAAATGTGTTATGCATTATGCATGAAATTTATTTGCACCTATTGAAATTGGAGGGAATAAGTATATGTCTTATGATAAATCTATTCTGAGTATGATGAATGATACAAGATATATATATGCTTTTATTATTTCTAGTTCTTATGTCTTTGTGGATATTTATTGAAAATTGTGATATATAATGAACTAATAAGAAATATTTTGAGATTGAATTTAACATGCACTAATTACATTTAAGAAAACTTGAGGAGGGTAAATGCTACACAGTGAGATTATATCTCAGGCTAAAGGCCAACTGATGATGAGAAAACACTGATGGGGTAAATACTGGACAATGAGATTATGTCTTGGGCTAAAGGCCCACTGATGATGACTTCTACAAGATGATGTGTAAATGTAAAGAATTGTATGTGTTGCAAATTATAGATTGGTGTGATTCTTGTTTGGTCATCATATTTATTGATAAGTCTAACATGTTCATGTTATTCTAGTTACGTGAGAAAACACATATATGATATATGATGTTTTGAATTCTTTTAGGATGAGTCAAAGAGATTAATAACAAGTTAAATGATGAGACATCTAGTTAGGTTCCCTAAACACCGTGAGTTCCCCCGTGGTCTGCACTGGGTAAACAAAATGGATCTCCTTGTAGTGATCGATGAATTATGTGAAGGATTTCCGGAGTGTGGATCGAGACCTTAAATGTTAGACCACCAAGATTTAGGAGAGAGTCATCTAGAGTGGCTCTGGCCCTAAATCCTTATTGGGAAAGTGTATGTCCAAGAGGAATCGACTTTGATTAAATGAAATATGTGAAATATGAAAATATGAGAAATGTTGTATTATGTTACATATTGTTTTGTTGGTTCCTATCTCGTGTACCCCAGATGAGGATGTGAGCCTCTTTAGGCAACCTCTGAGGTGGCCAGGGTTTATTCTTGATATCTTAGAGTGGCCATCTAAATTATAAGATAGTGACGGTGAGTTGTGACATGAGAATCAAGCATGGTGACTTGTACTTAGTGAGGTGCAAGCCAAGTAGTTTCAGGAGTAATATATAAAATATGACAAGCCATGTAGAATATGATTTGAATGTTTGTTACCTTCCTTGTACTACTAGCTGATAATTTGCCATTGTTGATTATGTTTATTTTTGTGGAAATAATCATTCTGTTATAGAGATTATCAGTTTCATATTCAGATCTATCTAGTAGACAAGTAGTAAATGGAGGGATTTATATCCACTGTGAATATGATTTGGATTGATTGTCATTTGGTAGAATTTTTTGTTAGACATGTCGTATGTGTACATTAACTTCAGGACTGCATGATATGTACCTGCTCTTGCTGGTGGATTGTCACATCCGTGATCTTATTGTTATCTATTGATTCTAAATGTTAGATCTTGAAGTTTTACTCATACTAATGGGTTGTTATTCTAAACTAAGTAGAACCTACTGATTTGTTCATAGACATGCTCTAAGAGATGTTTAAAAGTTGGATTTGGTCTAAGTGATTACCTTAACTGATTGATTAGATTATTATCATAAAATGGATTTGATCAGATGCTAGAACTATCTGCTAGACTTTTCATTATCTACAAGTTTCTTTTAAGTTCATTATATTTAATCTGATGCTAGGAGCATGCTCAAATGTTCAGATGATGCAACTTTCTAGAGATACAAGCAAGCAAAGAAAGGAGCTAAAATGGTTATTTAGTAGGCAAGGTCTAGATACGTCGATGACATTTATAAGAAGTTGGACACAAGATAAGGGGAAACCATATATACATAAAATGGCTCGTATAAGAGAGAAGAAAGGAGAAACTTGAGTCAAAGTGAATCAAGAATTAAGATGGTAGAGTGATGGTGAAGGACGATGATATCAAGAACCAGTGGAGAAATTACTTCCATAAGCTTTTCAATGGATATACTGTAAGTAATATTAGAGACTTGTGTGACATGAATACAATAAATATCATTTACACACGACAAGTTTCACATTTTGGGGTCAAGAATGGTTTGAGTAAGATGAAAATGAGAAAATCATGCAGACTAGGTGATATTCCCATTTATGTATGGAAGAGTATGGGGATGAAGGAGTTATATGGTTAATAAAGTTCTTTAACAAGATCATGAAGACCAGTCAGATGAGTGGAGAAATAATACTATAGTCCCCATCTAAAAAAACAAAGATGACGTTTAGAGCTGCACAAACTACAAAGATATCTAGTTGATGAGTCACACAATGAACCTTATGAGAGGATTATTCAGTAGAGGATAAAATCTATAACATAAATATCAAACAACCATTTGTGTTTCATGCCTGGAAGATCAATAACATATGTTATTTTTCTGATAAGGAGGCCTATGGAGAAGTATAGAGAAAGCGAAAGAGATCTTCATATGATGTTTACTTATTTGGAAAACATCTTATGACCGAGTACCCAGAGAAGTGTTGTTGATGGTTTTTAGGAAAAAGGGTGGCCAATCGAATACATTGACTTGATTAAAGACATGTATGATAGCTCTATTGCAAGGGTGAAGAGTCATGGAGGAGAGACACCAACTTCTCCTATCACAATTGGGGTGCCCCAAGGATCCGCACTCAACCCATACCTATTGATTATTGTTATGGATGAGTTGACAAAGAATGTTCAGGTTGATATTCCTTGGTGTATGTTATTTGTAGATGATATTGTTTTGATTGATGAAACTAAAGATGCATTGAATGGTAAATTTGAACGTTAGAGAAAGGCATCAAATTCAAATGGATTGATGATTAGTAGGATAAAAACTAAGCATACACATCTCAATTTCATCCAATATCATAGTGTGAATGATGGAGCCAAGTTGGACGGAGTAGATATACCAAAGTGTGAAAGTTTGTTACTTGGGTTCCATTATTCAAATAGATGGGGATGTCCAAAATGACATTTTTCACATGATCACTGTAGGATGGTTGAAATAGAGGAGTGCAACTGGAGCATTATGTGATTGGAAGATCCCTCTCAGATTAAAAACTAAGTTTTATAGAATAACTATACGACTAGCCATACTCTATGGGATTGAATGTTGGGCAGTGAAGAAACAAGGTCTCAATAAGATGAATGTGGCTGAAATGCATATGCTGAGATGGATGTGTGGGAAGATAAGAAAATATTGCTTGAGAAATGGTTATATCATGAATAAGGTGGGGGTGGCGAGCATTGAGGATAAGTTGCATGAGGGCCAACTCGGATGGTATGAACATGTGCAACACAAACCGACTAATGTGCCTACACAGAGAAATGCTATTGTGTCAAGAACAATAAATAGAAGAAGAGGAAGGCCTAAATTAACATAGAATGAGCTTATAAAGAGAGATTTTGAATCTCTACATCTCAACCAA
The DNA here is from genome assembly GCA_963693085.1 of Alisma plantago-aquatica. NCBI lineage: Eukaryota > Viridiplantae > Streptophyta > Magnoliopsida > Alismatales > Alismataceae > Alisma > Alisma plantago-aquatica. The sequence continues at coordinate 93,113,635 of OY856415.1, forward strand.
AATATGGCCAATGATAGAGCTGAATAGAAATGAAGGATCCATGTAGTCGACTCCAACATAGTTGGGATTGTTCCTTAGATGATGATGATGATGATGATGATGATGATGATGATGATGATGATGATGATGATGATGATGATGATGATGATGATGATGATGATGATGATGATGATGATGATGATGACGACGATGATGAAAACGCTAAATCTGATGTTGATGCATGTACCCATCTTGAGTGGGAGGAATCCACTCACTGGGACTCTATATGAGTCTCATGACGTTATTTAAAATATTTTTAGGTATAATACAATCCAACAGAGAGGTTTTGACAAAGAAGATATAAATAAAATAGTCTGGATAGATTAAAATGTCATTGTACTCTTACTTTCCCAGGACGAGTAGTGTATCAAATTCTTCATTAATGCACTTGCATATGTTGTAAATTTAATCACATGTGAGCAGTAGGATTTGATTATAGATTTAATGGAGTTGAATAAGAATTGTGATATTTTAATGTGATGTGATTGATGTGACATCAATTTATGAAAATTGTTAAGAAAAAAGGAAAAATTTATCTGTGATTTTCATATATTGTTTTAATCACCGTTGATGAGAATTCATTATTTTGTTTCATAATAATGTTTAAGTTTTGGGTTTCTCTCTAATGGTTGGTATGTATGCTGATCAAAAGAGAGGTTCTAATAGTGGGGATTCCAAACACCTTTCTTGATCATAATGGGAGTATGCTACATGGTCTTTGGGTCACATTTTGACATCTTATATGCCCTCATGGAGTCACTTTTTGGTATTTCTAGTGTTTTCTTACTGAACAGCACACCCATTATGGTTTTAAATGAGGTAGTGATGCCAAATTCTTTATCTTTTCTAGGTAATTTAGTTTCACATCAACCACCTAGTTTACCTCTTCTTAGATTTTTTTGTATGAGTAAAATAATCTTAAGATACCATTAGGGATGCCTAGAAGATCTGAGTTTCTTCATTTGTTGTCTCAAGTTTTATTTAACGGTTTGGTTTTTCATTTATGATTTATATGTTTCCCTTTTTGTTTCACATTTTAGGTTTTATTTTTACTTTTTTTGTAGAATTTCATGTATTCCTTCTTTTTCCCCTTTTAGGGTTTCTATTTTAAGGTTTCCCTTTGTACCCCTCTATTTACTCATTATTTTCTAAAATAAAAGTGTGTTCCTTCAAAAGCATTTTTTTTCCTTAACTGTCACATTCCTGATTACTTGCCTATGTGATTGTTTGGTTTTAGAGAAGTTGTGAAAATTATACATCTGCTTGGGGTTTCCTACTTTCTCTTTACTTTCTTTATCTTTCTATCATGGGATCCCATTTTCAAGCAAAAAAATGCACTCTTGCACTTTACACTCTTGAAACCCATACATCTATAGATCAAGTGCCAACCCTCATCTTGGATCCCAAGATGAGGCATGAGGTCTTTAGGTATGAACACAATACAATGATGGACGCCCAAAGGCCTCGACGATACCTCCTATCTTATCATGAATGACCAATTGTGGCCTCTATAGTCACGAGGTGTACTAGGTGTGGTGCCCATATCTGAAAAAATCAGTTTAACCCCAATGTGGGTGTCGTCACGTGATAGAGAGGTTAAGGACAACCCTCATATACATGTCATGCTTAAGTGAGAGTATGGATCACATCCAATATCATATCTATACAATCAATTGTTGATCTCTTTATGTTTAAGGTTTTTTTTTACTTCATGCATGAAAGATTGTTCTTGTTAATAATCATGATTATATCATTGCTTTCTAATATATTCATGTTTATAATATGCCAACAAATAAAAACAAACTCCCAAAAAATCAACAATCTTACCAACAAATTATGCAAACATATCCAATGGTGAAAGGTTGCCATTATTAACCCTTAGGTGGTGATTATTGTGCGTGTTAATTGACATCTTTGCAGTGTCTGACTTTGTGCCTAAATGTTGTTCAAATTAAACCTCAAAGTATATCATAATTTGGAAACCCTTTCCAAAGATCTCCGACATGATCCTCTCTAAAAGGTTGTCCAATTTTAGACTCATGATTTAAGCCTACCACTCATGTCTAAACTCTTGGTATGTGCCAAAAGGCTATAAATATCCCCCATAATTTTGATCAACCCTTCTCATGAACACATTTCAAGCTTCATCATCGATCAAAAACACTGAAAGGATACCAAACTCAAGAAAACTTCTTTAGAAATCCTTGACCATCTAGATGGTGCAGAACAACACAATCCCAATGTAAATCACTACGGAAGAATTGGAGCTTTGATGCTTAGATATACTATAGAGACTTGTTACATTTGATATGTATAGAGTTTTATCTAAGATTGGACCTCAAGTATTCATGAATCTTAGTTAGTGACATGACCCATCTTTTTTTAGTGGTTTGTGCATATCAACATGATAAATGAAGTGGGGATGACATAAGAGTAAAGACTTATTGTACATCTCTTTCTCTCCTTATTGGTACATGTGGTATGAGACATGCGAATTTTTATGTTGGTGGAGGGTAGCATAACATGATCTTACATATCTAAGTATGTGCCTAACAAACACATATCACAGGACGTTATTATGATGGGTAATACAAATGAATTAATGTAGATAGTCATCTAAACCTATGAAATAAAATATTAGAAAGTACTAATTGGTCAAGCCTAGATTCCCATTTTAAAGGAAACCTGATTTGTCTTAGAAACCTCAAATATATGTTAATCCTAGTCCTATACATATAGAAATATGAACATTTATAATAAAGTTATGGTGGTCGAGTATCGCCAACCAGGAATAAGGAAAACCATAAGGTAGATAGTAGAATGGAAATTATTGCAGATAATGTTATTAAAATGTGAGTAGGGTTGTAACATTCAAAAAGTTAAAAACTTGGTTAATTAAATCTAGATCCTTAATCAAGTACATAACAAAAAATCCCAACTATTTGATACTACCATCAATGAATTCCAAATGAATAACCTTATTCTTTGATTATTGTTAAAAGTAAATAAGAAACAAAGCAAATTTATTTCCTACCTTATTTTCAATAAATTAGGATAGTAAAAGAAAGTTGAAATGATAAATCATCTCTCCTCTCAACTGTATTCTTTTAAGGGAATTAACTATCAAGTCGCACAAAAAGAAACCAACTCATAAAAAGTGGTCACAAATTATTTGAACAAATAAATATAATTTCTCTGCCAAATCATTAATCAATGCAAACAAGAAATAGCATTATACTGGTTTACACAATTGCCTTTTCAGCTAAAATTTTATAGGCAACCAAATAGCAATATTTTTAGTAATCTGTATTTTTGGTTGAAATAGCAAAATTTTGAAGTAATTAAGGAAATTAGGAAATTTATTTGAATTCTCATATTTGATTTGAAACTTAACTTATTCATTATTTTTTTATTTGAAAGGTTGTTATATGGGACACAAATGGTTTATGATAGTTTTGGATGATTTCTATAATTATTTGACTTCAAAACAAAGTCATAGGAAGTAACAATATATTAGAAAATTTTGGAGGGTTGCAATTTCTTCAAAAAATATAATAAAGGAATTGTTATAATTGTTTGGACTTTGAAGCTAAATAGGAGAGTGACTTGTTTTAGTCACATCTCAAGGTTCAAATATCAGATTGATCTTAGACTTGAAAGTATTTCATTTGATGATAAATTTGAAATTGATCATTTATATTTGATAGCCTTGTGTACATATACTTATACAAAAGATATTTAAAGAAATGTTATGTAGTAAAATTGGTTAACTATTTTCATATTGTGTAATATCAATTTTAATACAAAAGTGGGTCACCTCATTTTACTAAATACATGTTTAGAAAATACTATAAAGTTGTAGTTTGAAATGGCGAATACTTTTGTGGAGGTTTGCAGGAATGTTGTGGGGGTAGTAAACCTATAATGAGTCTCTTATAACAATATCCTCATATGTGCCTCTAGGTAGATAGAACTACCTTATAGCATCAGAAGGGTTCAAACCAGTAGGTAAGATACTTCACATGGTTCTTTAAGTTAGATACATGAAACTCATAATGCATCAGAAGTGCCAGATCAAGTGAGGAAAGATGATAGACAAAGTCATAAACCCATTTCAAGACTTCACAAGATTGTCATTCCTTAATTTTAGCTTCCCTAACTCATGGGCATGGCATAGATGGGTTAGATTCTTATGAGACATAATTCTCAATATAGATGGTTAAGTCCATGTACTATGCATTAGTGTAACATTTAATTCGATATTGGTGACTCACATTCAAACTAAGTATATATGTGGTGGATGGACAACATTATTTCAATCCTCAAAATTATCAAATGATTCTTTATCCACAAATGAGAATAGCTCTAGCGAGGTCTCTATGCCATTATTATTATCTACATGGAACATAATTCTTCTTTAACATATATAGTTTTAAGGTTGGCCTCAAAGGGAGCTTAGGCTGAGCTCTCTAGGCTTCAATAACTCAAGTTAGGGTCTACCCAAGTATAAGACATCTACCCATGACCATATATTACCCAACTCTCTTAGATAAAACCACTACATTCCTATATCAGGGGCCACCAATCTGAGTATAAGTCTCTATCAATATACCTCCTCTAGGGGTTTGGGACTTTTCTATCACCTATATGTAAGGTTCATTATGCATGCTTCCTCTAGGATTTTGGGACTTTCCCCTCAACCAAATGTAAGATTCATGAGGCTTAAGTACCATATCCCTTTTATTAAAATACATACATATTTACAAGGCCCTTTCAGGACATCTAGGGTTTCCAACATCATCTTGTACAAAGATGAGATGGTCTAATTCTTCTATTTTTAGAGTATCTTAGCTTATGAATTTCATCATATATCACATTATAGTCTGAGGTTAAGCTCTTTGGTCAAAACCTCTACCTTCCTATGTTTGGGGTTTTCCTCCTCAAGGTCCATTCTCCTATGAGGTATATCCCCCTCTAAGGATGACTAAGAACATGTCCTAATACTCTCTGACCTCCTTTACATAGAGTTCATGCTCTCATGTTAAACCTGAGGCATGTTCAACTTGTACTTAATGGGAAATCCATATCACTAATCGGGTCTAAATACTCAATAAGATATTACTCTTGTTTCTCTTTCACACAAGGGTACTGTAACGCCTCGGCCCACTGCCCAAGGCTCTAGTAGAGTTTCAGGAATGGCGACTGGCCCCACAGACCACCACTAGCCTTAACTGCACGTTTTTGTCCACTCACGCGCAAGCCAGGATCAACTTCCCGACTGGTCACCCATCCTAGTACTACTCCAAGCTGAGCACGCTTAACTTTGGAGTTCTTTAGAGATGGGCTCCCGGAAAAGGAGGTGCACCTTGGTGATATGGGTAGTCCAATCATTCCTTTTAAGATCATGTTATCCGAGGCCTCAAATCCTGGGATGTTACAGGTACCAATACATGTAAGGTTTTAGCATGTATAATTGTGGCTAACAACCACTTATGGGTTGGTTATTCTACAAACCATCATCAACCTTTATTAAAGGGATCATTTATATATCCACTGAGATCAAAACCAAACTCTCTTGAATATAATCCCACATATACATTCATTGCATTATTTATCACATGATAACCTTTTCACTTAGGTCTTTCTCAAGAAAGGTTTATCCTGCAACTCTACTCATAAGACTATGAGGTAAAAACCTTATATATTTTGATCATTTCATTGCTTCGGGCTTAAGATATTCCTTACCAATTTTGTGTATTTAAGATGGATACCTTTCTCTAACATTTACCTTAAGCTAAAATAAGCATTTGTCTACAATCCAAAAATAGAGTTCTCTTTATTACATGTTTAGAGAGGGTGAGTTCACAAATCATAAATTTCTAAAATTAGGTGGATTCCTGCTAAATGAGTGGCTTCTAATACATGAACATTTTTCTAACTCTAAAGAGTTTTCCTTAATCTAAGGAAATGTGATTTTCTTAGGGCCCTTGAGTTTGTGCATAATCTTCCATAGGGTTTCCTTATTATAGAAGTCTATATATATTCCTCATGCATTATTGGCTTTATTCATTCCCTCAGGATCTCTAGTGGTATAGAAACTTATAGAGTGACCTCCTCTTGAATCTCAGTCTTCATGTACCCCCATAGCTCCCCTTCTTGACCAAGAGTTGGCTTAGAATTCTATCCTACATAGGGTTATATTATGTTTTATAACATTTATCATGATTCGTACTTTATGCCAATTAAGGGTCTCTTACTTTGTTGATACTCCATGTCTTATCAAATCATCTTGAAAAAAGGAGCCCTTAAGTTCACATGATTGTAGCATAATTCTGCATAGTAGATTTATTTATAAGAAGCACTCATCAATATTCATGTTCATATGCTTGAATAGTTGGTTCAAATATCATTTTTTTGTGAAAAGTTCATGAGGTGGTTGTAGGGACTAACATGTCTCATGTACTATACTAACATCTCATAAAACATTCATATTTTAGCTTTAAGTCCTCCTAGGATAGCAAGAATTATCTCAAAATTTAAATCAAAGACAAGGTGTTTAAAATCATCCTTAAAGTATGATTCTAGTCCTAGATGTCCTCTCAATTTTCTTTGGGAGGCCTCTAAACAAAAATACTAGACCCACAGACTTTGGACTAATCTTCCTCAATAAGGTCTTTCTCTTTACATGGGATGACCCTCTGCATAACTTAACACCATTCATCAAAAGAGTGTTTCAGTCTCAACTAATTCTATGCTTAATCAGTGAGCTCTGGCATGTTGTGTACTTGCATAACAACATATATGTATCTCATGTACTTCAATGCTCCATGTACTGGAATGACTAATATGTGTAGCTTACACATATTCATGACTGACTTTACCTTTTGTACTTTCATGACTGCTTGTATCTCAAGTATGTGCATGCATGAAATCTGTTGGTATGCAATATTGGTGACTAATCCAGCTCCTCAAACCATTCAAGTTTTCATAACCCTAGTGCTTTCATGTGGTTTGCTGATCATAAGTATCTTCTTGTAAAAGCATGCACTAATCAAGCTAGATGAGATGGATTAGACACTTGCTTAGGTTTTCATTATCGATCTTGCGAGGTCCTTTCCTAGACCAAACCTTGTTAGGATCTAGGTATCGTTACCTATGTGCAACCTATCTCAGCCATAATACATCACAAGCTTCCATACATATACACCCTACAAGCTAGTCCGCCAAAAAACATAATTTTGAATATAGGGTAAGTACCTTCACTATAAGTTTCTTGAAAACTTATCATTACCCTAACGCATTCTTATTTTGAATTTGAAACATATTGGTCGAGCATATGACCTTGATCTACTAGGTAGGCATCTGTAGTTCTAGCACTCTTGTAATTCCTATATTTCCTTTCATGCTTATCGTGTGAGGCTTCTCTTACATATTCTTGGATTGACCATGAGTAGTGTTGTAAGACTCCATGAAATTCTTCTTCCTTGTTGAGTCCTCAACAAACCCTAACTAGCCCATAACACTTTCCTTTGTAACCCTAAGGTATGCTAGTGCCATATCATTAAGCTTATCACCACATTGAGATCTAGCAGTTGCAGTCAGGGGATAAACAATCATGAAAGATTGGCTCAGTAATCTCGCTTTCTTTTGTTAGGGTATAGGGACTTATCTATAAGATATCACATATATTTCTAGACTTCCATGTAATCATCGCCATGTCTAGGATTAAATAACTTCTTATTTCCTTCCATTCGAGAAGCTCATATATGTGTACATATTCATGCCATCAACCGCACTCATGATAGAGTGGAGAAGAATGTTTTTAGTCAATATGATCAATTCCCTCACCATGGCTTGCTATTTTTGGTAGAAATTAGGTGTCTCACATCATTTGCATCTATTTAGGTGCATCATGGAGAAAAGGAATTTATAGGGATAGGGTCCCATCCTTAGGAGGTTAGGGTTTATCAAACTCAAATATCTTGTGTTTTTCTTTTGGGACTTGAGGTAGTATACAACTATATCTACTTATTGTTAGGGTTTTGTGTAATTAATTTTCTCTGGATCATGATCTTTGGTCGAATATGAATTACATAATAATGTTTTCTTCTTTCTCCAACTCTTACTAGAGTTTCTTAAATTTTTGAATATCCCTACATCTACGAAGTATACCCAAGATTAGGGTTTTTAAGCCTAATATTCTTATCATAAGTTTTTTTCTTTCATCTACGATACTTAGGTACTTTTCATATACATAGTTTATTCCTATTCATCCTAGGTTCTTAGAAGTTTGTTCGGTTTCTCCTATAGAAGAAGCATACATTAGATAAAGTATGACTCATCATATACTTAATTTTAGATTTCAAATTGGCATTTCATGTGCATTAGTTAACCGAGAATGTATTAACCCTAATTTTCTTTGAAACTATTACTATATGAGAAGATAAGTAAATCATAGGGCTTAGAAAGGTGAACCCTAAGGTTTGAAGAGAATAGAGATGAGAAAGAGAAAACCTTTAGACAAAAATACCAAGGTATGCTATTTGGGGGAATCCTTAGGTTTTTTCTAGGAAGGAATCACAATGGCCCAAGAGTCCTCACAAACCAACTAGTGGTGTGGAGGAAAAATATTGCCAACCCCCAGGATGTGAACCATTATAGACACTATTACTTCTTGGGAATACCCTAAAAACTCCTTTTAGTTCTATAGATTTTTTGAAACTATTAATAATTAAAATTCATTTGTTATAAGTTGGGGCCTTGATACAAATTGTAACAACCTCCTCCTGTTATCTCCAATACAAGTGGACCAAGAAGGAAAGAGCCACTATCCATATCTTCAAGATCTAGATTCATAACAAATTACTAATAACAATCAATAACTTCAAAACATGGTGTCATCTAAAAGAGTGGGGAAGAAAATATCTCCACTATGGATGTTATGACGGTATCTGAGCTTAATTGGTAAGTTAAGGTTTATTTGGATGAATACATTCTTTCACATGTTGTGGTACACCTCATGTGGGTTCAGGGCATAATAAGATAAATGAGAGGTTAAACAAGTGTGTGCAATTATCCAATTATTCTTTGTATGATTCTAAATTATTAGTCCTATGTATGATCAATCAAGCATGTTCATATATATTGATTCACTCTTGTGAATATCTAGAGTATCCTTCTATATTTATTATTGTGAATGATTAGTCTCTTTAAAGCTTACTGTTGTTATAATTGATATCAGTTGCTCAAAAGTATATCTATAATTATATTAGTGCTTTAGACCATTTCTTTGAAGTACTCATTCACTGAGCGAGTAGGCTCACCCCTATACTCACAATTTTTAGGGAAACCATGTGGACTTGAAGAAGGTCAAAGCATCAGAGTAGATCTACCACATGAGTTGAGTATGAGATTAGTTAAGTTCAGTCGGTCCCTGTCACTCTAGGTCCTAGTATATATGTGAGAGTGTTGTAAGTGATGTTTTGTATCTTTGTTCTCTTAATAAGAGAGAATGTATCTGATTATCATGTCATATGTACCTGAGAATGAATGTATGGATGTGTATCCGTTATGTTGAGATCATATTAAAGTAATTAAAGTTTGATTATCTTGTAAAGTTGTTTATGTGATTGTATGCGAGAAAACAAAGAGTTTGAAATAAAAGTAAATAAAAAGAAAAATAATCACGAGTGAACTTTATATTAAGTATAATCCTCAAAGTTATGCCCTAATCTCGTGATTAGTGGTAATCGTCGGATGTAGGTGTGACATCTCTTGGTATCAGAGCTTAGGCTGAGTTGTTAGGGACCGTTAGGATAGAAAGTTAGAGTTATAAGTGTGGCAGATAGGAGGTGATGTGTCTTTAGCTCTGGGAGGTTTGAGTATTTAGATACCCTGGCCCGATATATGAATACTTAGATTGACTAGTATCAAGCTACTCTGTCTATTTTTCTCTGGATGCCCTGACCAGGTATGTAGAGGAAGGATGGGCTAGAGAGAAACCCTAGAAATCTTAGGGTTAGGACACTGGAAAGTAATGAAGAAGTAAGAGATTAAACATAGAATGTGATACAACTCTTGCTTTTATATTTCTTCTTTGATTGGAGATCAACAGAAATGCTCTTATATGTATGAATTTAGATTATCAGTTTGTAGAATATAGATGGCTCTTTTATATTGTTGTGTATCATGAAGTGATTCAGTTATTATTTATATTTTTTGTGTCAAGTAGACCAAAATTTATGTTTAAATGAGTTTTCCCTAAGTGGGTATTCTTTCCACATGTTTGATATTAATAGGAGTTGGTTAATCTTGAGTAGATCTTGGGTTCAGGACTGCAGGTTCAGCCTGGTCCAACTGGTAGGGTGTGTTACTAGGATCTAATGACTCCTACTGAAAATATAATAAGAGTAGACTCTGGATAAATTAGACCCACATCATAGTGAGAATGTACATACACTAAGATGTTGACATATGGGAAAGATTAGAATAGCTAAGAATCAATTGGAATCGATATCTGAGATCCAACTTTGGGGCCTCATATGAGAAACCCTTAATTAAGAATAAAGGAACACGACATAAGGTACTGATTAAGTTTAATGATTAGTATTATATGAAACAAAATATGAAAAAAGTATGTAAGGGTCAAGATAGTAAGAATCAATCATGAGGAATGGACTATATAATCGAGTACAATGTTTTTATGTACTCCAAAGCAAAGGGAAAATAGAAGAAAAGAGTTAAGTATACAATAAGTACATAGAAATGAAGAGTCTTCAGAAGAGTTAAAGTAAAGAGAATTAGATTAACATGTAAATCATAAGACTAGGATAAGAAACTTAGTTTAAACAAAGAGAGATGTTGTAAATGATGAGCTTGATTAAGAAATGAGGATTGCATGACACAATTGAGAGCATGGAATGTATCATCTTTATTATAAAGTTTAATACATTCATCCTTACTACCTTTGGGATTTTAAGTCTCTATAGAACAACAAACTAGTTTCTAAAAGAAGAACAAAAGTGTGTCTTAACAAATGGATAAGTCATACAAAGGTAAACTATATTCAGGAGGGAAAAAACTTGATTGAAAGAGATACTACGTTTGACCCATGCATGAGCCATTTGATTTAAAATGAAGGATATGTAATGTATTAAACATGAGGTGAAACTAGTAGATAGATTATTGATTTAGAATTTCAACTTCACATTAGTAGAAGGATACATAGAAATATGTGCAACATGGTATACATGATCATACACATGAATAAGCAACATGATCTATAAGAAAAATTTTGAAGCTAAAGATGATAAGTGGAAGAGTAGTATATGGTAAGGGGATTATGGAAAGTAAGGAAGGGTTTGAAACATGATGGAGTAATATATATTATAAAATAAAGAGGTTAGGAGATTCAAGCAAGTGCTAATTAGTCAAGTATCCTTGTTGATAACCAATTAAACCTACATATGTGAAATGTATTAAGGGAATGTTTGAAGATAAGAATTCTAAGTCTTAGAATTATCTTCTCTTTCATATCTTCCTTAATGAGAGAAATGTGGGAATGAAGTGATAAGAAAATGAATCATATATGATGCTTAACCACCATGGTAGAAACATCTAGTGAATGTAATAGTGACACACAATATGATGATGAAACCCTAGCAGGGTAAATTGACAATGTAATCTATCTTAATGGCCAAGTAAGAGAAAGGAAATTCAATTGATAAGATAAGGAAAACTTTAGTAAAACTTGTGTGATCCAAAGTTTGAATTTCAAATTAAGGGAGCAAAGTCACATCACAATAACATCATGCTACTGATAAGGACAAAGACCTAGAATGTTTTGAGTTGTAGTAGTTCAAGGGATGTCACTAGTGATTTGACCTTGAATACTAGAATCTCTATAAAACAAGATCATGCGATTTGCACTATGAGAAGTAAACTAGCACTAATAGTAATCCAAGCTAATCTGGAAGGTTGATGAACAATATGAAAATGATTCACAGCAAAGGGTAAGAAATAAATTTGAAATGTAACAAGTGTGTTTTGAACAAAAGGAGAAATACAATATGAGTAAAGTGTGATACGATATAAATTCTTGCAGTGATAGCAAGAATGATGAATAATCTACTTGTACCTTGTATGTTTCAATTTTAGGGATGTTTAATCTACATGATTAAAATGAGAAGGATAAGTAGCAAAAAGTAAGTAGTAATGAATGAGAGAGAGATAACAGAAAACAATGGCTTTTAGTAATATGTAAATTTTCTTTTAGAAGTATAATTTGTTGAAGGTATATTAAGGGATGTAAATTGGTTCTACGTATGATTTCAGTGTTCATGTGCAAACAATATGTTAATTAAAGGTGTCTGATAGTTGTAGTCATTCTTACCAGTAATCCATCTTAGTATTGTATAATTGTGGTATGGTGATATGGGTTGAATGATGATGGAACAAATGAAGGGTTACCCTGAGTAAGGTAGTCTTACTTATTCACTCATATGAATAGAAGGGATGATAACCATATTGTATTGATATGAAACTGTAATGAGGTATAGATTGTTATACCTAGCTTTAATATAACTAAGTGATGGTAATTGGGTATGAATAGTCCTTGAATGACTAATACAATCATGGAGTACATTGTTACTGTTGTTGAAACCCTAGTATGCTATAACCTGATGGTTACATCTTGAATTATGTGTGGGTTCATACTTGAGAATAGTATGAAATGTGATGGTGATGCTTCACCTTATGCATCCATGATCTAATGGGGATGTCGTGATTAGTATTGTACAATTGTTGTTGAATCTAGTCTTCTAACTCAAGACTGTTTTGCTATTCGAGTAGCACAATAGTAAAATTCAAAACAACATGGTGAACTCTCTTTTGTGACTTAGAGGTAATACATAACAATAGTATATATTGATTCGTATGAATTGAGATATTTGGATCATATTATCAATGTTGAGGTAACACCTCAAGAGTATGAAAATTTTGAAATGGTTGTTTCTCTCTCTATCCTATGATTGATTGTGGTAGAGAATTCATTTGATATCATTGGGAACTGTTTCAAACATGTTGTGATTAGAAAAGAAATAAAGGACTTAATGTTGAAAATTGCATTCACGTATGAAATACTAGAATATAATGACATGTAAGATTTCAGAAGCTTAAAATCAACCTTGAATGTACTTTTCTTGCATATTTATGTTTCGGGGGCGAAACCTTTTTAAGGAGGGAAGAATTGTTATGACCGTATCTGAGCTTAATTGGTAAGTTAGGGTTTATGTGGATGACTACATTCTTAGTTATATTGGTCATTGATTAAACATGATTAAGGATGGTAGTTCAATTATGATGTGTTAAACTTAATGAGAACCCCAAGTATGCTATCGATTTGTATAATTAGGGTTTGAGAAAATATAAACCCTAGTTGGATGAAATTAGGGTTTTCACCAAATAATCTCATGTTGGGGAGGAATGAGAGAGGTATACAAAGGAAAATGAAAATGGTAGTTGAAGGCTAGGAGAGCACGGTCGTGGTGGGTAGCACGACTGTGGTGGGTCGTTGGTGGCACGAGCATTCTAGGCCACACGGCCATTTTGAAAGAATTGAACTATTTATCAACTTTTGTCTCAAATCTGATGAAACCAATGCACCACACCCTTGGTAGGAAGCACGGTCATACTGGGTCCATCTTAGCACGGCCATGGCAGCTTGCATGGTCGTTCTGGGGCATTTACTCTTCAACTAACATTTCTGTAGATTTCTAGATAGCAGTGCACTATTCTATTTTTAGTGATTTAATAAAAGCTTGAAATGATCACAAATTTTAACTGAAGCTTTGTACCTCAATTACAAACAACATGACCAATTTTCATTATTTTTGGAGAAGGTTTGATCTCTGCAATACATGAATTACAGTAACTTTTTTATGATAGAAAAATCTGTTGAAATAAGAAAAAGTTTAGTGAGGGGTCAATGTGCAATTCACCCAAGCAGCTCAATTGCTCTATATGGTCAACCTAACATACTAGGATCTCTCATAATTCGTGATTCATTCTAGAGAAATGAAATCCTAGAGAGAGAGGGAGAGTTAGGGTTTGAGAGGAGAAAGTGGTGGAATTGCAGATCTAGGGTTTCTCTATCCGAGATGTGATCAAATCAAGTAAGTTTAGCTTCTTTGCATAGCCTTTCATGGTGAATCTTATCTCACATGTCAATATTCCATCCCTCCTATGATTTGATCCAAAATGGTATCAAAACTTTCTCTTTTCTCACTCTTTATTCATACTCCCTCATTTTTAGGGTTTCTGATTTGAAAGGAAGAAGAATTGGGTGAATTGCTAGGGATTTGATATGAGATCGTGATTTTTAGGGATGAACTACGTTTTTAAACTATTTTCACACCTTAGGGTGAGTGGGAACTTCCCTTAAATAGTATATTGCACGAAAATTAGTTAAATCATCCATAATCTTCAATTGCTTAGTATGCGACTACAAACCCTAAATTGTCTATTTGATCTAAGTTGTTGCAAAATGATATGAAATGGATTCTTCCTCTATTTGGATGAATTTTAGATGATAAAATCACATTATAAATGTATACAATACATCCTAATGAGAATTCCCTAAGTATTCATAGAGGTTATAAGAGTAAACTGAAATATAGGGAATTTGTCTATGACTGAAATTGTTGTACAATTAAATAGAGAAATTTGTTTATCTGGATCCCCTTGGTTATGAATGATTGTTTATCTGAATGTGTAGTAAATATATGTTAGATACTACCTTGGATTTCATTTAAGGTGAATAGTGTTTGTTTGATATCTCACTAAAGAGGGTGAAACCTTAGATGCGAGGAAAGTTGGATATTTGTGAATAGATATTGCGAAATCCATTTGAAGGGATTTTCTTGACATGATAGACTTTATTTATTCAATTTTATTCTTTATGCATGATATCTCAGTGAATGGCATGGAAACCCAAATTAAGCTCAGTTCCAAGGTTTTATACATATATTTATTGTATATGATTTTTTGAATGTTTATGTCGCATGAAATCCTTATGAGAGCCAGGTGATAAGTGAATGAGGTAAATGAAACCCTAAGGATAGGGTGTTCAATGAATTAAGTATTGTGATATCAATGTTCTCAGTATGAGAAGTGGTGATGCTTAACAGTTTAGTTGTGGTAAATGTTATCAGATGGTCAATAAAAAGAATGGTTTACAAAGCTAAACTAAGATATGTTGATGTGATGATTGAATTGTGAATGTAAAGAGTGAATTAGACATTTAGATGTCCTGAATACTGTAGAATCCTCACAGGATGAGGCCTGCGTTGTGGGGAGGAAACGGTTTCCCGACTGGAGGTAGTTCAGATCAAGGTAAGCCGGAGCGCACCAGTAGGGTGTGGGGGTCTTGACCAGTAGGCAGACTCCATATAGTTGTGTGGTACCCAACACCAATCGGGGATGCCGGTGGTACATGTATTACATGATGTAAGTGATCAGTGGTCAGTAGGTCCACTGATGCACAGTAAGCGTGAGGGCTTTGACTCACTGCTTGAGTACCCAGGTTGAGAGGTGGAGTCTGAGATATCCGGCTGCTTCCATTAACCGCCGAGAGGCAGACATGCCGAGGCCCACTGTAGATGGGGTCTTACTCGAGAGATAGGCTTAGGAACCTGGGCATGCTTCTAAGCCTTGTACAGTGATATTGTAGCTTGCTATGATTCTTTCACATGTTGTGGTACACCTCATGTGAGTTCAGGGCATAATAAGATAAATGAGAGG
The DNA here is from genome assembly GCA_963693085.1 of Alisma plantago-aquatica. NCBI lineage: Eukaryota > Viridiplantae > Streptophyta > Magnoliopsida > Alismatales > Alismataceae > Alisma > Alisma plantago-aquatica. The sequence goes on from OY856415.1 coordinate 93,129,472, forward strand.
TTAAACAAGTGTGTGCAATTATTCAATTATTCTTTGTATGATTTTGAATTATTAGTCCTCTTTAGGATCAATCAATCATGTTCATATATATTGATTCACTCTTGTAGATATGTAGAGTATCCTGCCATATTTATTATTGTGAATGATTAGTCGTTTTAAAGCTTACTATTGTTATAATTGATATCAATTGCTTAAAAGTATATATGTAATTATATCAGTGCTTTAGACTGTTTCTTTGAAGTAATCATTCACTGAGCGAGTAGGCTCACCCCTCTACTCACAATTTTTAGGAAAACCACGTGGACTTGAAGAAGGTCAAAGCATCAGAGTAGATTTACCACATGAGTTAAGTATGAGATTAGTTAAGTTCAGTCGGTCCCTCTCACTCTAGGTCCTAGTATAGATGTGAGAGTGTTGTAAATGATGTTTTGTATCTGTGTTTTCTTAATAAGAGAGAATGTATCTAATTATCATGTCATATGTACCTGATAATGAATGTATGGATGTGTATCGTTTATGTTGAGATCATAATAAAGTAATCAATGTTTAATTCTCTTGTAAAGTTGTTTATGTGATTGGATGCGAGAAAACAAAGAGTTTGAAATAAAAGGAAATAAAAAGAAAAATATTCAGGAGTGAATTTTGTATTAAGTATAATCCTCAAAGTTATGCCCTAATCTCATGATTAGTGGTAATCGTGGGATGCAGGTGTGATAATGGAGTTATATAATTTCTTGAATTTACGAAGGACTAAAGTTTACGAAACAAAAATTTAAACTAACAAAATCGTCCTTGTTTTCTCTTTCTGCATTATAACTTTCATTTCTTGCAACATGATCCACTACTTCAGGTCACTATTCCTAATCTAAAATGGCAGCAAATAGAATGCATCTAGTACATATTTATGCTAAGTACGTGAGTGAAAACAAAATGTGTGCACTTCATTTTTAACAACTTACATGGAAAATAAGAATCAAATATTTGCAATTCAACAAACTTCACAATTATTATAAACCAATAATCTTTCTCATCTCACTCGATGAACAAATAAATGAACCATGAATGGATATTGTAGTGTATGTCCTGTTGTTATGCTTGTCGAGTGTGTATCCCACAATTGGATTCTTTCACATGGATTCATACTAGTTTCTGAAACACCCTCTTGGTGATTATTCTACATTACAATTTGGGGGCAAATATCTCCCAAAAACACCCTTATGAGGTATTAGTTACTGGATTCCATTGAAATGGCTTAGTGATACACATAGGAACTTATATTTAGAGGGAATAAAAACATTCTTGACTGGCATTCATCATATTATTCAACATTTCAAAAACCTTCAAGAACCTAGAAAGCATGATTAAATAAATTACTCATAATTCAGCCACGTACCTTCTCTTGAAGGGAATGTGATGTCCACATTCAAGTAAATCAAGAAAACAAGCATTAATGTGAAAATTCATATTTAACACCAAGTGTTACGAACATATCAAGATACCATAGGTTTTAATGTTTAATTTTAGGGTTTGGATGAGTTAACTGGGGTTTGGTTCTAAAATTCCTAATTAAGGGTTAAGACACCCTAAGTCATCATACTAAACCATGACTCCCTTGATAAAGGGTTCCATTGTTCATATTAGGGGACACAAACATTACTATCATTGATGGATCAATACGATTAGTCCTATAGATTAGAAGATGTATCCAAAAGTGATAAACGCCAAACCAAGGTCTTTTACATAATGCATTTTAAGAAAGTACAAATGATATTGTGTGAATTATGTATAGAATTAGGTCTTAAAACCCTATCCATTAGATATACTTCTTTTCTTGATCGATTAGATATAGAATTTTGCTACAATGAGATATTCCTAGAATTTTATTAAATTTATGAAGATATACCTATTTTAGATTTCTCTGGGTCATTGATCTTTGATCAAACAACTTGATCTGAGCCTCAAAGCCCTTTGGGCACATTCTCTTTCTGGGCCTAACCTTGGCCTGTGGATACTAGGCCCAACTTTTTTGATCATGGTGGTGAGTGTTTACCAAAAGTTGTTACTTCCTCACATGGAAATACCAAAGGAGAGACCACCTCTATTTAATTTGGGATGCATTATTGGGGTCCACAATCTCACAACCACTTATTCTCTTTCTTCCCCCTCCTTCATGCTCACATTCACACAAAGGGGGACAGAATAACCAACACTAGTCGGGGAATGGGCTCAGGAGCTTGGGACCTCAAAGAGGTGCAAGAAGGTAATGCACGATCATGCCTTGGTCCCACAAAATCAAAGGGGGGATTCACAAAGGCTAATGGTGGATCAAGTGGCAGATGCAGGGCAACATTGGCGCCCAACTAAAAATCCTCCTGAATGTGAGAATCAAGGTGTGTGTAGGAGCTTTACAACAACTAGGAATGGTGTAGTTGATACAAGGGAGACACCGTGGAGATGATAGAGTATTTATACATTGTGAGCGATGCAAGGTTTAGATTTTCAAGTTTGCTTTCACTATAAAGAGAGAGAGAGAGAGGGAAGTATCGAGCAATTTGATCCCAATAGATAGGGGTTAATTGTGGTCAAATAACTGACAAGTTGAGCAAAATGGATTGAGGGGGAGTTTGAGAGGGAAAATGGGGAGAGAAAGGGTCTAGGTGATAGGAGATGGAGGAGATATCACGACCACCTGTGCACTTCACCCTTAACAATGTTGAGTGGTTGAAGATGATGTTGGCTTTGTCAGATCATCATCCAAAAGTTGTCGAAGTGTAAGATACATTGAAGGGTCCAAGCCAATGATCCCTAAGGACACAACCATTTAATTATGTAACACTAAAACAACCATTTTTTAGGGCACTAAAACAACCATTTAATTATGTAACATTGATTAATATATCAATCAATCAAGAACTTAAATGCCAAACATCACACAACCTTTCAAAATCCATAACTTTAGAATAGTAACTCTGATGGTGTTGAATATTAATCACTTCTTACTTATGATTATATTTTATTTTGGACCAAGTTTCATCCTATTACAAAAACATTTGATTGCCTGATTAAACCATTAAGGCACACATAAACAATAATTTGCCCAAGTTATATTTTTAATGTGTTAGTCTACTAAAAAAGTTGAAATGAATTGCAATTATATGTTTTTCTTTATTTCTCTCTCAACTTGCTACCATAATATGTATCAATAGAACTAATGAGTTGAAAATTTTTTCCTTGACTCTCTAGTCACCCTTATATAAAATCAAACAAAACTCTCCATGATCACATATGATCTCATAAAGTCAAAGTTTGTACAAAAAAGGATCACAAGAGAAGATATTTACTCGCTTGGACCTTCAATTCTTTAATTGGTGCCCGAATGGACTCAAAAGTAAATATAAAATAGCCAATTTATTTATTTATAGGATTATATTTAAGCATAATTTTTCAATTACAACTTCTATACAAAAGGGAGGAAATTCCAAGTCCTAACAAAAATAATTCAAATGTCTAAACTTGCAAATCCTAGTTTGGATGAATTAGGTCATACATGAAAATATATCATGATTAAAGATTATATAGTTTATCTTCTTAGATCATTTTTATAATCACTTGTAATGACTCTATGATATTTAATTAATCTCAAAATTGCAAAAGAATTATTTAGATTGATGAAACTTGCACTTTGCTTTAATTGATTTAATGCAAAATGAGTATTTTTGTCAACTGTGATTCTTGAAGCTATCTTAGCTGATGAGCCCTTTTGCATTAGTCAAGTAATTTTATCGTCTGAGAAGTTGCTATCATGGTGACTCGACCGGTGAGGTTGTAAAACCTTATCTTCTAGTGTAATTGGATGACTTATGATCCTTGCATCTCGGTCGATGGTTCTATAGCTAAAAGGTGCAAGCTAGTAGTTGGAGATAGAGTAAAAGCAAAATAGGTCCATTGGAATCTCTCTCAAAAGGCTAGAATTCATTTTAAAGTATTCTAATGGCTAGAAGGCACCCTCAACTATAAATAGGATCCTTTGGGCTTCATCCCATGATTGACCATCATTAAAAATACCCCTATACCATAGTTGAGAGAAAAAGTGTCAGAAAGAGCCACTATCCACTCTCATGAGCTAAATTTGCTACATTCAATAGAGTGAGTAGGAAATCAATAAGAAAGATAGTCCTACATGTGTACCCGGTGAGGCTCTAACTTACATACCTCCAATTTCTTTTTCTCTCTCTCATGAAGATGAAGTTTCTCTCTTTTGACTAAGAGAGGAGAATAAGGACATGAAGCCCTTTGTGAAAAGCGTCTCCTTAGTGAAGGTGAAATCATAGACAGAAGACTCTTGGTTAAAGAGTAGGAAAGACCTTGGCAAAGGAAAAAGATGGTAGACAAGGGTGGGTTAGTCCTTAGAAAAAGATGAAGGATCTTGGTCAGTCATTTGTAAGCCCTTTGTAGTATGAGTAAGTGGTGTGCAGTGTATGTGGATAAGGGACTCTTTAGTCCCATATTGTCTGTATCTAAGTGGGAAGGTTTGTGTGCACTTGTTCTAAAAAATACAAGAGAAATGTTGAACGTGGCATCATGATTCAGGATTAAGAGAATGATCTTTGGTCTTCGTTTTCTTTTTATACTATAAAGTTTGTCAATGAAATTTTTTCTCGAGCTGTAAATGTAATCAACCTGTATTTGACTGACTCTCGAGTGGCATATTCGAGCAGTTAAAAAGAACTCGAGTGCTTGTATTTGAGCAATATAATATGCTCTTGAGTACTTATATTTTGACCAGTGTCTAAGTGAATCTAAGAATGTATCACATTTGATATGTATTCGACCAGTCACAATGTATTTGAGAAGTTCCATAATGGTCGAATACTAACTTTCTATGGTCAGTTACGTTTTCAATAATTTTGCAATTCATTTGTTTGACGCTTCAAATTGTCTGATAGTGAAATAGAGAGAGAGAGAGAGAGAGAGAGAGAGAGAGAGAGAGAGAGAGAGAGAGGTGATTTAATTCAGATTGCTTATAGGCCTCCATGATCATTAGGGTTGGACACTTGAATCACTATTAAATAACCTATTACTGTCGCAGAGACATGAAGTCTGGGCGAACTATCTCCCTCATTTTCTTGTTGTTGTAATCTGCTACTACTACTCACTAATCTACTCCACGTGATTGAGGCGTTTTGTTTACTCCTGATGTATCTACTCCTTGGTTTATTGTTTCTTATTCAATCTTGTCATGTGTTGTCGGGGTTGCATGATTTCTTAATATTGTCCAAGAAAAGAGACAAACTGATAGTGGTGAAGGTGAATCCCAGGTCCTTGATCTTCTTATTTGAAAGGTTGTAGTGCTTCACCCCCCCCCCCACCCCCACCTGCCTGGTGTATGAGTGTGTGTGGGGACCAGGGGGTGGGGGTCAGTGTAAGGCAGCACACAGAACCCAGACACCGGTCATAAGAAGTGGGGCAACACACACCTTATATCAGGTCAAATTTCTTGACTTGTGTTGGTTTTCAAAGCCCAATTTGGTTGGGTGTACTTGGATGATAAATTATGAATTGAGGAAACTCACAATTTGCAGCTGGACTACATAGTAATAAAGTAGCACCAAGCTAGTTTGAATCGTAACTCTGCACGCGCGTAGGTCATGTATTCGTTTCAGGATATGGTGGTCGATTGTGGATCCATGCAGGAAGCATACTTTGGATATTGTGGTGTAAAAGGTGTGGGAACGGTGCGAGTTTAATTATATACATATTTATATCTACTTAATTTAGCGGATCTGATTTCGGTTTTAGACCCGCATAATAAAAATCTAGACCTGCACTATACCTATACCCACAATAATAGTGGGTTTACGATGCAGGTATGCAGGTATGTAAATATAATATTGTTTATGTAAGAAAAATTACGACTATGTTCTATATTTTCTAATACAACAAGATATTGTTATTCTATAGAATATTAACATGTAATAATTATATTAAATAATGTATTATATTGTAGATTGAAAATTAGTTGAGTTCATTTTTTATATATTTGTAGTCATCATCGTAATAATTTAGTTATGTAGCATATCATGTAACTATTTTGATTTTAAATTACATATGTTCCTCATGATTCTAATTATAATAATTAGTTGAGTTAATTATTTACATATTTGTAGTCATCATCGTAATAATTTAGTTATGTAGCATATCATGTAACTATTTTGATTTTAAATTACATATGTTCCTCATGATTGTAATTATAATAGTTATTCTCAATTAGATGACTAGTCATAACCTTATTTTAATTAGAGTAATATATAATTTCAAATATTATATTAATTAAACTAATAAACTATGACATAATAATATATTATTTACGTAGTTATTCATATATGACGGGTTCACAAGTTTAGGGATTTGAGTTCTGCGGGTCTAAAAATTTAAAACCATGACGAGTTTTTACATAGTCTAAATTTGCGGGTCCAGATTTACGGGTCCGCAAATCTACCCAATATCCACTTACAGCCGCCCTATTTGGATGCACGGAACAACTAAATTTGCGGGTCCAGATTTACGGGTCCGCAAATCTACCCAATATCCACTTACAGCCGCCCTATTTGGATGCACGGAACAACTAGACATGACGCGCAACGTTCCCGGCTCGGTGTACGTAGAGATCGTATCCGCCACAAGCATTGGCGGAGCTACTCTCAGGCACAGTTAGGCAAATGCCTGACCCGTCCCTCCAAAATAGCATTAATTATCCATGAAAGAAATCACTTCTCGCGATAGTAATTGACTTAGTGTCTTACCCACTAAGTAAATGTGTGTCCATCCTTTCGGCTCCTCCTTTGTGTCTGTACATTTATTGATTTTTATTTTTTGTTTGTTTTAATCAACGTGGTTGCTATAATCACATTCTTATTTAACTCTAATATCTTTCCATTTTTGTTCTTTCAAATAAAATTGACTGTTCGCATGAGGATTTCAGCCAAGATGCATCAACATTGTCTCTTTAATCACACTGTTCTTTGTTGAGTTTCTTTGATCATCTTTTGACCAAATAGATTGTATACATAGCGTACTGCTATTGTTTATAATAAATTTTCTTTATTATTTTCATCGGCGAAGCTACATAACGGCATGAGAGGGGACGAGTCCTAACCAGTGCCAATAAAATTCAATAAATATATTAACTATGCACATTGTAGCTCGTACGATCCACCATAATTGTTCTACGCATTAATGAGTAATGACATCGTCCCTTTCTGAGGCAAACACAAAAACGAAAAAGAAAAAGTTTATGTAGAAGTGTTAACTTTATAGGCAATAATAATGTCCTCTTATTACGGCCATTTCAGTTACAATCGGCAATTACTAAAATCATCATAGAAACTATAACTAATTGACAAGGGCAGTATTCTCTGTTTTTATTGCCTTCAGTTTTTTTCACAATGACCATTCTTGATTTCAGTCTTATTGCTAGACATTTGTCCATTGCTCAATCAAACAAAAATCAATCATCTGCACCGTGCAAAAATCGTCATTGATCTTGTGCAAATGCAAATTTATGTGGTGCATCTCTCTCTGCATATGAAAAAAGTGATGGATTTTATACAGTATGTATTGACAACTTTGTGTCGTTTTATATTTCTCGTATTATATACAATCAACCTTAACTATATGTGATGTGGTACTTGCTCTTTTATGCTGACCATGGTATAATGAATAAAAAATAATTTTGTTGCAATGATTTAATAGCAAAAAATCAGTAATGGTTAAAGTTACGGTAAAAGAGTGTTTTATGTTTGGGTTCGAATCTTTCCAAGAACAAAATTGGGGGAAATTTTTTGGCATGCCCTTACCTATCTGTGCATATAGTTTTATTTGTTGTGGTGAGTCTAATATGAACTTTTTGGTAGTTCACCCTGAATAGAAAAATATAAGAAAATGAGTCATTTTAAAAAATTGGTATTCAAATATAGTCTTACTCATGATCTATCTGTTTTCTCTTGTTTATACAACATAAAATATATAGTGTCCTAAAATTTATTGTGATTGCTTTAGACTATATGTAGTTCTTTCTCAAGAGAAAAATTACCCCACCAATAATAACCTCAATGGCCATCACATACGCACGTCTGTTTATTATATCCATTTTTTTTTGCATTATGCTATATTCATTTCATGAACAATTTATGGTTGGACTACAATTTTATATGGTGCCTTATCAGACAAAAATTTCTAACTACGTCGCTGGCCAGAAAGATGACCTAGCTTGCCCGTGGTGATTCAGTCAAAACTTCGGATGGAGGGAGAAATCCTTACGAATTATCCGCCACAAGGATGACCTAACTCCTACACATGGTGACGGCGATCGACGAAGACCGGGTTTGCCAAGACCGCGTGTGCGTCACCGGGGAGAACATCCTTACGCGGCTACGCCGTCCACTTATCAATATACCGTCAGATTCTGGCAACACGCGAGGACTTGGATGGCAGGCATATGCCTGTAATATATGCGTTAGTATCAATCCGGATATAGTCATGGAATGGAACCCCTATTTCAATACGGTCGCTATAGAAAGTTGGTGGGCGACGCCGACCCAAAGGTGAGGATACTAGTAATCCGTCTGCTTTCAAGATTTGGTGATCGCTGCAAAAAAATGGGCAGACCGAAGAAAGCAAGTCGAAATAGTAGTTGATGTAAGATGTAAGGACGTATATAGGTGAGGGCAGCAGGATAAATGGGAACAAGTATTAATGGGCAACTGGGTGGTACTGGGTTGGTTTCGGGTGGGGTTATTCATAGTTAGAGCTGGCGGGTGGGTCAGATCGGGTTTGGGTCGGGTAATTTCAGGTCGGGTCATTACAGGTCGGGGATGATTCATGTTATTTTATTCTTCCGGGTCGGGTGGGGTTAGTATCAGATCGGGTCCCTTTGGGTCATTTTGTATTTTCGGATCAACTCGGGCTCGGTTCGGGTTAAATTTGATAGAGGTTTTTTAGGTTACTTTATCAAGTTAAATCATTTCGAGTCATCTAAATTTTGGGTCGGGTCAATTTGTACTATTTCCTTGGGTTAATTCGATTTTGGGTTAAGTCATTTTTGGGTTGACTAGTAATCAGACCGGGTCTTCTTGGGTTGTGTATTTAGTTCAGATCTAGTTGTTTTGGGTTGGGTCTCAGTCTGTTCAGGTTGGAGAGTTGACAGTCACGCAGGTCACTTTGGGTTTGGTCGGGGTCATTATGGATCGAAGATAATTGAGGTTATTTTATCCTTTCATGTCGAGTCGGGTTAGTACCAATTTGCTCCCTTCGTTTCATTTTCCATTTTTGGGTTAACCCGTGTTCGGGTCGGGTTAATTTTGATACAAGTTTATTCATATTCATTTATTGGGTTGGTTTAGTTTCGCATCAAATCACTTTAGGTCATTTCAATTTACACTATTTTCTGGGGCTAACTGAAGTTCGAATCGAGTCATTTTGAATTAGGTAGTTACCAAGTTGGGGTTGCTCAGATTGTATATTTGTATAATCAAGTTGTTTGGAGTTGGACCTCATTCAACATTGTGACTTGTGATAATGAGTATTAACTCATATGTTGAATTAATTAAAAAATAAAGAAATATTTTTTACTTGTTATTTTCTTCTTTTACTATCCATTATCCCATATATTTCTCCTTTCTTTTCATGACTATCTAATTATCAAGCAAACTATTTCTTGCTAAATAATATGCTGATAAAACCATACCAAAATGTATTGTAAAACCAAAACTTGACTTCTCGACTTCTCACTAGTTGCTACTCACTAGTACGCGGTCGGGTTGACATTGGGTCGGATTGGTGCTAGGTTGGATTGATTTCGGATCGAGTTGACATTGGGTTGGTCGGTGTAGAATCGGTTTGACGTCAAGTGAGGTTGATATTGGGTGGGGTTGGTGTTGGATCAGGTTGATATTGGGCTGGGTTGGTGTTGGGTGGGTTGATGTTGGGCCGGGTCAATGTCCGGTCAAGTTGATATTGAGTCGGGTCAAGTCGGTTGTGATTTTTTTAAGTTGATTCGGGTCACACGATATCACCGGGTCGGGTGTCGGGTCAGGTTTGGATCAGACAATTCCGGGTCATATTGAGTTTCGGGTAAACATCAGGTTGGGTCAGGTTAGGTTCGGATTTATGTTTTCTTCAGATTTAATCGGGTCGGGTTGCGGGTAGGACAAGTCAGATTTTTTGGGTCGGGTCAGCTTTTGCCAGCTCTATTCATAGTATCAAAGTTAGATATTAATGGAATCTTAAACAAAAAACCCAAATTTCTTGTAGCTTCACTTTGGGTGTGGGATAACCCGTGTCATAATAAAAATTGCTCACTCAAAAAGATTAAGTTTTGGATCAATTTGCACGTTTTTTTTAATCTTGTCGGACCAAGATCTGCTTGCATGAAACCAGAGCTCTACGACGATTGCACGGATGCTATCATATTACACTTAGTTTTTTTTATATACAGAGATTTTTTAGGGAGTTAATTTTGCTTCCGTTGGGATAGGAAACGTAGAACACCCGTAAGGTGTAATGTTCCTCCAGGTATACACATGTCAGCGACAACTAGTTATCATATTTCATAACATGGGTCATTTGGCTTAGAAGAATGTTTGATGATCATCATAGATAATGTAGATAAACACCATAAAATGTAATGAGATATAAATAATAAATTATTCACAAAAGATGATCTAGATGCAACTCAGGTTCTTAGAGTAAACATATGCAAGCCTATATTACAAGGCTTATGACAATCTAAAGCATGAACGAAACATATTCTAGATATATGGACCATTTAATGATAAATGGCAACCCACCATACAAGTCTTCCAACTATTCTTTGAAGAATCTTACATCAAGCCTCTCTTATTCCTCTATCTAGGGACATCACATCCACCGTCCATGAGAGAGAAAGCAACATCATAAAAAAATAGTATATTGCACATAAACAAATAGATATAATTTACTTAAAATAAAATTGGCATTGTTTGACTTAAGCATTCTTGAATACATCAATCACGTTACATGAAGTATTGAAAAAGTGACCATATGAATTCTCTATATCCATTTAGGGGCACATAATGCTGAGAAAGTTAATAAATTTCTAAAAAAATCCCATAATGATCCATGAGAGTCCCTCATTGTAAGAAGCATATAGAAACTATACCATTTTCATTTCTATTAACATCAACATTATCATGATCTTAACTTTGAATGCAATCAGATACTCTTGAAACATGAATATTCTTGCAAAGTGAATCTTAATTAAGATATTAACCCATTACTTATATCTAAACGATCACAGTCTCTAATCTTAATACATGAGGATGGTAATTTCATGACCTAAAATATAGAAAGCATAAAGTAATATATATGTTGAGGGGTCATCTAGGACATTCTCATCACTTAGATCTCATAAAATGAAATGATGCGAGAAATTGAGATAAACTTGCATAGACCATACATAGCAAACAATCAACCATAAAATTTCTACATAAAAACATGACATGTTTACCTCAGAAGTATAAAGAGGATATTCTACTAGAACCTTGAGTCCTTTTGCCACAACCTAATCCTTGTAACAATTGCATCATCCATCCCATTGAGATTTGATTATGCTAAAGGTGCCATGTCATGCAACTAAAGGGGCACACTCATACACATCTGGCCATGTCGTTTTGTTGGTCAGGCCCTTGCTATCCATAGCCCACTGACTGAGGATTCCCATGTACTGAATCCCTTCTATCTCTCTTGTTTTCCTATGTGTATCACACTATGTGTAGGAAAGGAGATGTCAAAGTTGGAGTCTTGCAATAATGAACTTCTATGACATTACCATGGCACATTCTAGAAATTATGTCAAAGGGTTTCCACCTCCATGGCTGTACAAATAGGTCACGCCCACATATGTGGCCCACTTGTCTCTCCCTTCCAACATACATCACATTCTTGTTGAAAAAAGATTACCACTACTACTTCATATGTCATGATATCAACCTTGTTCCTTCTTCAGACTTTAATTGTATATAGCCTCTAGGTGCTACGAGCAAAGTGAGTGTGATAATCTGGATATATATGCTATAGATCACTTCTTTAATGCCTAATCGTGATTGTTTGTACCCTAAAACCTCATTCTTGATCCAAATCAATAGTTTTTGGTGCATTCTATGCTAGGTTTTGTGGTGCATTCTATGCTAGGTTTTGGATTTGTTCATACTTGTACTCCTTTTTACCTAATGAGGTACTTGAACCTTGAATATGCTTTACGTTGATACATTGATGTTGAAACTCAACCCTAGCTCACATATGGGTATTTTATGTCTAAAATGATCATGTAAACTCTTAAATCAATAACTTATCATACTTTGTATACCTAATTGCTTTGTGGGTCATTCTTGTGCACTTATGTGGCTAAATACCATAATCTTGATTGGATATGTGATCGAGTATGCATGTGGCTAACTAGTTTTTGATCCTATGTAAATATTGATATATTAATCATCCATGTTATATAATGATATCAAATAAGTTACTTGTTGATATGTATGACACAAAATAAATCTTTACCTCTTTTCTACTCTATTGATAACCATCTTGTATGATAATGACTCAAAATACTAGTTTTGCAACATTGATACTATATTTCTCAATCTTGCTCAAAACTCATGTTTTCTCTATAAAGATCATGCAACCCAAAAATTACAACCCCTATCTTACTTGTGATGTGTCACCCTAGGTAGATGAATCCAAGAAGTATGAAGTAACATGATAATGGTAATACAAGACCTCGTATGAGAAATTGAAATCAATGATGAATGATATGATACCTTGATCTAGGTGACACATCCAACAACCATGATAATGATTAATGGACCTAATCTTGTTGATGTTAATCCAATTTTACTTGTTTGAAATGTCAAGATCGCTATGGATTCATTTGCCAAGATCTCGTCAAGTCGCTAGTTATAGTTTTTCTAAATCAAGTTGTTAATCTTGTAGTCTACTCATAAGATATGTTTTCCTCTTGACCCTACTATGATATTGGCCTGCTTGTATGTATATATAATAGTATGAATGCTTGGATACTTACTTACTTGGTTGAGTATTGTTCCTATGATTACTACTTTCATGTTTGAGTATTCTATGTTGACAAACCTTGAATGTAATACACAAAAATCCATTATGCAACATAATGTTGACGTAATGGATAAAGGAACCTAAAACATGATTTATATAAAATGATGTCATTAAGTGTTCTTGATTTGTTTATTCTTCTTGACTATGATAATGTTTCTAGCCAAACAAGTTTTGTATTACTCTTAAACTGTTTACATGCCTTTTCATAGCGTACTTAATGTTTTAGCATTAATATATTGTGTTTATCGAATTTTAGTTGTCAAATGAAGATCCACTGCACTCAAGACTCTCAAATCTTAAATGAATCACCAATGGGTATACTCAAATCTAGAAATGGGTACATGCCTCTTATCTCCATGTTTAATATCTTGTTATCTCTTACCTTGTTCTTGTTTGTGGTTTTATTCATGCATATGTTATGTGATCCATTCTAGGGACAGACGCCAAGGTCCACTCACCTTTGGTTGTGTAGCCATTAGGAGTGTGGACTTAGGGTAATAAATGGTACCTTGAGAGTGGAAATTCTAATAAGATGTGAATCATTCCCACTAAGTAGTGTTATTTGCTTCTTAACTTGGTCACACAACTATATGACGTAACTTCCCCGTCCCTCTATGTAGTGGGGGTGAGAGAAATCTAATTTGTTCAATAATAATATAATGCTTACAAGAGAAAAGTATCACTGTAAAACATTACACATATCAATCACTTCATTTCCATGTGTTATATGACTCCCCTCACATCTAATTTTAGTCAATTTATGTCCTTGTTGAATCATTTGAACTTTTTTCCTCACACAAAAATAATAAAACATCCATATTTATAGAATAATAATGTGCATTATTACATACCAAATACCTCTAATAGATTGTTTCTTTTTAATTGTGTTTTGACCAATCACCCCCACTAAGAATTGAAAAAAAAAGATTTGAAGTGTACAAGTCTACCTCAACACCAAATTCATGTAGTTTACTTTCTCTTTACTTTATCAAAACAAAAAATAAGCATGGAGCGACAAGTCCTTGGAATCCTATAATTATAGCAGGGTCCTACGACAAGGGTACCATCTCTCTCTCTTACCTCTTTGTCCTTTGCATTGAAGATCTCAGCCATATGATTCAGGAAGAGGTAAACAATGACATATGGACACCTACCAAAGTGGATAGAATTGGGCCTATTCATATTAGTTTTGATAATGATATTATTTTGATTTCACATGCAATGTCTTCAAAAATGCATGATGTTTTGAAGTGTCAACAAAAAATTGTAAAATCCTCTAGACATGAGATCTATAGGGAAAAATCAAAAATCTTCTTTGTAAGAAGTGTATCATCACATTTTCAACATGATATATGCAAGTTTATTGGCATTGACGTGATAGAGGATCTAGAGAAATACTTGGTAGCACTTTTAATTCATTATATATTAGAAAAAGCACAAATACTTACATTCTAGAAGAAGTTAGTAGAAGGATAAATGGTTGGATAGCACACTCTCTTTATTTTACAGGATGTGTTTCCCTTCCCGTATCGGTACTCTCATCCCCCACTACCTATATGTTGTAAATAGCTAGCCTACCCTTGAGCCTTTGTGATGGGAAGATAGAGAAGTACAAAAGTTTATCCGAGGTGTGGGTCACTGGCCCAACTCAATATCTCTCATAGTCTGGAACAAATGTGATGAATAGTCAACAATATGGAGGCTTGGGAATCAAGATGATGTAGGATTCAAACCAAAATCTCCTCATCAAAATTTCTTGGGAAGTGAAGACAAATAGGAATGTTCTATGGTGTCATGGACTAAATAATAAATATTCTACTTTCAACAAAAACCATAAAGGTATATCTATAATGTCCTTTTGGAATACCATCCATGAATGCAAAGAGCTTTCTAGCAACAACAGTAGGACAATCCTCCCCTCTATAAATAATAAAAGCTTGTGGAGTGATATGTAGGTGTCCTGAAATTAGTGGCATATGCTCTGGACCTAGTCCTCATGGTTTGAAAGAAATGATGGTCAACTCCTTATCAAGAATAGTGGTGATTGGAATGTGTATTTTCTTAAGGAATACATCCATCGTGAGGTAATCAATGATGTCCAAGAGATGCTTACCCCACAAACAGTGAGTGAAGAAAACCTATGGGATTAGAACTGCACTATTGATGGGAGGTTTGCTAGCATAACAAAATACAACCTGGTAGGAGAACCCAGAGTCATGCCTTAATGGTTTAGTTGTGAAATAAAATGTTTCCCTAAAAGGATGAAACTTGTTCAAAACCAAGATTTAATGATAATAAGAAGTTGTTGAAATGTTAAGTCAATCAAAGTTACTACATAAAATCTAAGTACTATCAATGTTTTGTATAAAATTTGGCATTGAAGTGATAGATTGAATGATATATCAATCAGTTTGACACAACTAAATGTCTATGACCTTAGGGATCATTGACCCATCACCTTGGAAGCATCTAACACATGTGCAATTGATGAATGATGAATGATGAATTGATGGTGCCAGTGTCATCTTTAACTTTTTGACACTATCAGGGGTGAAGCACATCGGTGGCCACAATATTCCTCCATCTATTGTCACCTACACCCTCTCTCTCCCCTATTTCTCTCCTCAATCTTCCCTTCACTCAAACCCTGAATTGTGGCTGATTTTATAGCCATTAACCCCCTATCCATCTATATCAAATTGCATGGAAACTCTCTCTCTTACCGGCGAGCAGTAGACTCAAAAATCTAAACCTAGAACCCCTCAAACTGTGTAAATACTTCCTTGTCTCTAGGGTGTTTCTCTCACCTCAACCATATCCTTCCTAGCTACTACAAAGCTCCTAAACACCCCTTGATCCTCACCTTCATCTAGACTCCTGGTCAGATGTTTTCACTAGGGCATCTGTGGCTCAAGCCTCCGTCAGCTTTTGTAAATCCCCCCTTTGAGTTTGTGGGGCCAAGGCAGGCTCAGGAAGCATCTCATTTCCCTCTCCATGGTTCCATGCTCCAGTACCCCTTTCCCCATCAATGCCATATGTCACATCACCCACTGTGTGAGCGTGAGCATGAAGTGGGGGGAAGACTAAGAATAAGTCTCACTATGTAGTGGCCCCCAATAACTCAGCCTAGATCCAATGGAAGTGTGATCCCATTTGGTTTTTCCAATTGAGAAAGTAGGCAACATTGGGAAAATTCTTGCATGGTTAGGGTAGTTGTGCCAGTATCTATTGGATACGGATAGACCAATGAAGATAGCATGTGTCTACAATGCTTTTGGCTCAAATAAAGTCATTTGATCAAAGGCCAATGAGCCAGATCAATCCAAAATAAGTAAATATTTCATAAATCATAAAATATGATAGGAATATGTGATCATAGAAAATTCTAAGAATATATGATCATAGAAAACTTATTTATCCAATTGATATGGGAAACTAGTAGATTATAATAGATAGGGTTTCAAGAAAAAAACATGTACATAATTTAGAAAGGTTTTGGCACCTTCTTGACATAGATTAAGATGTAAAAACCCCTAGTTTGCTTTATTGTAGATTTTGGATACATCCTCTTACCTATGAGACTAATTATATAAATCCATCTATGTTACTTTTAATGTTTGTGTCCTCTAAGTATGAACAATGGAATCATGTATAAATGGAGTCAAGGTTCAAAATGATGATTTATGGTATCTTTACCCTAAATTAGGCATCCTTGGAACCAAACCCCCTAATAATCATCCAAACCCTAAAGTTAGACCTCAAAATCCTAAGTAAGTAATTTTGAGATGTTTGTAACACTTGGTGTTGAATATGAGTTTTCAAATTAGTGCTAGTTTGTTGGTATTTTTTAATGGGGACATGACATGCCCTTCAATATAAGGTATGTGGGTTAAATCATGAGTAATATCTTTAATCGTGCTTTTTGGATTCTCGAGGTTCTTTGAATGTTGGATCAATATGATGAATGTCATGAGTTCTTTTATTCTCTACAAATGTAAGGCCCTATTTTTATCACTAAGGAATAATAATGGAACCTAGTAATCGATGCATGACAAGGGTGTTTCTAGGAGAAACTCACTCCTAAGTTATGCTATAGAGTAATCACCAATAAGGTGTTTCAGAAACCAATATGGAGTGAGGTGAATGAGTCCAATTTTGGAATACGTAAAGAGAAGCCCGATGACATGACACACACTTCGGTATCTATTCATGGATCAATTATTGGTTCACCAAGTGATATGAGGAAAATTATGGATTGATCTACATTGAGAAATGTGAAGTTAGTAAAATACAAATATTTGATTCTTATTTACCTCGTATGTTGTTACAAATTACATGCACACATTTTGGTTGCACTCACGTACTTTACATAATTATGTGTTAATCTTGTTTGATTTACTAGCATTTTAGGTTAAGAATGTTGACCTAAAGCCTTGCATAATCTTGCAAAAACAAAAGGATTAATGCTCAGAGAGAAAATTAGGAGGATTTAAATAGTTTGAAGTTCGATTTCATAAATATTAGTCCTTCCCAAATTCAAGAAATTATGTAACTCCTCATTAAAGATCGTTTTGTCTCCCCTCTTGTAAAAAACACCATGTTTTGATGTTTTCAATGATTAATAGTCATTTTTTATAGATCTAGATCTTGGAAATATGGATAAAGGTCCTTGCCTTATTAGTCCTCCTATAATGGGGATAATGGAGTAGGTGGTCATTATAGTGTCTATCTCAAATTTCACAAGTAGAAACGTTAGAAACAAGTATCCATAATGGTTTACTCATCATCGAAGTAAAGGATTAGCCAATTTAGACCTCAAGTCAACACTAATTTCCATATACATCCGATCCACTCCCCCACTCCAAATTTTTTATCTCAAGCAACCGAGACTTACTCTAATTAGAGACCTACACATGCACCACATATCGAATGGATTCATGCATCCACATCTTATGGTGCATCCTCACCTACTTCAGTAATTATTGTCTCATATTCTCTAAAAGTAGTTGGAGGATGGCTGTACTTTTTCTTCCATAAAGTTTTGACATGTTTGACTCTCATCTCTATGTGTTGCCTACGTGTCTCCCTAGAGGACAGTAAAGAAAACCAAATAGCACTCCTCATGTATTATAGGTATATCTCCATCTTCATTTTGCAAAGAAAGAAGGAAATGGTTCAACAAAGGCTACCACGATTGATTAGTTTCTTAGAAAACCTATGGGTAATGGTTCAGGCGCAAACTACAACCAGCATGGGGGATATGTTATGGTGGGTTCCAATGTGGGGAGGCACTCTTCTACTACATCATTTAGTTTCCTCAAAAGTCTTTTATGGTCCCTATAGTCCTCTATATTAATGGAGTTAGTACATCAATTGTGATGTTTCAACGAAGTCATGTGCATATCAAGATACATAAACATATGTTGATGCATTGATTACTATTAAGGTAAAATGATAGGATTACCCGGCTAGAATCCCTTAATGTATCTCTCTCTACTGATATTAAATATCTATCCAACTAGGATTTTTCTTAAATATTCACCAATCATTGTATGTTCCCTACTTCTATTGGACTCCTTCCACATGGGAGATTCTTCTAGTTTGTAGTGTTGAATCCATGGTCTTGGTACTAGATGTTTGAAGATTTGTGTACTTTTATGTGAACTTGGGTTTTATATTCCTATATGCAACAACTATATGGCTTGATCTTTTCTCTACTTGCTACAACATTAACCCAAATCATGAAGATGCTAACTAGCGGCTATATATAACTTCATTCTTTTTGTTGTTTCTTCCAAATCCAATATGAAAATGAATGCATGATTCTATTTTTCCTTTGTTTCATTATCTTCTAGTCATTCAGTAAATGGTAACTATATATACCTTTACAATGCATACCCTTAGATGCTTATCTATTTAGGTTCTTGTTGTGGGTAAGTGATGCCTTTTCTAATATGGGTTTTGGTGCTTTAGTTTGAAGTATTTTAATTTTTCAAATACCAACTATTTTTTTATCAAGGTTCTTGCATTTTGTTTGCAAAACAACCTCCCTTTCTTATACATCTGCAGAAAAAACATGAGTGACTTGTCTCAACAACTGAACAATGAATTGTCCCCATAATTGATAGTCGCCATATTCCATCAATTGAGTGTATCAAGTCTGTTACATTCCTGAGTGAATGTAAGTGTTTTATATATTGTATTTATAACAAGATAAATAGTTTAATTTGCATTAGATAAAAGTATGTTGTTGCACCATAATCAAGGGTCAACCTAACATGTGGCATAATCCTACTACCAATTTCAAATTCTAGAGATGTGGAAACTCCTCAAACACTAACTTCACCCATATCAAAAGTTCTTATAGATGCAAATTTAAAAAATATTTTAAATATAAGTAATTAATATGATATATTTATTCATCCAGGTACATAGAGACAATCAACCAGGTTAAATTAGCAAACACAATGCTAGAAGTATCCCTTGCATTGCAAGTGTTGGATGAAATATTAGAGAAACGCCTCATATTAATTAAGGTATTTTCGAAATTGCTTCTTTTTAGTTGTATCTACCCACAAAGATTCATTAATCTCATGGATGTGGACGTAATATTGGTGTCTTATGATTCCAAACCTTCAAAGGTGAATTTCATGTGAATATTCTTAATGTAACAAAATTTTATATCTCTTGAAAACTTAAATTGTATGCAAAGAAATACTACTAAATTGTGTCATGTGATGTACTTTTGTGCATATTTTAATATTTAGTTGAATGTAAAATAGATTTTAAAATGTTTATACAGAAAGATCCAATATTGTACATGCTTATACTTCCCAGATATCATCCTTGGGTCACAACCTCGTTTGAGGGCCAAAAAGTGTATTTTTCAAAGCCTATACCCTAGAGCCTCTACCCATTTTTAGCTAATGATGGGAGCCTAGAATGACATATTTCTTTTTTTTTTGGTCGGTCAAAAATGTGTGTTGCTATATTTCCAAAACTTTGGGTACAAAAAAACAGCGCCCCCTCATCCTAGTGCGTCAAAGCACTGAAAACTAACTATAATGCTTCACGTAGGAAGCCCTCACCAAACAGAAATGGAAGAACAGAAAGACAAAATAGAAAAACTCCAAGGCTTAGAGTCCTACACTATTCTACTTGTCAACCACCTCAATTTCATTATCCTCATCTTAAAAAGTATGAGAGTTGGCAGGCAGGCTAGAGTATTCATGGCAGCACCATGTATCCAGGTTGTCTTTAAATTTCCTTATCTGAGGGCCACACATCATCGAGATCTGAACTTGCCAGAGTGTTTGTTCTTAGAAGAATACCACTACAATAGCAGTCCTTTCTTACAAAATATGTTGCCAAAATCAAAACCCCGTTGTTCAAAAAAGAATGGAGCTAACAACACCCTAATTCTGATCTAGCTTCCCAACCACTGACATTATCCACATATTCTGAAAGAGTGGAGTGAAACCAGAACATGATCAGAGATAGTCAGCTCCAGGCTCTTGTGATACAAAGTCTTCCATTTAGGCATTAGAAAAGTAAGCAAAGAAAGGGGCCAGGCGAACTAGGTCACCCTCTTTTTCCTTCCTGGCTTTTTCTTTTTTCTGGAACTCTATTTGCTAATGATCAACGAGTCAGAGGCCCAATGATCAGAGTCAATCTCAGAATTTGAGTCACCCTTAGACGTTTCTTCATCCTCAAACATTTTCGCTACTCTCTGTTTGTAATCTACGGAGAAACCGTAGCTTCCCAAGACCTTGTTGGTCTTCCAGGCCTCCAATTCTTTGTCACCCTTTCTCCTATATTCCAGCTCCCAATCAAGGTTTAAACCACCCGGGTTGATAGCAGGAGGAGAGCCAAACATGTCTGGCACCTTCGAGGAGGAAGAGGCGATCGGAGTGTGGTTTACTGATGTAGATTGGAGGACAGTATCCGTCACTAGGTGTGCAATAGCATCCTCAACTGTAGGATCGTCCTGATTAACTTGGTCTGCTGTCTTTTGTTCGGGATGAGATGATTGGCTGTCACTGACATTGCGTCGAGCACCTGGTCTCTGCTTCCCATACCGAAACTAAACTTGTTTAACCTGAACCTCACTCCTACTATTAGTAGGGCACGACCCCCGCTTGTGTCCAAACTTCTTGCAACCTAAACATAAGAAGGGCTTCTCCATAGCATCAACCTTCAGCTGCTTAGGTTTACCATCCACCTCCACCAACGTAGCATTGGGGATTTTGTCAGAAGAAGAAAATTCCACACAGATAGGAGCAGAGTTCATGCAGCCGGCTGATAGGGAGATCTCCTCAAAATCCAAAGGTCGACCCACGGTGCTTGCGACATTGGATAAACCATCGAATGTCCACAGAACTCTTGGATTTTCCACCTCCAGCCATACAGGGATCCGTGAGAAAGAGAGGGGTTGGAGAGGAAACCCTGGTTCCCACGCCTGAGCGATAACCAGAGACCCGTCCATTGTCCATGGAGCTTCTTCAAGCACCCTTTCCTTCTCTTTGACGGTTGGCATCTTTACGATGAACCCTTCTTTTTCTTCAGCGATGATCTCGAAACTTTTGCTCGGTTTCCATTCCCTTCTAATCCAACCGCAAAGCTGGCTTCAGAATAGTTTTCTGCTCACGAGGCAGACAGATAGGTACTGATTCCAGTCGGGAATTTCTCCCTCCTGACTTGAGATCGAGCCACACTTGGCTCCATCTCTGATGGTTGGCTCGACAAATTTCATCACCGAGATGTCAGCAACCCTCCGTCCCAGGCGAATCGCACAAAGCCAGTCCGCGAGCAGGGAAGTTTCATCATCGGTAGGGCTAATTGTCGATTCCTTGGCTTGCGGGTGGTCTGGATTAGTCAAAGGAGATGCACCTGTGCGCTCCGCTGAGGCCTCAGAGTGGGGGATGTTGGGGGGTCCTTCTCCTTCGGCCTCTCTTGAGCCTCCTGGAGGAGTTAATGACGAGCCATCGACCTCTTTCTCCCCATTTCCACCCCGACTACTAGGGTTGCCGCAGCCGCCACGCCCTCGCCCTCTCCCTCTTCCGCTCCTCCCATGAGCCATCGTTCTTTATATGTTGAGCTAATAGAATGACATATTTCCATTTAGAGGATTGGATAGATATTGCTTAGGACCTTTTCCCTTGTTTGTAAACTATTTTGCAGTAGTGTAATAAAATTCATGCACCACAATTCTAATGATATGATCCACTTTAACTCATAAGACCATAAGGCTCACATAAAAACATGAGGAGGACAAAATAATGAAATTATTTACAATATTAAATTACTTGAAGTGGTAAAACCTTACTTGATCTTACATGAACATTATATTGGGTTTCATAAGAAAGGAACTTGAAACCATAAGACATAATATGATCTCTATAATGAACATTATGTAACTTATCAATAGAATGGAGTAATACATACTCATAATATATTCTTAAATATCACTATACAACATATTATCTAACAATTCAAAAATTACCAACTACGTACTCAATGTGCATGAATCAGAATTCCAAGAAACTCTCACTTATAGGATATGAAAATTATATCTAAAGAATAACTTTGAAATTAGTTAGCATATCTAATTTAATATCATTCATATACTTAGAGTTCCAATATACACTTTGGACTAGGATTAAATCAAGATTTTTCTTATTTAACATATAGTTTTAGTCCAAAGTATATAATTTCATATACCTATGGTCATCTCTCTAATTAATAAATTTTTCTAAACTAAAGAAATACTAATGTATAGCATTTTTTCATGTGTACTAGTTATCTGGCTTGGAATTCTCATTACATTAGGATATATGGGACCATATATCATTTTGCATTTAATTGCAATAACCTACGATCGAGTAAAGATTGGTCAATCTAATATATCCATCCTTTATCCTCCTTGAAACAATATTATTCCTTCTTTGGGGTCAACTTTGTATTTTACACTAGCTTTCAAGCATTAGTTACTACTATCAAGGTCACATAAAACTTATAAAGAAGAAATTGGACTCATCAAGTTCGTCATGCTTCCTGAGGTGGCTGGAGCTAGGAAAACCAAGCCTTGCCTAGAGGAGGATGACATAGGAGGTGATTCACAAGGAAAACCTACTTTTAGGATTTCTTGAATAATCAAATGGGGCATTGGAGTATGGTGTCGAGGACATTAGGACGGTCAATTATAGTCAATCTTTGGGTTGGTGGCAATCGAGGATTCCCAAAACCTTGACCTTGGAATCCTAATGTGTAACAACATTATGTTGGGTTCATGGGATCATTATAAACAAACCATGCTTCCATTATCATCAAAAGAAAAAAGTTTGTAGTCGAATAACATTGATTAGGCCTCAAATCAGACATAACTTGATCTCATGGTCCAGTTTGTAGTAGAGTAAGGAAACTAGAGGGGAAGGTGGAGGGCATATGTTTCAAATGATGATCAAGAAGGGTTCCTTGTTGTATCACTTGCATACAAAAAATATTATATGATCATAGGGGGATCTATATTACATTTTGCAACTAATTAGGGAATAGGGTTTGTATTGTGATTTGGCCATTATGTTGATAGTCATACAATGTAAGGTTTCTCAAGTTTTTTGGAAAGAGGGAAGTCTTCCAAGTATTTTGGTAACTTCATAGAGATTTCATAGGTTATATAAGGGACATGAGAGTCTAGAGGATTCACCATACTACTATGTGTCATCATTTCTAATGACCAAGCAAGAGAGTCAAGCTCTCTACCTCAACCTAAAACCAAACTCAAAGACCTTCCCTCTGGTTGTTGTCTTGTTATTTTACTTTAAACACCAAACCTATTGTTATAACATGGTTTTTCACATGTATTTACATATTTGAAATGCAAATATTTGTTTGTTAAGGATATGTTAGAAAGTTTGGTATGTTTTGTTTTGAAATTATGGATTTAATTTGCAAAATCTCCTTTGCAATGGTTTTCATGATTTTACTATTTTCAAATATCCAATAATAGATATGGGGAAAAGAAAGAGAGAAACTTAGATAATAAGTGAATTACTAAAGGTAATGGATAATTAGTATTTTACTTATGAAGTTATGTGGAGTTTTAAAGAAAAGTGATGTTGAAGGAAACTAGTAGATTGGTTTCAGTTCCATATTGTATTTGATGAAAAAAGATATCATAATAAGAAACTTTGCCAAGTTTGAGAGAGAAAAGGAATCACTTCATGCTTAAATATTTCAAATAAAAGGGAAAATTAGAGACAAAGAAAGTACTATTAACTTGTGTATTTTGGTTTGATATTTCGCACACCTAGATATAAGCATTGAAAACCTAGACCTTCATTTAAAAGTTGGGATTAAAAGGATAAAAGGAGAGATAGTTATGAATTTAATAGTTTTCCCCTAAAGTGATGATTTAAAAGAAATATACATTAAATGTAACCAATTTAAATCATATTGGAAAACCATGGAATGACCCCTTTGTTTCTCATAGGGCACGATGGTCGTAGGATTGGGATCAAACAACTCCATGGTCGTCATCTACCCCACGCCAGAAAGGGAAAGAGGTGTTTTACACATGAACCTATAGCACTACAATCCACCCTCCTGAATCCACCTCAACACAAAATAAATGAACCATTGAGTTTGTCTGGTGAAACCATATCAGAAACTTATTAATAGGAGAGGAAACTATGGCTTTTGTACCTAGGGAGGTCCCTCGCCACCAACCCTCTCTCAACTAGGATCCTAAACCCTAGAACCTGTTGACTCAAGGTCTAAATTGACTAAACCCTTGTTTTGATGATGACTAAACCATTCCAATTAATTGTGTCTAATGTCTCTACTTGAGTGATTTCAGATTATGCATAGACACACTCCAAATGCCCTAACTTGCACATTTCAACTTAGAGAAAAGACAAGTCAAAGTCAATACAAGTGCACATTTTTGGAATATGATGGAAATCCATTAGAATCATGTTGTAAATCACTTGTAATGATTATTTGACTTGTAATTAAGCTTAGAAAAAATTAGGAGCACTTAGATTGAATATTTACGCACTCAAAAGCCATTTTCTAAAATTCGCATCAGGTTGTTCATCGGTCAAGTTGCAAACTCGACCGATCCTGATTGGATTTTGAAAATCACTTTTGATCGATCGAGTTTACATTTCACAGAACTCGATTGATTCCTCTGTAGACCAAAAATAATTTAAGTGAATCAATCGAGTTACCCCAGAACAAACTCGACCAATAGCCTAAAGTGTTCTTGTCTCTTAGTGGGATCGGTTGAGTTACCTTTATAGAAACTGGATCGATTGCACTGTACAAAAAAGTGCAAAAAAATGTTTCTAGCCATTGTCGAGTTGCAACAATCAAAACATATATCTGTTGCAAGATACAAAATGGCTAGTTTACATTCTTAAGTGTTCCCAAGAGCTAAGAGGAATCCCTAGCTATAAATAGGACCCCTTGGGCTTCATTCCAAGGTTGAGCATTCAATGCAAAATTCTATGTGAGGTTCCTATTCTATAGTTTAGTGCTTCCAACAGCCTCCTCTCTCTCTTGAAGCTTAATCACTTGCTACATTCGTTAGAGTGAGTAGGAAATCTGTAAGAGAGCTTGTCCTACATGTATATCTTATGAGGCTCTCACTTCCACCACCTCCCTATCTCTTATTTCAACCATGAAGATGAAGGTTCTCACTCTTGGCTAAGAGAGGTGAAGAATAACAAGGGAAGGAGTCCCTTGGTGAAGATCAAGTCTGAAGACATAGAGCAAGAGTGGGTAAGACCTTGTTGAATGCAGAAGACTCCTTGCTCAAGTGGGTAAGTCCTTGGTGGAAGCTTCTCTCAGTGAAGGTGAAGTCTAAGGCTGAAGATCCAAGAAGAGTAGAGAAGTCCTTGAAGGTGGAAGACTTGTTCTAGAGTGGGTAAGACCTCAAATAAGGTTGAAGACTCTTGGCAAAGTGGGTAAGTCCTTAGTAAGGTGGAATACTCTTGGTGATTGGATGAGTAAGTCCTTTGTTGTGTATTGTAAGTCTTATGAATGAATATAAGAGTGCAATGGTTAAGAAATCCAAGAGGTTGACCTCTATAGGTAGTGGACTGACTCACTTTTAGTTTGAAGTTTGGAACCACTCTACATAGCTTGTCACTTGGTGTATGTTCAAGTTGCAGTGTATATGATACCAAAATTTGAGATTGCGCATGTTAAAACCCTAACTTGCAGTGTATATGACATACTTAATCTCTCCCTTTCTATGCATGTTTTAGTTGCACTCAAATTTCCTATTTAGCAACCTTATCTTGTGATATATCTTGAAGGTCTAATGAAGTTTCTTTAAGTGCATTCATCTCTATTCACCCCCCTCTAGAGCATCCAATCACCCATCTAGGATCCAACAGACCCCTCCACATACCCTATAAATATCCCATCCCCTGACTTTGTGAGGAGCACATGCTCTCGAATGGCAATGCTTTGCCCCAACAATCTCTCTCCCTCTCTCACTCATTCTTATAGAGAGATCTCTACCATGAGAACTGTCACATGTGAAGCAATATCTTGGAAAGGGTAAAAATGGTGGATCGTTGGATCAAAGTCCATCATGGATCAACGACCTCATCAAATTACCAGGGCTTTGCCTCAACCCATAATAGGGTGACTGGGTGGATCAAATCTAAATCATGTGATCGCATGATGGTCAACAACGAATAGGGATCTGACGGTCACCTATTTTTTCAAATAAGGTATTTTCTTCGCCTCTCTAGTAAATAATTAGGAAAATAGCTAGATCTTGAAAAATCAATTAAAAATCCATCTTTTGGCAGAAAGTTATAGACAAGTAGTGCTTTTTGACCAAAAAACTACAAGGAATCCAAAATAAATGGTTCCAATACCTAATTATACCCTGAATTCCAAAAGTGCTTAGAGTATCTAACTTTAATGTATTAAAAGCATGGAAGACATAATATCTTAGTTTTAATGATCATAAATTGCTTAAATGACTTTACTAAATAATGTTTAATCTATTTGGATAAAAAGGACATCTTGGACTTAATTTGAGATTAACGATGTATATGATACCAAAATTAAGGTTTATAAGTTAAAAACATTGAATGTGATGATTAGGGTTTGAAAGGCCAAAACCCTAATGAAACCCTACTTTGACCCCAAAACCATAACTTGGAACCCAAGTCAATATTAATATGAGTTTAAAATGAATAGTAATACTTGGGTGTTTGCTTGTTTTATTATACTTTCTTGTATTTACTTGGAATTTTGATCATCTCTGAGAAAGGTATGTGGTTACACCTATGACTACTTGCCTTATTCACTTATGTGTTTTTCAATGCATCCTAAGAGGATAGAAAATTGAATTGTTGGATGTTTATTTACTTTTCTACAATCTATAGGGCACTTATGAGTATCACATGATATATGAATAACTTGCTCAAACCCCTCATACCAACTCTAGAAGTTTGAAAATGGAAAGATTGAGAGTGAGTCATTGGGATGACTGGGACCAAGCCCCAGAATGGGAAGGTCATATGAGGTCAAGCCCTAGATTGGGAAGACCAATATGGCACCAAGCCCAAGATTGGGAAGGTGCCCTTAGTCCACTACAGGACTAAACCCTAGGAGAGGGTATCCAAGAGGTTGAGTAATAAGGGTTAAGAAGTTATGATGAAAATGTAAATTTTGATTCTATAATAATAATTGCTTCTATGGTTGAATATGTTGTTACAACTAAATGTGAATATTTGTTTCCCCCCATACCAGTATATCTTGATATATTGGTCATGTTTTTGTTCCACAGCATTTGAAGTTAAACTACTAGTAATCTACAAAATGGACTTCCTGAGAAGAAGGGACTAGAAGGAAATATGTTTAAAACAATCCTGGAGGATTTTGATAGATAGTTTTTATTACATGTTGCAAATAATAGATTTCCCTTTTCATGTAACTCCATATTGGAGATTCTACCTTCATAATGTTATCAACTCTTTTCCTTTTAGTGAAAATTTTAATTATTTTTGGTTAATTGTGAAACCTCAATCCTGTAAATATGATAATGGCTCTTTCCCTCTTGGTCTACCTAAAAAGGTGATAATAGGGGGAGGGGGTCGCTACACCTATACTATTGAAATATCACAGTTACATCTCATATTAAAATGGCCTAAAATTCTATTCTTATGTTGGTTTTGTATTTATCTCACCGAGGACTGAAATTTCATAGAAACAACAAATCCTAGTATTTAATATTACTCATTATTCATTACTATTTTTCTTTAATATTGTCCTAAACTAACTAGAGTTTTCATATTATCTCAAAGTATGCACGTTATCATGTATTCACTAAATATCCAATGTATATTTTTTTCAAGGTTGTGTTTCCAACACAATATTCTTAAACACAATGATGTCCTCTAGGGACCTAAATGTAAACCCAAAATAGCCAAAGCAAGGTTTCTTGGAGATTAAATCTTTATCATAAATCATGGAGAAAAGCTGGTCCCTTAATGTATCAAAGGAATTCAAAAGAACCCAAGTTTCTTATCATAAACTTAACCAAAACTTGGGCTAAAGTGAAGCCTAATCAATGCCACTGAATTCACCAATTTATCTTGTAAGGACCCTGACCTTCGTTTAGGATTTATCCTGTTTGCTTTACTTAACCTTGGTGCCCTGATGCTTGTTAATCACCTTTAGTGGTGATTAGGGTTTAGTTGCGCTTTGTTGAGAGTTGGAGGTGCTACTTGAAAATAACCCAAGTCTAGGGTTTGGTAGGCAAATTTGCCACCTCGTGAGGTGTTCCTCCCTCTCTTCGCTTCCTCTTGTGTAGAGAGGTAGGCTTGGGCTCGTTGCTTGAGTTCTTTTGGGCCTTGTTGAGCTTGTTGGGCCTTGAGGTGCCTTGCTTTGCTTAGGGTTGAGCCTTGTATCGGCCAAGTGTGGATGTGTATCGTCCAATGGAGTGTGTCGCCTAGGAGCAACATGTTGTGTCGCCCATGATGCTTGACCTAGACTTGACCTTGCTTAAGTGGACACTTGGAGCACATATTGGACATGTGGATGAAGCTTTCTAGAGTGGTGGCTCGTGCACTAGGACAAGTGTCCCTAGGCAAGTGACACCTTGCTTGAACCAACCTTGTTTTCTCCTCCCTTTCCTTCTATATAGGCGTGGCCTTCCCTTTGCTAGGAGTTCCTTTGGTCCCTTAGTCTCTCCTCCACCTTGTTGTGCACGACACAACCCCTCTACCTTGCCAGTGGTGGCCGATATCCCCTTGAACAAGAAGAGTGGTGGCCTATACGCCCTTGGAGAAGCAAGCTTGTCGGCCGACACACCTTGGAGGAGCAAGTGGTGGCCGATAGCCTTGGAGTCTCCATCTTCCTTGCTCAGAGCTTGGAGCTTGGAGTTGCCTAAGGCGGGTTGCATAACTTCTAACCCTAACTACACTATCCCTTGCTATGATCTTGTTTATATGCATGCTAGTAGCTTAGTTTCTTGCTTAGTATCCATGTTGGCCGATCCTTGTGATCTAGGGTTTGTAGGTGAGCAATACTCCTTTCTCCCCTTAGTCTAGAGGAGTGAGGTTGGGTTTCTAGTATCATGAGCAACACCCCTCTTTCTTGGTCGATTGAGGTGAGCTTGTGTTCTAGTTGCTTGAGCAATACTCTCCTCTCACCATGGGCTAGAAGGTGAGCTCGGTTAGTGGTGACTCTTTTCTAGGGTTTCTCCTTCTGACCCGTTTGGTGATAGAAGAAGTGCAAGACCCCTCCTTCTTAGTCGCTTGAGGTGAGCCTCTTCTTGACCCACTAGGGTTCGGGTGTCCGTGTGTGAGGTGGAAGAGGATCTTGTAAGTTAACACCTTGGACGATATAAGCTTTGGGGAGGTGCTGCCCGACAGCCCTCTTGACCTAAACTCTTGAGCGATATGCTATGCTGGTTTGGATGATATCTTGATTCTTGTATCTGTATGTAACGGACGACACCTTCCTTTGGTTTGGTCATTGGACGACACACTTGAAGTTGTGACGGGTGTCACACCATTACTATGCCTTGTGTCGGCCGATAGGCCATAAGTTAATAGGCTGGATGTTAGAGCCGTTTGCTGGTTGCTTGAGTTTAGAGCACCAGACTTATACATAGCTGATGGGCATGGCTGGTTGATCTGTTACGGGCATCACATTAGCCTAGTGTGTCGCCTATATGCTCAGTGTGACGGGCGTTGCAGCTGGTATGCCTGACGCAGCGTCATGGGTATGGCTGAGAGTGTCGGTCGTCATGAGATGAGCTTTATGGCTGAGCCTTAGGTGAGGGCATGATGCCTGACACAACCTTTTAGTAAGGGCTTAAGTTACCTCTAGTGAGGGTTCCATCAGTCATACAAACTGAGGTGTTAATCTCATACCACGTTCACCATGATGATGGTATGTGCTATGCTTAATAATGATGATGAAAATGTTAGTCCCTTTTATGTTAATCATCATAATCATCGGTATAATACCCAAGAATAGTAGTGATCATGTAATGCAGAATGTTATGAGGCATGATTAAGAAAAGGATATAATCCCTACTGTCACATTGTGTTGATAATGCTCTTAATCCTAAATGTTACATGTGTTGATAATATGAGTTTCTAAGTTATTCATGATGATTATTGAATAGTTCTAACCATGCAGGTAGTGCATAGCCGAATGAAAGGCTATGAGGAATGAATATATGAGAACAATGAGATAACATGTACATTATGAATGTTGTATCATGACGATGATGATGTAAGCCTTGAGAGGCAGTGGAACTATGTGTTGAGGGATTGAG
This sequence comes from Alisma plantago-aquatica, assembly GCA_963693085.1. Classification (NCBI taxonomy): domain Eukaryota; kingdom Viridiplantae; phylum Streptophyta; class Magnoliopsida; order Alismatales; family Alismataceae; genus Alisma; species Alisma plantago-aquatica. Next base: position 93,160,457 of record OY856415.1, read on the forward strand.
ATCCCATGGTATGCGATGATCCTTGAGATGGATCCAGATGATTGGCAAGAGGCCAAGTGATAACATGTGATGTGGGATCCTTGTGATGGATCAATATGATGCGAATTGTAGTAAAAACATAATGTTGAGTTTATGTTGTTTATTTCCTTCTATAGCTTGCATGTTACACAACTTGGTTGAATCTTGCAATCCATCTAAAAGATACTAATTAATCACAGTGAAATCTATCATGTAGTTTCCCTAGCCATAGATCCATCATCGTCAGGATTTGGTGATGGTGAAACGGGTTCTCCTGCGGGTTAACCCGAAGCGCATATTTTGAGTATGCGAGGTTTCTTCTAGCCTAAAGTGAGGAGGTAAGAGTGCAACTGCGGTTGTAGGCTCAAGGGTGCGGATTCAGGCCCGTAGCCCAATTGTGATGAAGAGCATGGTGAACAGGCCCATGGCTCAAGATATGTGATATGAGGAGCATGAATGCGTTCATGGCTCAAGAGCACGGTGAATAGGCCCGTGGCTCAGTTTGACTAGCGCCGAGACCTGTACCAAGGCGGGCTAGGCAGAGGGTAGCCTGACCCTGTGGCTAAGACCACTTCAGCATGAGACTGCGGTCCTGCTTGTGTTGTACTTGTGCACTGACCACGAGGGGTGAGGTCGTGGAGTCCGGCTCTCCTATTGACATTGTATGGCACCGACTTGGGTTTTGCAACCGAAGGTTGGATCTGAGTGGTACGGCTGACTTCCTCGGGGCATAATAATATGTAACTCAACTGAATAGTATTAACTGCTTAAGACAAACACGAAACATTGGTTGAGGCCTTGTTTGTGTAGTTACTCTCATTATATCTTGCAGTTGCTTATATGTTTCTCATATGTAGTAGGACTCATATATCTTGTCTTGTTAATCATGTTCCATAAAGAAATATTTGAGTATATGCCTTTCATATCTGGTAAGCTTGCTAGCTTGAACAGTGTTTCTTATAACTACTCTTGTTATACTTTTCATCAGTCATCTGCTATATATATATGTATCTGAGGTTTTATAGTTTCGGCGGGGAGTTATGTTTCTTGCTGGGACAATGTTCAATTGTCTCACTCCACTGAGTTACACCCTTTTTAGGTGGTCGAGCTAGATGTGGTGGTGGTCGTGGAGTTGCGGCCGAGTAGCAAGAGGAGCAGTAGAAGGCAAGCGATGGATGTGTTGCTGTTTTGGATGTTTTGTAGTAGATTCTAGAGTCATCCATGTACTCTCAGGTCCTTGGCGGTGTTTTGACATTGTTTCGCGATGTATAACTGTTGATGTTTGTATATCCTACTGCTGGACCGGATGCGGGCATTTATGTCTGTATAAACAGGTGATGGACTCATGTGATGGATGAACAGTTGTTCCTTTAAGCTGTGGACATGTGTCAGATCTTGTATATGTATATATAACTTGTTTCTGTGCAGGATGAGGACTTGAATGTAATAGTTTTCAGTTTATCAGCTTTCTGCAAACGGTTTTAATTAACCTGTGTTTTTGATAATCTGTGGTTATGGTGATTTCCGCATGTTTTTGTGTAACACCTCGCTGTTTGTGTGATAGTGGGATGCGTTGCCACAAGTTTGGTATCAGAGGTTTATGTTCGCTGAGTCTACAGGGACCTAGGACTAGGTTGTGTCTGTTCTTATGCATTTTCCAGATTTTCTCACGATCATCTTCTGCTCTCAGCGAAAGAAAAGCCAAGATGTCTGGAAACCATGAAGAACATGTTGATGAGCACAGTGATGATGCATCAGTTGATGGAGCTTTTGGGCAGGCACATGAAGATCGGGTGCCTGAGGTCCCCCAACCTAACCCAGCCATTCTTGAACATCTTGTCTACCAACAGCTTATGGGGCAGATGATGGCTACGATGAATCTCATGGTTGAGCGATTACCAGTGCCTCCTCCACGAGCACAGGTTCCCCATGGAGAATCATTGGGTATTGGGAAGACCTTTCAGCGGCTTCGCCGAGTCAGAGCTTCGGATTATGCTGGAACGGTTGATCCAGCGGATGTAGATCTCTGACTGACAAGTCTTTAGAAGGCTTTCCGGATCCTCGACATCCCTGAAGAAGACAAAGTAAAGCACGTTGTCTACCTTGTGAAGGGTAGTGCTGGTCTCTGGTGGACCATCGAGGAAGAGAAGCGGCCTGGTGAGGTGATCTGTTGGGAAGTGTTCCGGTACGAGTTCGTCAGCAGATACTTTCTGAAGACGTATCTGGACGAGAAGATCAGTCAGTTTGAGCGTTTGCGACAAGGAATGATGAACATCACCGAGTATGAAGCCAAGTTCATGGATCTGCTGAGGTTTTGTCCTCACATGGCGGCAACAGATGAGGAGCGGATCAGACATTTCGAGAAGGGTTTGAGTGTTGAGTTGACAACCCATGTGTCTGCGTTGGAAAACTGAGAGTGGTTTGCTACATTTATGGAATATGTTCGAAGGATTGAGAGGTCAGTAAGGGAGAAAAGAGAATCCATGTCTCACAAAAGACCTGCTCAGTTTCAGGGACGGAGGTTTGGTGGCTTTAAGAAGCCCAGGTTTTCATCGCCTTCAGCGATAAGAAGTTCTGGTGTACCATCTCAGTGGTCTCCAAGTAAGGGGAGAGGTTATGTTTCTTCACCATCTAAGGAATAAAGTACAACTTCCGTGGCAGTGACAGGGCCATCTAGGCCATGGGTTGACGATAGCGCATGCCATCTGTGTGGTCAGATCGGGCATTGGAGGTTCAACTGCCTGAATAAAGATGTTGAAGTAACACAGTAGCCGAGGCAGAATTAGCAAGGATCAGATCGACAGTAGCCCAGCGGTAGCAGAGGACGAGGACGCGGTAAAGCGTCCCAAGCAGGATCGTCTACTCAAGGAAGCAGAGGTCACAGACAGCAAGCAATGACTCGATTCTATGCTATGAATCAACCGGAGGCGATAGTCAACCCGTGAGTAGTGACAGGTCAGATGGAGTTATTTCATTCTGATATGTCTTCTTCTTGCTTTATATATGTTCTGGTTGACCCGGGTGCTACACACTCTTTTATCGCCTATAGTATGCTTGAAAACTGTCGTTTACCTGTTAGTTGTAAGAAGGATAGCTTGTTCTTAGAAACCCCTCTTGATGGTTCCTCTTTGCTTCGAGAAGAGTGTCCATCTTGTGTCTTGTCTTTCTTGGGACACCGCATTCAAGTGGATCTTATACCACTTGATATGCAAGGTTTCGATGTTATCCTTGGGATGGATACCTTAGAGAAGTATAAGGTTGTTTTGGACTGTGGTTCCAAGCAGGTAGCGTTTGATGATGCTGGAGAGAAATGGATCTTCCAGGGAGATAGGAAGATTCTTCCGACATGTTTGGTGTCAGCTATGGTGGAAGAGAAGTTGCTACGACAAGGATGTGAGGCATTTTTAGCTCACGTGGTGGATACCGTGGTGGTTACCAAGGCGAAAGGTCCTAGTCTTGAGGAGGTGTCAGTGGTTCGAGAGTTTGCCAACGTGTTTCCTGAAGAGTTTCCTGGTGTTCCTCCACCCCGAGAGATTGATTTCGAGATCAATCTGGTTCTAGGAACACAGCCAGTTGCACAAACACCGTATAGGATGGCTCCAGTAGAGATGGAAGAGCTGAATAAGCAGTTGCAAGAGTTGCTGGACAAAGGTTTTATCCGACCGAGTACGTCGCCTTGGGGTGCTCCCGTGTTGTTCGTTAAGAAGAAGGATGGTTCGATGCGGTTGTGTATAGATTATCGACAGTTGAACAAAGTCACAATCAAGAACAAGTACCCGTTACCAAGGATAGATGATCTGTTTGATCAGTTGCGGGGTGCTACAGTGTTTTCAAAGATCGATCTACAGTCGAGATATCATCATTTAAGGATTAAGGCAGATGACATACCAAAGTCAGCTTTCAGGACGAGGTATGGTTATTTTGAGTTCGTGGTTATGCCGTTTGGGCTAACCAATGCACCTGCTGCTTTCATGGACCTGATGAACAGAGTGTTCCAACCATTTTTAGATCAATTTGTTGTAGTATTTATAGATGACATCTTGATCTATAGTCGGGACAGGCTAGAGCATGAGCAACATCTTCGTCGAGTGTTGACTCTTCTTCACCAACATCAGTTGTATGCCAAGTTCAGTAAGTGTGAGTTCTGGTTGAAAGAAGTGACTTTCTTGGTTCATGTGATATCCGCTGAAGGAGTCAAAGTAGATCCGAAGAAGGTGGAAACCATTGCGGATTGGGAGCAACCGAAGACGCCGACAGAAGTCTGTAGTTTCCTTGGTTTAGCAAGATACTATCGGATGTTTATCAAGGACTTCAGTATGATCGCGTTGCCAATGATGAAGTTGACTAGGAAGGATGTACCTTTTTTTTGGGATGAACGATGTCAGCAAGCTTTCCAGAATTTGAAGGAGAAGCTGACCAGTGCTCCAGTGTTAATCCTGCCAGAGCCTCGAAAAGGCTATGTTGTTTTCTGTGATGCTTCCAAGAAAGGCTTAGGTTGTGTGTTGATGCAGGATGATCATGTAGTTTCTTTTGCTTTGCGACAACTCAAGAAACATGAGGAGAACTATTCGACTCATGACTTGGAGTTGGCAGCAGTGTTTCATGTGTTAAAGATTTGGAGACACTATCTGTATGGGGAAGTGTGTCAAATCTTTACGGATCATAAGAATCTGAAGTACATCTTTTCGCAACATGAGTTGAACATGCGACAACGTCGATGGATGGAGTTGATCAATGATTATGACTGCACTATCGAGTATCACCCTGGTAAGGCGAATGTGGTAGCAGATGTGCTTAGAAGAAAGTCTTCTTCTCTTTCTTCAAAGAAAACATGGCTGAGTTCTCTGGTATGCCATAGGCGAGATATGTTTGTTTCTCTGCGACAGATGAATGTGCAGATGGAAGTTTCTTTGTTGTTTGGTCTTTTCACACACATGCAAGTCAAGCCTATGTTGAGACAACAGATCAAGGATGCACAACAAATAGATGATGCGGTACAGTTGATCAGATCAGAGTTCGGCAGTGAAAAGCGTGAAGGGTTCCATGAGTCTGAGGAAGGGCTAGTTTGCTATCATGATAGGATGGTGGTTCTGGATGCTGATGATCTGAGGAAGTTGGTGCTTGAGGAAGCACATATGTCAATGTATTCTATGCATCCAGGTGTCACCAAGATGTATCATAGTCTGAAGGACTTTTATTGGTGGCCCGGTTTGAAGAAAGATGTAGCTGAGTTTGTGGCGAGATGTGTGGTTTGTCAGCAAGTGAAGGTTGAGCATCAGAAGCCGGCAGGTACGTTGCAACTTTTGCCGATACCACAGTGGAAATGGGATCATATAACCATGGATTTCATAGTTGGTCTACCCAGGACAACTAGGAATCATGATTCCATTTGGGTGATAGTGGACAGATTGACTAAGTCTGCCCATTTTCTACCAGTGAAGATGATGTATACAGCCGAGAGACTCGCTCGAGTATATGTTGATGAGATAGTACGTTTGCATGGTGTGCCAGTAACGATAATTTATGACAGAGGTCCTCAGTTTACGAGTCATTTCTGGGAACAGTTGCACAAAGCATTGGGAACGTAGTTGAGGTTCAGTACAGCCTTTCACCCGTAGACAGATGGACAGTCTGAAAGGACTATTCAGACTTTGGAAGATCTCCTTCAAGCTTGTGTTTTGCAGTTTCTAGGCAACTGGGATGTACATCTTATCTTGATAGAATTTGCCTACAACAACAGTTATCAGTGGAGCATTGACATGGCTCCTTATGAGGCTTTGTATGGAAGGAAGTGCAGATCTCCTTCGTGTTGGTATGAGTCTGGTGAGTATCAGCTTTTGGGTCCTGAGTTAGTACAGCAGACAACAGAAAAGATCAAAGTGATACAACAACAGTTGAAAGTGGCACAGGACAGGAAGAAGTCTTATGCAGACAATCGCCGACGACCTTTGGAGTTCCAGGTAGGAGACAAAGTGTATCTTAAAGTCTCGCCATGGAAAGGTGTGCTGAGGTTTGGTCAGAAGGGTAAGTTTGCACCCAGGTATATGGGGCCTGACCAAGTCATAGCACGCGTTGGAAAAGTAGCTTTCAAATTAGAGTTTCCTTCAGAGTTGCACAGGTTACATCCAGTGTTCCATGTCAGTATACTGAAGAAAAGTCATCCAGATTCAGGAACAGTGATACAACCCGTTGAGGTTGAGCTTGATGAAGATGTGACCTACGAGGAAGGTCCTGTGGCGATCCTTGACAGAAGAGTTAAGAAGTTGAAGAGGAAGGACCTGGTTCTTGTGAAGGTTCTTTGGCATCATGGTGGTGTTGAGGAAGCCACGTGGGAGCTTGAGGAAGAGATGAGGAGGAAGTATCCCTCGCTTTTCTCTTCGGATTTTGGGGATGAAATCCCTTAAAGGGGGTTAGCTTGTAAGGACCCTGACCTTCATTTAGGATTTATTCTGTTTGCTTTACTTAACCTTGGTGCCCTGATGCTTGCTAATCACCTTTACTGGTGATTAGGGTTTAGTTGTGCTTTGTTGATAGTCAGAGGTGCTACTTGCAAATAACCCAAGTCTAGGGTTTGGTAGGCAAGTTTTCCACCTTGTGAGGTGTTCCTCCCTCTCTTCACTTCCTCTTGTGTAGAGAGGTAGGCTTGGGCTCGTTGCTTGAGTTCTTTTGGTCCTTTTTGAGCTTGTTGGGCCTTGAGGTGCCTTGCTTTGCTTAGGGTTGAGCCTTGTATCGGCCAAGTGTGGATGTGTATCGGCCAATGGAGTGTGTCGCCCAGGAGCAACATGTTGTGTCGCCCATGATGCTTGACCTAGCCTTGACCTTGCTTAAGTGGACACTTGGAGCACATCTTGGACATGTGGATGAAGCTTTCTAGAGTGGTGGCTCGTGCACTAGGAAAAGTTTCCCTAGGCAAGTGACACCTTGCTTGAACCAACCTTGTTTTCTCCTCCCTTTCCTTCTATATAGGCGTGGCCTTCCCTTTGCTAGGAGTTCCTTTGGTCCCTTAGTCTCTCCTCCACCTTGTTGTGCAGGACACAACCCGTCTACCTTGCCAGTGGTGGTCGATATCCCCTTGAAGAAGAAGAGTGGTGGCCGATACGCCCTTGGAGGAGCAAGCTTGTCGGCCGACACACCTTGGAGGAGCAAGTGGTGGCCGATAGCCTTGGAGTCTCCATCTTCCTTACTCGGAGCTTGGAACTTGAAGTTGCATAAGGCGGGTTGCATAACTTCTAACCCTAACTACACTATCCCTTGATATGATCTTGTTTATTTGCATGCTAGTAGCTTAGTTTCTTACTTAGTATCCATGTTGGTCGATCCTTGTGATCTAGGGTTTGTAGGTGAGCAATACTCCTTTCTCCCATTGGTCTAGAGGAGTGAGCTTGGGTTTCTAGTAGCATGAGAAACACCCCTCTTTCTTGTTCGATTGAGGTGAGCTTGTGTTCTAGTTGCTTGAGCAATACTCTCCTCTCACCATGGGCTAGAAGGTGAGCTCGGTTAGTGGTGACTCTTTTGTAGGGTTTCTCCTTGTGACCCGTTTGGTGATAGAAGAAGTACAAGACCCCTCCTTCTTAGTCGATTGAGGTGAGCCTCTTCTTGACCCACTAGGGTTCGGGTGTCCGTGTGTGAGGTGGAAGAGGATCTTGTAAGTTAACACCTTGGATGATATAAGCTTTGGGGAGGTGCTGCCCGACAGCCCTCTTGACCTAAACTCTTGGGCGATATGCTATGCTGGTTTGGACGATATCTTGATTCTTGTAGATATATGTAACAGATGACACCTTCCTTTGGTTTGGTCATTGGACGACACACTTGAAGTTGTGACGGGCGTCACACCATTACTATGCCTTGTGTCTACCGATAGGCCATAAGTTAATAGGCTGGATGTTAGACCCGTTTGCTGGTTGCTTGAGTTTAGAGCACCAGACTTATACATAGATGATGGGCATGGCTGGTTGATCTGTGACAGGTGTCACATTAGCCTAGTGTGTCGCCCGACATGCTCAGTGTGACGGGCGTTGCAGCTGGTATGCCCGACGCAGCGTCATGGGTATGGCTGAGAGTGTCGGCCGTCATGAGATGAGCTTTATGGCTGAGCCTTAGGTGAGGGCATGATGCCCGACACAACCTTTTAGTAAGGGCTTAAGTTACCTCTAGTGAGGGTTCCGTCATTCATAGAAACTGAGGTGTTAATCTCATACCACGTTCACCATGATGATGGTCTGTGCTATGCTTAATAATGATGACGACAATGTTAGTCCCTTTTATCTTAATCATCATAATCATCGGTATATTACCCAAGAATAGTAGTGTAAATGTTACCTGTGTTGATAATATGAGTTTCTAAGTTATTCATGATGATTATTGAATAGTGCTAACCATGCAGGTAGTGCATAGCCGAATGAAAGGCTATGAGGAATGAATATATGAGAACAATGAGATAACAGGTACATTATGAATGATGTACCATGACGATGATGATGTAAGCCTTGAGAGGCATTGGCACTATGTGTTGAGGGATTGAGATCCCATGGTATGTGATGATCCTTGAGATGGATCCGGATGATTGGCAATAGGCCAAGTGATAACATGTGATGTGGGATCCTTGTAATGGATCAATATGATGCGAATTGTAGTAAAAACATAATGTTGAGTTTATGTTGTTTATTTCCTTCTATATCTTGCATGTTACACAACTTGGTTGAATCTTGCAATCCATCTAAAAGATACCAATTAATCACAGTAAAATCTATCATGTAGTTGCCATGGCCATAGATCCATCATCGTCAGGATTTGGTGATGGTGAAACGGGTTCTCCTGCGGGTTAACCCGGAGCGCATATTGTTGAGTATGTGAGCTTTCTTCTAGCCTAAAGTGAGGAGGTAAGAGTGCAACTGCAGTTGTAGACTCAAGGGTGCGGATTCAGTCCTGTAGCCCAATTGTGATGAAGAGCATGGTGAATAGGCCCATGGCTCAGGATATGTGATATGAGTAGCATGAATGCGTTCATGGCTCAAGAGCACGGTGAACAGGCTCGTGGCTCAGTTTCACTAGCACCGAGACCTGTACCAAGGCGGGCTAGGCAGAGGGTAGCCTGACCCTGTGGCTAAGACCACTTCAGCATGAGACTACGGTCCTGCTTGTGTTGTACTCGTGCACTGACCACGAGGGGTGAGGTCGTGGAGTCCGGCTCTCCTATTGACCTTGTATGGCATCGGCTTGGTTTTCGCAACCGCAGGTTGGATCTGAGCGGTACGGCTCACTTCCTCGGGGCATAATAATACGTAATTCAGCCGAATAGTATTAACTGCTTAAGATAAACACTAAACATTGATTGAGGCCTTATTTGTGTAGTTACTCTCATTATATCTTGCAGTTGCTTATATGTTTCTCATATGTAGTAGGACTCATATATCTTGTCTTGTTAATCATGTTCCATAAAGAAATACTTGAGTATATGCCTTTCATATTTGGTAAGCTTGCTAGCTTGAACAGCTTTTCTTATAACTGCTCTTGTTATACTTTTCATCAGTCATCTGCTATATATATATGTATCTGAGGTTTTGTAGTTTCAGCGGGGAGTTATGTTTCTCGCTCGGACAATGTTCAATTGTCTCACTCCGCTGAGTTACACCCTTTTTAGGTGGTCGAGCTAGACGTGGTGGTGGTCGTGGAGTTGCAGCCGAGCAACAAGAGGAGAAGTAGAAGGCAAGCGATGGATGTACTACTGTTTTGGATGTTTTGTAGTAGAGTCTAGAGTCATCCATGTACTCTCAGGTCCTTGGCGGTGTTTTGACGTTGTTTCGCGATGTATAACCGTTGATTTTTGTCTATCCTACTGCTGGACCGGATTTGGGCCTTTATGTCTGTATAAACAGGTGATGGACTCATGTGATGGATGAACAGTTTTCCTTTAAGATGTGGACACGTATCAGATCTTGTATATGTATATATAACCTGTTTCTGTGCAGGATGAGGACTTGAATGTAATAGTTTTCAGTTTATCAGCTTTCCGCAAACGGTTTTAATTAACCTGTGTTTTTTATCATCTGTGGTTATGGTGATTTCTGCACATTTTTGTGTAACACCTCGCTGTCTGTGTGATAGTGGGATGTGTTGCCACATAGTTTCAATTACATAATTGTTGATTTTATCTCAAGAAATGATCGTAGTCATTCTAATAGATTTGAGATTATTACATTTATCAATTTGGCATTGATCATATCAAACCTCAAAAAGTATGCAATATCTTTTCCTTCATAATAATGTTGCAAAATTCATCAGGAAATATGATCCCAAACTGTCATACAATCACGGGTTCACTTTCTTTTATGTCCTTCTAGATTTAATTTTGAAAGTGTCTCCCATTTTAGTATTACAATAATATCCTAAACTTCCACAGATGTAGGCTATCTAAACCATGTATTGTGGTTTTTGTTCTTTTGATTACTCTGCCTAGAAAAGGGCAACTCGGCCCCTTACCTCATGTTGTTGTTTTGCATTTATATTTTGATTTAATTCCTTCCGTTTTAGTAATGTTTTTATTAATTGGCATTATCAATGCATATAAAATTATGTTATGGAAGTACAAGATCAATAAGTTATTCCTTATAATGACCTTAAGTTGTGAAAATAAATATACATATTATACTCATTTACCATATCCTTCCTAAGGCATTCTAAAATTGATATGACGTATGCAACCATATAAAATGATGAGGAGAAGTAGATGGATGAAAAATCGCTTGCGGTCACCAATTTTTATAGTCACATTTAGTACTTATCAGTGTCACAAAAAATAACTCCTCTGTAGATTTGTGGTTTAAATGTAGAGTACATGTACATGATGCATCCTAGATTTGGAAAAAGGTACATCCTGAGAAACATATATATGTTTATGGTTTGCTAGAGTTACATGTATTGGTGATCATTTATATGATGTTAGTTATATTATCATCAATCTAGAAAATCTGGATTCCAAATTAAAGATGAAGATAAAGTCTCAATTACAATGTTCTCGTTACCTCCTCCACATAAGAAATTATGTGAAAACATTCTTTAAGATAAGAATTTACCAAGATAGATGAGGTTAGGTATTATATGAAGTCAAACACTTTGTTGATTGAAGAATAAATTCAAAAATCAAGTAGATGCCTCTATGACGTTCTCACCATATGACACCAAATGAATATTGTAAAGCCAACAACAACAAATAGCCATACTAAATACAATATATAGGAACATCAAGTCTTGCAAGGTCTACAAAAAAGGGGTTCCACGTAATAGAGATAAGTTTTCATGAAACAAGAGAAAAGAAAGAGTTCCCCATTGAAGAATTATACATATTGTAAAATAAGAAGAATCATGGAAAACTAAATGGGAGATACGAACTACCAACATATATTATCAAGACACACCCAAAGGTGGTGATTTTTTTTCTCATGGTGTCCTCATTTTCCATACTTTGAGATGTAAGGCTTCTTGATTCAATTTTTATGTATCATGTGTGCAAATTTGAGCTTGATTTTTATATGTACATTGTATTTTAAGGTGTAGTTACAAGAATTGTGTGAGTATCCTGCAAAGTATTGTTTGATACTTTTTTATGCTCATAGTTGTAGTCACAACTTCTCAACAAGGTTATCATCTATCTTATGTTAGCAAGTTGGTAATATCTTATTCAATATAAAAAATTGTTATTGTCATGGACAAGTTTGTCGTGATGCACAATTTATGCATAGGTGGAGAGTGATACTTGGAGTTTTGAAAAGTTTTAGGGAGGGAAAGTTGTTTTTTGTAGGCTGACATGGAAGTAGTTATTGCGTGCAAGATGGAGTAATGTGAGTGATGGGTGGAGAGAGAATGAGTGACAAATGGTAAAAAAGGCAGGGAAGAGAGTAATTCGACCCCTAATTTTTTAAGGGAATGACATTAAAGGAGGAGGCAAGTAAAGAAAGGATAGGAGGTATGTGGGGAAATAATGAATGGAAAGGGAGGAGTAAAGTAAGAAGGAAAACAATTTATAAGAGGAGGGAAGTAATCAAAACTAAGGATGGAAATAATAAGGAGAGAGGAGTGAAGTGAGAAGGAAAATGAAGAGGGAAATAATTAGAGATATTAGGGAAGTACTAGAGAGGGAGGATGGAAGTGATGAGAGAAGTGAGGATGGAAGTGATGGAGAGATAGAAAAGAAAAGTAACAAGGGAATTAATGGGATTTAAGAAGGAAATGAGGTCAGAAGTATAAAACGGAGAAGAGAGAAGTGAGGAGGGAAGTATTAGAAAAGAGGAGGAAAGTGAGAAAGGAAGTAATGGGAAGTGAGGAGGAAATTTAAGAGGGAAATGTGCAAAAAATGATAAACAAGGTACAAAAATGTATAAAGAGGTGTAAAGCGGGGGAAAGAATGAACAAATGAAGGAGAATGAGACTCAAAGTGTGAAATGGAGATGCAAAGAGTAGAAAAGGAGGTGTAAAAATAAGAAAGGAGGTAGTAGTGGGAAAAAGGAGGTGTGGAATTTTAAAAGGAGTGCTCAAAGGGAATAAAATGAGGCATAAATGGACAAAAACAAGGGGCTAAGAATGGAAAATGAGGCGACCAATGGAAAAAATGAGGCAACTAATGGTAAAAATAGATATACACAAAAAACTAGGCATAAATAGAAGAAAATGAGGTGCAAAGTTGAAAAAAACAAGGTATAAAGAGAAGAAAAATAGGCAAAAAAGAAGAATAAGAGGAGCAAAGTTTTAAAATGTAGGTTTAAAGAGAAAAAGATAAGGCATCAATGGAAACAAAGAAGGTGCCAAGGGTGGAAAATGAGGCATCAATGGGCACAAATAATGTGCCAACAATGAAAAATGAGCCACAAATAAAAACTATGATAGGCACAAAGATAAGAAAGGAGGTGTCAAGGGAAAATAGGAGGCCCAAAGAGAAGACAAATATGCATAAAAAGAAGAAAATGAGGCATGAATTGTGGAAAAGGAAGCTGGAAGAGTGAAAAAATGAGTACAGAGAAAAGAAGGTGCATATGTAAGAAAACTAGGTGTTAGTTATGTTAAAATGATGTTCCATGGAAGGATAATGAGGCACAAAATTGACAAAAATGATATGTCAAACCCATAAAAGTAAGGCGCTAATGAGGGAAAATGAGGCACAAAGAGATGAAAATGGGATGCTATATCAGTAAAATATGGCACTAATTGAGGAAAAAAGGCAGCATTGGGATGAATGTAAGGCGCGACTATTGGAAAAGGAAGTGCAATGTATAGAAAAATAGGTCCCTCCTTTATATGTTATATGTGTCTCTTCTTTTTCCATTGGCACATTGTTTTCACCCATTTAAGACTCATTCCATCTACTTTATCCCTCTTTATTTATTTTTTATTGATGACTCTTTTTTAAACGCATGTACCTTATTTTTTCTCATTAACACCTCCTTTTCCTATGTTGACACATTCTTTTCTAATTTTTTCCCTCCTACATTCTTGCAACTCCCCTATTTGAATCCTCCCCCACAACTTCATCCATAATGTCCTTCCTCACCCTGATAACTTCCCTCCTCTCTTACTGTTATTTTCTTGTCATCTCACATTACTTCCCTCCTCCCTTCCCTAATCTCATCATTACTTCCCTCATATGATTCTATTACTTCCTTACTCACTACTTTTGTCTCCTCTATTTACTTCCCTTTCTTCCCCAATACTTCTCCCAACCCTTATTACTTCCATCATCACTTCACTCTTAACCCCTATTAATTCATTCATCACTTCCCTCATCCTTACTGTTTTTCTCTTTAAAACATGAGGAGAAAGAAAAGAAAAAAATAGAGCATGTGGATGGGATGGGGAGATAGGATGAGTGGAAAAGGGGTGGAAGATGGAGCAAGTGACAAATTGGAAGCAGGTGTGGGTAGTTTATCAATGCGTAAGACACACATGAAATCCCTTCAGTGTGTTCCAAAATTATACAACTTGATTTATATCATATTTATTCTTCTCTTTAGTTTTATAATACTCATTAATACACTACTCCTTGCTATTATCCATATTAAATTTCCTCATCCAAACACTTAATATTTACAATTAGATGTATTCTTGATGATGGTGACCAAATAAAATTCTATTGGAGGGGCTTCCCTAAGAAGAAATAACAAATTCAATGAAAGGGGACAAACCATCTTGGTGTTGGCTAAATTGGACATTCATATACCCTTTGTTTTTATTATGACAAACATTTCATTCTTGTGTATCTAACGTGCTACTTGAGTATTTCAGGGTTCAAAGGAATAAGGAAATCCTACCAAGTGGGAAGATGAAGATAAATGCAAATTTAAGATCAAATGTGCTTAATTGTATAAATATGCATGATTTTACTCAAATGTAAACACTTGTACAAAAATATAATGTACAAGTACTTAGACATCATGCAAATCAAGTTTTAGATCTTCCTTACCCACTTATAACCCTTAGATAGATTTCCTCCCAAAGTTAGAGTCACCCACACACATTTAAACACACACTAAGTAGGTGATTCAAAAGTCTAGAATAGGGACACCCTCGGTCAAAGAAATTGTTGACTAAGACACACTCGGTCGAAGTTCTTGTTGACCAAGAAATGCCTCGGTCAAAAATTGTGAGCATTGTTCAACAACTTACACAATTGTGCTCTAAATTAGCATTCGGTCGAAAATAACCTTGACTGAGTAAGCAACGGTTTAAAGTTTGTGACCGTTAGACTAGGTGGTTCGTAGTTGGGAGTTGGAAATAGATGTTGCAATACTTTTGACGTAAACCCAGGCTCGGTCATAGAGAACCTCGATCGGGACACAGTTCGATCGACCAAATTGTCAACCGAGTAGGGTTCTGGAATGTTCTTTTCAAGCACGAATAATTAACAATTACTATCCAACCAATGTACACCTAACTACTAGTTAAGCACTAATAACACTCTAGACACTCCCTAGAATGTCCCTAGACACTTGCAAACTATCCCTATAAATAGAATAGGCCTTATAACACATAAGGCACCTAAGCTACACTTGAGTATTCACTATTGAGAGAAATCAAGCTAAGATTCACTTGGTGTCTTCCTCCTTGTGCTCTAGAAAGGTGTCCTATAGCTACAATTTCCTAGCCACCACACATAGCCACGTTCATCCTAAGTGGATAGGAGATTCTGACACTTGATATAGGATCAAAGCGTTGTGCAACATTGTTGTATTCCTTTCTTATAGTCCCCCTTCACAAGTACAAATTATAATCGCTCCTTGGCTACTCTGAGATCGTGGAGGCTACTTGAGGGATCATAGGTTAAGCTACTTCTTTGTGGAGAAGGTTGCTATGAGAGGATATTGATATTACTTCAAGGAAGGCTGCTTCAAGGGAGGTTGGAGCTACTTCTAAAATAAGGCTATCTCAAGGTGGTGGAGCTACTTGTAGGAGGTGATGGCTGCTCCAAGGACTTGAAGTTACTTCAAGAAGGCTTCTTCAAGGAGTTTGAGGCTACTTCAAGGAGAAGGCTACTTCAAGCGTGTAGAAGGTGATTGTATTTTGTGTAACATCCTTGCGAGGTAATAAAATAAATCACTTAAAAAACCCAATTTTAAACAATTGGGTAGTGGACTGACTACCCTTGATTTCAAAGGTAGGAACCAATCTACATCCAAGTGTCTTCCTTGTTTCCTTCTCCTTATTTGGTTTGATTGTTTAATTAATTTTAAAGTTCCAAAAAGATCTATTCACCCCCCCCTCTAGATCTTTTACTTGGTTGGACCCGTCCTAGGTCATTGAGAGTTGTCATGAAAAAAATCATTAGACGACCATCTCCATGACTTCAAAGAGAAATGGGAAAATGGGCCTCTTGTTTTCCAGGTCGTCCAGACCATATATAAACTCCAAACAAAGTTTGATGACTGGCCACTAGCCCACCCACAAGCCAATCCCAAGTTTCTCACAAGCCACACACATCTAAGAGTCGAGACAACCCCAATATGGGTTGGACATACAATCAAATGATCCCATATGTCCATCCATTCTCTCGTGTAGTCATGTTATGGTACTAGAAAGTCCATGGAATATTTTCCCTACAATTGTTTCTTCATTTTTTTGTAAAATACAAAATGTACCTTATATTCTAATCAACACCTCATATTTTAAGAAATTTTTATTACACTTCATTTACAAATTAATATCTTATTCTAATAAGGCAATAATGCAAGAACATAGAATAGTTTATATGCAAAAAAATAGTACCAAAATTATGAATAGGTCGTTGTGTATTCTAATAAGTCTATATGAAAGGGAATAGGAAGAATTATATGCCATTTTCATCTTTAGTTTATCAAATTTTAGATTGAACATTGTCTTATTATATACCAAACGTCATGGGAATGGTTGTATGTAATATTTACCTTTTGTTTTTAAAATTAATAAGTAAGCATTGTGTATCTTATTAAGCTTGTATGTATTGCTAAGTAGGAGCTAACTCATACCAATCTTCATAGTCGCATGTTTTCTTTATGTGATTGCTAGTGTTTAAAGTGGTTGCAACCAAGGTTGGAATAGGTGGAGGAGATGGTCAATCTGACGTGATAACTGAAAGAATCCATGTGGTGATGCTATGGAGCATCAGGACTTCCCTTTTTATTTATCATCATCTTATTCTTTAACATTGTGTCTGATACATTTGTAGAAATAAGTTTCAATATATGTATTTCCTTTGAACCTACCTTGTTCGAGATAATTTCTTATTAAATCTTAATATATGTCCTATTTTTTCATTAGACAGATATAAAGATGGAGCACCATGAAGAATAAAAAAACTAGCACATATACATGTGCACATTGACCAGGTGATATTTGAAAAAGTAAGCACTATACATGTGGCCATGTTATTTCTTCTCTTATGCAAATTAGATTGTTCTCAAGGACATTTAGATGATAGTCAATTCAGAAGACAAATGGCCAATAAGTGGCATGGGAGTAAGATAGAAGCTCAAGTTGTGGGTGGTTCAAATCTGACAAGCAACCCAAGTGAGGTACTTCCAAAGACCATGTTGCCAAACAACGGGGGCTGAAACTGCTACACATACTAAATTGGCATTACCTAGGGCCAACAATTTTGACTATGTTGTTGAGAAGTTGTGGTGGATTGGAATTTTGGAGTCTTTAGATGTTTAAGTAGTGGTTTAACTTATAGATTTGAGCTTGAAATGGATGGTTTTGAATTTTTGATTTTAGTGTGGTTCCGAAATTATGATCAAACATTGTTGAACAGGTCTAGAAAAGACGATTTGCCACCAAATCTGTAAGGGAAATGAAAAAAACCATTAAAAAGTTTTGGAAAGTGGTGGATAAGGAAAAAGGAAACAATAGAATCTAGGTAAGGCACTTACTTACACATGGGGAAGTGGTTTATACATCCCATTGACACCCTTGTCGTATCATAAATCCTGACAAAGTCATTATCTATTTCATTTTATTTCTAGTAAGATAAATGTACACATACAAATAAGTGAAAGAGATAAGAATATAATTCAAATAAGAGTTAGTAAAAACAATTAGAATATGAGGGATCATTAACCCCAAATGCACATATCATCACACATCTTGGGGTCAAAATGGGGAAGGAATTATTGGAGTATAGGATGTTTGTCTCCATGTTTCTACTTCGAATAATCATTGTTTGGGAGGGGATATTCTCCTTATTCAAAAAGAGAGTGAGAGATTCACTCTAGAGGTATCCTAAAGGCATGGTAGAGGTGTCTTGTTGATGGCCTAGGGGCATGGGAGATACATCTAACATTTGTAGATCTTCCTACAACATTGGGGAAGGTGATTTGATTTTCTAAATCTTTTTTGGTAGACTAGGGGTGTGCCCCTCATATCTATGATCCCTCTAAATGGTGTATATGGGGCCATATTTATATATTTTGTGGGGTTTCCCTAGTATTAGTTTGAAAGGTTTTACAAGCTAATAGGTGGTTGGAACGTGGCTAGGGATCCTCTAGACACTTCAACATTAAGTCTCATCAGCCTTGTCAACGATAGAAAAGTGAGGTGTGAGCCTGATGGGTGCTCCACTTTAGGACTCTTCTGAGGCATTTTTTAGTAAAGTAGGTTTGACCATTCAGCATGGGAGGGGCGAGGAATATGTAGTGTGATTTGGATGGGCACCTTGCTTCTAGAGCCTTCTAGCATGCTCTGTGGCTATGTAGAATTGACTAGTAAATGCAAGAGAGTTGGGGAATCGGGGCACGTATCAAATGGGATCCCACCTTCTCAGTCCTTCTGAGTGTGAATCCTAGGTCTCCTTATGGGCCTTCATTGTAATAGGGAGAGGGGTGAGCATCTAATATGTGACCCTCCTTTCCATAGTATGGCTTGGTCATGATTGGTTAGACCAAGTACTGGTTTGAGGTAGGATTTGGACCCTAAATTATTGGTCCATTTGGAAATCAAGGCATGGAGTCATCTCGAGTTGGGATTCTAGTGATGACAGCAAATCAAGGTAGTCATGAAGTGAAATGTTCTTGGATTGGATGTTCACCCTGGTCAGAAACCTTCCTATCAAGGGAATCAACTAAATTTTTGTTGATTCACTTGGTGAGTTTCTGGTGAAACTTATTCTTGAATCAAATTTTAATGATCGCATATCCAGTTCTAGTTCTCAGAATCAGTGGGATATGTCGATTATTGCATTGGAATCTTACCTTTTTATATTGGCATTCTTAGGATATATTAGAAGATACTATATGTCTTTACTTCTATCTTTCATTCCCTAGATCCTTTATTATCGCTTGGCTAGATATGGATAGTTGTAATTGCACCATATTACCATTTAAACAAATTTTATTTTGATGTTTGCATATCTTTATTTTTTTTTCTCATCTTACCAAGTGTCGCTTGTCATGATTTTACTTATTAGGAAACCAAATTGGGTGGACTCAAAATTGAGTTTCAATAGTTTGCCTTGTTGGTATGTATGCCCTGAGAGCCAATTAAGGGATGATTGGTGGGATAAATTAAGATTGATTTGATAAAGATCAAAGGCAAGCTTCCAATTCTTTCTGGTTCAGTCATATGAGATAATGATAGAACATATTGAATGTCTAGAGAATGACAGTACTCAATGACGTATGCTTTCAGGTTCAGGACCTGAACGATGAGATCATACGGATGCTAAGTGTAAGGACCCTGACATCAGTTTAGGGTTTACCTTATTTGTTTTTCTTAACCCTGATGCTTTGTTGCTTGCTAATCACCTTTAGTGGTGATTAGGGTTTGGCTGTGCCTTGTTGAGAGTTAGAGGTGCTACTTGCAAATAACCCAAGTCTAGGGTTTGTGGACAAGTTTGTCACCTTGTGAGGTGTTTCTCTCTCTCCTTGCTTCCTCTAGAGTAGAGAGGAATGTTTTGGTCTCGTTGCTTGTGTT
The DNA here is from genome assembly GCA_963693085.1 of Alisma plantago-aquatica. NCBI lineage: Eukaryota > Viridiplantae > Streptophyta > Magnoliopsida > Alismatales > Alismataceae > Alisma > Alisma plantago-aquatica. Next base: position 93,179,906 of record OY856415.1, read on the forward strand.
CCTGTGGGCTTGGTTGAGCTTGTTGGGCCTTGTGGTGCCTTGCTTTTGTTTCTTTTGGACCATGTGTCGCCCAGGGGGTTGTGTCGCCCATGTTGGAGGTGTGTCGCCCAAGTGTGTCGCCCATGACCCTTGACCAAGCTTTGACCTCATTTGTGTCACCACTAGTGGACACTTGGTGCTTGATGCTTGCATGTAGCAATGGCCTTGGACATGTGTGTAGGGCATGCTAGAGTGGTGGTTTTTGCACATGGACAAGTGTCCCTATGTGGGAGACACCTTGCTTGTCTCTACCTTGGTTTCTCCTCCTTTCCCTTCTATATATGTGGTTCCTTTCCCTTGCTAAGGATCCTTTTAGTTCCTTAGTTTCTCCTCTACATTGGTGCACGTCACACTCCCTTTCTGGCAAGCTTGGTAGCCGATACCCTTGGAGTCTCCTTCTTCTTTGGTGGTGCTTGGAGCTTGGAGCTTGCTTAAGGAGGGTTACATAACTCCTAACCATAACTCCTAACCATAACTACATTACCATCTTCTATGTTCTTGTTGTCTACGATCGGCTATGTTGTGGTTAGTTTGGTTTCCTTGCTTAGTTACACCATGTTGGTCGAACCTATGATCTAGGGTTTCTTGATGAGCAATACTTTACTTGGTCTAGAGGAGTGAGTTTGAGCTTCTAGTAGCATGGGAAATACCCCTCTCTCGTTTAAGTTGAGAGGTGAGCTTGTGTTCTAGTTGCTTGAGCAACACCCTCCTCTCACCATGGACTTGAAGGGTGAGCTTTGTGGTGATAGTGAACCTTGCTAGGGTTGATCCTTGTGCTGCCCGATTGGTGATAAGAAATGCGCAAGACCCCTCTCTCGTTTAAGTTGAGAAGTGAGCCATCTTAGTGATCCTTTAGGGTTTGGTGCCCTTCTGCTTGAGGTTGATGATGAGCTTGGGGAGGTGATGCCTGATACCTCTTGACCTAGAACCTTGGTCGACACATGTTGTGATGGTGATGGACGATACCATGTGAGGGGCGTCACACCACCACCCTGCCTTGTGACGGCCGATAGGCCATGGGTTGGTTGGCTGAACGATAGGTCCCTTGTCGGTTGTGTGAGCTACACCCTTGAACATTACCTCTTTTGGAGTACCTTGCCCGATACACACATGTCCTAGATGTAGTTTGGGGCCGTTGTGCTTTGAGGGGACGTTGCTAGTTAAGTTCTGTGACGAGCATTGTGCGACACAGGCTATTGCACGATAGGCATGGGTGCACGACACCTGACACGCCATTGCACTCTATGTCATTGCTTAATTGCACGCCTGGTTGTTGTTTCCCTTGGTGCTAACGCAACATTGCGCGTCACACCCTTGTGTTGGCCGATAGATACTGGTGTGCTGACCGTTATGGGTTGGGCGATAGGGTGAGCACCCTGCCCGATACAACCTATAGTGAGGGTTCCCTACCCGTCACACTTCTTGTGAGGGTAGTGGACACTTTTAGTAAGGGTGTTGCTTCTCATGAAAAACCGATATGGTGGATAATGTTCTGGTTAACACGTTGGTGACCCTTGATATTCTTAATGGTAATTGTTATGGTAAAGCTTGCTTATGTAACATACATGTCTCTACCCATGTATGTAATCATCTTGATTATCTGTATAAAGATGAGATAATGATAAGCATGTAGAATGCCTTGCTTAATGATGTAACCTATGCTCATGATCATAAGTTGAAGCATGATTGATAATGTATATAATCATTAATGTCACCTTATATTGATAGCATGGTCTTTCTGTTAAGCCTATGATTATTGTGTATACTAACCATGCAGGTGATGCATAGCTAAGAAAAAAAAAGGCTATGAGGTATATATGACGAGTAACATTTCTTTGATAGTTACTCTTGATGATGAGATCACACGTATGATGTGTTGGATCGCTATCCCATGATGATGATGTAAGCCTTGAGAGGTAGTGGCAGTATATGATGAGGGATTGAGATCCCATGGTATGTAATGATCCTTGAGATGGATCTGGATGATTGGCAAGAGGCCAAATGATAACATGTAATGTTGGATCCTTGTGATGGATCAGGATGATGTGATTACAATAAAAGCATAACATTGAGTTTATGTTGTTTATTTCCTATTATAGTTTGCATGTTATACAACTTGGTTGAATCTTGCAATCCATATAAAAGATACTAATTAATCACAGTGGAATATATCACGTAGTTGCCCTGGCCATAGATCCATCATCGTCAGGAGTTGGTGATGGTGAAACAGGTTCTCCTGCGGGTTAACACAGAGTGCATATTATTGAATATGCGAGGTGTCTCCTAGCCTCAAATAGAGAGGGAATCGAGTGCAGTTGTGGTTGCAGACTCGGAATATGTGATGAGCATGGTGAACAGGCCCATGGCTCAAGATGTGTGATATGGAGCATGAATGCGTTCATGGCTCAGAGCACGGTGAACAGGCCTGTGGCTCAGATATACTAGCGTCGTGACCTATACCGAGGCGGGCTAGAGGAAGGGTAGCCTATGGAGCTGACCCTATGGCTGAGGCCACTTAAGCACGAGACTGCAGTCTTGCTTTGGTTCTCGTGCACTGACCACGAGGGGAAAGGTTGTGGAGTCCGGCTCTTCCATTGACCTTGTATGGCACCGGATTCGGGTTTCGTAACCAAAGGTTGGATTTGAGCGGTACAGCTCACTTCCTCAGGGCATAATAATATGTAATCCAGTCGTATAGTATTTACTGCTTAAGACAAAACACAGAACATTGGTTGAGACCTTTCTTGTGTAGCTAAATCCTTATATACCTTACAGTTACATATACGTTCCTAATGTTATGTGGTAAGCCCTTATAAATCTTCTCTTGTTAATCATGTTCCATAGAGAAATAGTAGGATATATGCCTTCCGTACATCTGGTAAGCTTGACGGTATGAATAGCTTTACTTTACATAATTGCTCTTGTTATACCTCTTATCAGTTATCTGCTGTTGTTGCTTTATCTTTCTGAGGTTCTGTAGTTTCGGCGGTGAGTTATGTTTCTCGCTGGGACTGTGTGTCTCACCCCACTGGTTTACACCCTTTTTAGGTGGTTGAGCTAGGCGTGGTGGTGGTTGCGGAGTTGCGGCCGAGCAGCAAGAAGAGTTGTAGAAGGCAATCGATGGACATGCTGCTGTTTTGGATGTTTTGTAGTAGAGTCCTAGAGCCATCCCTGTACTCTCAGGTCCTTGGAGGTGTTTTGACATTGTTTCACGATGTATAGTGGCTGATGTTTTATGTATCCTGCTGCTGACCGGATGTGGGCCTTTATGTATGTATAAATAGGTAATGAACTCATGTGATGGTTAGACAACTGTTCCTCTAAGCTGTGGACACGTATCAGATCTTGTATATGTTTATATAACCTGTTTGACTTGCAGGATGAAGACTCAAATGTAGTAGTTTCTCAGTTTATCAGCTTTCTAAAATCGGTTTTAATTAACTCGTATTTTTGGTAATCAGTGGTTTATGGTGATTTCCGCACGTTTTTGCGTAACACCTCATTGTTTGTGTGCAAGCAGGATGTGTTGCCACACTAAGAGTTTGTACATTCTTATTATGTCCCCAGTCGGATGTCATTGTGGAAGGTAGATAGACAGCAATGACACACAAGACTAGATTGTGGTGTTGGTTGATGACAGAATCTCATTAGTCATGATATGGAGATATCAAACCAAACACATAGGTACTTGTTAGAGAAAGAGTTTTCTGAATAGACCCACCGTGAGTTTGACACATGGAACCATGACATGGTAGTCACAGTCAGTTCTTACAGTGATGGTGGTGAGTGTGATTCATTGACCTGAAATCACTACACTCAACACATGTCTTTGGGTACACTTTGACATCATCAAACGTAGTCCTGAAACATGGGTTGTTATAAAGGTGATGATTGGGTGTCTTTGACACATGGGGCTTTTGAGGGTGAGTGATAGATATGGGATTTGTCCCTCTTGAGGGATTTTGATATCCACGACCACTTCATGAGTAGGATTGAGATAGGCGTACGAATGCATGTTTGAATCAGTATGTGATATTGATGTCATACATATCTCCTCCAATCTACTCTGGGATCAAGAAAGTGAATGAATGTTGACAGGATGACTATTCCATGCCTTGTGTTCATTCGGGATATCAGAGACAAAGGAATTATACATTCACTATAACACCATTCATGGATTGTAGGATTGAAAGTTTTTCTCCAACTTTCTATTTCACTTGGGTAGCACTGATGTGCGACTAGGCACCGCTCTTTGCTTGTGAAGTCATAAGTGTTATGGACTTTCACTGCCAACGTGAAATGGACCTCTAGGGTCACACACATAGGATTTAACCTGGAAGAGGAGTTTATCCACAAACAATGTTTAGATTGATTACAAAAGGAGTTTAGTAGTTCAATTAAACACTCAATTCATTGATAGCTCAATATCATAGTGTTCAAGGTGTTGGACCACTTGATTAGAGTATCAGATTGATTGAAATTGCAGTTGACTGATTTTGCATAGTCTGTCGCCCAAACCGATCGACTCATGGGATGAACCGATCAGCTCAGGTTGGTGAACCGATCAGCTCAACTTGTGAGATGATCATCTCATGTGTCATGAAACGATCGACTCAATTGTTGAACCGGTCGATTCATGTGATCAACCGAGATCGTTTGGAATGTCAGAAGACTATTTTGCAAATACAATTTGTTTCACTTGTACAAATTTGAATTGGACAAAGATTAATATTTGATTAATCAGAAACAAATTGAAAGTCAATTTGAGTTGGACCAGGACCATGAACCGATTGGCTCATGGGATGAATCGATCGGCTTAGGAGTCCCAAACGATCGGTTCAGGTGTGAACCGATCAGTTGAGGTCACCAACCGACCATTTTAGGGTTGAAACGATCGGTTCAGCTGGCACAATTGGTTGTTTTGTGGAAAATCTCAAACCCTTCTACTCATGCTTTAATCCCGCATTGCCCGGGGTAGAGAACCATATCTCATGACCCTCCTATATATATAGGGGTATTGGGGGCTTCTCAGGAACAACAACTCAGAATACCAGTTGCTCTGCAACGTTGTCATTCTCTCTGGTTTTGGTAACTGGGAGAGAACCCGAGCAAGTGCTACCTGATAAGGGAGGCACAACAAGGGAAAGACAACTACAGAAAGGCAACTGGTTGTAGGAGAGTGTGTCGGTGACTAGTACGCCAAAAGGAGGGTGTGACTCCATCTGATTCCTTGTGGGACAAGGAGATCGGAGTTCCAGGTGGTCCATGTGGACTACTACAGAGGCGGGAGACTTTTGTTGCTCGGAGGAGAGTTGTCAATCCCGACAGTCTCGGTGAGACCAGGAGCTGACAGTCCCGGTGAGACCAGGAGCTGCACAGACACCGTCCAAGACCGGAGGTAAAGACCGTGCAAGCCGCGAGGTAACATCACCGAGCAAGCCTCGGGACAAGGTACGCCTCCACAAACCATCCTTCCTATTGTATAGATGTTGACATGATTCCTTTATTCTAGGTTTGGGAGAAGAAAATTTTTGTTTCCGCTACCTTCTTTGTCTCCCCTAAAATCCAACAGTGGTATCATATCTGCGTCAACTACTCTATACTTTAGGATTATCGATATGATCGATTTTGGTTTGTCGCCTTTATTTCTTGCATATGATACGAATAAAATTGGCTTTATGCATGTCCAATCCTAAATCCACAAATCCCAATATACATATGTGATATATAATATAAATGCACTCGATATGTGTCGCCCTTAAACGAGTTTTGTGGGGGATGTATAGCGTGGTTATGGCCAATAAACCCTATTTATGTGTGCTTGGTTGTATATGGTTGCTTGCATCTTGGTCTGCGCACTGATTCCCTACCTCTTTATTCCTAATTTAACTCAAGATAACTTGAGATTTCTTTCTTACCTTTGCTCCCCCCGAATGTAACTTGGGGTTTCCCAATTTAAATGTAAATAGGATAGATATTTTATTTCTTGTTATGTCAAAGAACGGAGGACAACTGACGACGATTGAGATGATCGGTTCAAGGTGTGAACCGATCGGTTGGTGATCTAGACGATCGGCTCAAGGAGTGAGATGAGCGGGTGGTGACCTGAGGAGATGCATGACGACCAGGCGAACCAATCAGTTGGAAGAGCCAACCGATCATTCGGTGGCACCCAGATGACTGGCCAGGGCGAGACAGGTCATTAATGTGATGAGTTGATCAACTCGGACGACTATAGCACTTCATCATGGATAGGTTGCATGTGATGTAGACCTAGATGACCGTGATTCCTCTTGGCTCGAGGAATCACATTAGGATGGCCATAATCATCGCTTTTATCATTTCGTATGTTTTCTGTGGGATATAGCATGTATATGATACATACTATGTATTGTAATGATTGGATATGTATATGTACCTATAAAAACCAAATCCCTCATTAAATATTGAAGTTTTAGATGCCTTCCAAATGCGACACACATGAAAAGTTTGATCGTCCAAGTGTGGGCACGCCCTAGCGTGGTGCACCATCTATCTCGTGGAAGCGTGAAGGATGGATATGTGGGTATGCCCTAGCAGGGTGCATATTCATCGTGTTGGCTTTGGGTTGCACTTAACAAGGTGACCTAGATAGGATCTAGAACCTTGAGGCATGGAGGTGATCATGGCAAGGAGTTGCATATGAAATCTTTCAAGAGTTGCATATGATGAAATTGGCAAAGGTTTCCTATCTGGAAGATCTAGGTTGTGGGTGATAGCCCTAGCTGGTCCATGACTCAGATGATTTTAGGATCTTGACCCACTAGAAGATTGTACGCTACAATCTTTCAAATTGATGGTGAGGGCTGTCAATTTGAACAAAAATAGTGGGAGTGATAATTAATTCAAGTCCTAATTATATCATCAACTTTTCAAATCAATCAAATCATCAAAAATTGAGTTTTGGACTAAACTGCATATGTTTCCTTTTGTAGTACAAATGACAATAAACAACAATCACTTTTCATTGCGATCGGTCCTTGAAAAGGACAAGCTGAATGGGACTAACTTCCACGACTGGTTTAGGACATTGAGAATTGTTCTCACTCAAGAGCAAAAGCTCTATGTCCTAGATACTCCAGTTCAAGAGGAACCTACTCCTACCGCACCAAAGGCAGAAAGGGATGCTTATAAGAAGCATTCTGATGATTCTATTGATGTGAAGTGTTTGATGTTGTGCTCCATGAACCACGAGTTGCTGAGACAACATGAGAACATGGGTGTAATTGAGATGATTCAGCATCTCAAGAACATGTATGAAGATCAAGCACGGCAAGAGAGATATGATGTCTTTAGGGCGTTGTTCAAGTGCATCATGACAGAAGGAGATCCAATTGGTCCTCACACGCTCAAGATGATTGGGTATGTGGAGAACCTGATGAGACTGGGATTTCCCCTGAGCCAAGAGTTGGCTACTGACGTGATATTGCAATCGTTGCCAGAATCCTACAGTCAGTTTGTGATGAATTACAACATGAACAACTTGGACAAGCCATTGACAGAGTTGTTGGGCATGTTGAGGACAGCCGAGACACAGATGAAGAAGGACAAACCTAAGTCTGTGATGATGATCAGCAGCAAGAAAGGCAAGTCCAAGCGCAAGGGCAAGGGCAAGGCTAAGAAAGGTTCTGATGCTAGCCATGAGCCCAAGGCGTCTTCAGCTCTCAAGGCCAAGGGAGGCGTGACCTAGAGAGGCATTTGCCACCATTGTCAAAAGCCAGGACATTGGAAAAGGAATTGTCCACTCTATCTGGAAGAACTAAAGAAGAAGGAGGTGACAGACGTCTCCACTTGAAGGTGTCATGAAATAAACTTATAACACTTTTTGGGTATATGATACCAAGATATAAAGTGTAAAGAACCCAATACATGGGGTAAGTGTTGCCACCATAGATAGGAGTACTTTAGTTTATTTTCATCCTTGAAGGCATGTAATAGAGTTATGAACTGCTATTACATATTTTCCAATGGATAGAAACACATTATTTTTGCATATTGTATGACAATGATAGCAATTAATAAAGTTGATGTTTCGATTTCAAAAGATATGATCTTTGTGGCAATGCCTTGGTTATCTTGTGGTACTTGGTATGCATAAGATAAAATGATACCTAAAAGTTATTGATAACTCAGACAACCAAATTAGCATGAGAAGTTCATTTCTAGTTTCCATATGATGGATAAGCTAGACTCTTTTGGTTAGAGAACCAATAAGAGACATGAATCTCTTAGACATGATTAATCAATCTTCACTAGTTGTAGTGGGAGAATGATTATCCTATTAGGTATAATACATGTGATGTATTTACATACCTATTTGAGTTAATTCTAGTACTTCAAATGGTGTTTAGATAAATACCAAAATGAATATCTTGAAGTATTCAAGAATATCATAGATGAAGTACGAATTTGGTAAAGTGTTAATTCTTGATGAGATCAATGAATGAAATACTTGAACCAAATGTTTGATATCCTTATGAGTGATTATGATAGTGTATCATAGTGAAATCATGATTAAGGCATGGTGATGTCTAAATCAAAAGGAGTCATACTCTAAGGAGTTAGAGGATGATTATTAAATAACTAATTGCTTCTTAAATAAAGAATACCCCACACTAATAAAGGACATTAAGAATCACAAAGGGTTGTGAGTTCTTATATCCTTGACAAATACACCTCGATTATCTATTTGATGAGTTGATCATATGATGAGTCAACTATATAGATGAATATGAGGAACCGGATTTTGAGTTATGGTTTATGACCATTACATCCTAAATGACTTCCATGTGAACCATAAGGTATGACCTTAATGGTAGCACTTGAAAACTACTAGAGGGGGGTGAATAGAGTTTTATAGATAATTTAACAATTATTGAACTTAAACAACCACAATGAAAATATTGGACAAGGAGACACAAGGTTTAGAGTGGTTCCAACTATAGCAAATACTATAGCCGTCAATCCACTACCCGGTTGCTTACCCAACCGAGATTTGAAAAGAAATTTATTTTATTACCTCTTCAAGGAATTTACATAAAATACAATCTCTTTTCCTAAACCCTTCAAGCAGCCTTCACCTAGAAGTAATCGCCAACCTTGAAGCAGCCTTCCCTTGAAGTAGATGCACCAACTCCCGTTGCACCAGCCTTCTGAAGTAGCTTCCCTTGCGATAGCCTTCTTGAAGTAGCTTGAAGTCCCCTTCTCCACCTGAGAAGTCAACCCTCTCCAATCCGCAGCCTCCAACCCTAGGAGTAGCAAGGAGAGTACAAAAGATAAACAGGAACAAGAAAGAAACAGGAAATTACAACTTATCCTTTAAGCCCGAGGCTTGATATGCCTAGATCAAGCGTAAGATCTCCTAGCCAAGTATGTGAACTTGTGATTGATGTGGGTAGGAGAATCTAGCCTATAGGACACGAGATTGAGCTAAGAAGAATGTAGGCCAATGATCACAGTGCTCAAAATGCTTGCAAAAGATTGCTCAAGTATGCTCAAGTGTATTCTCAAGTGTAACAAGTGAATTCTAGTGTCCTATGGCTTGTCCTATTTATAGGAATGGCCTAAGTATGCTTAAGGACGTTCTAGACAACTTCTAGGGGTTTCTAAGTGTTTAACTAGCCGTTAGGTACAAAGTTGTTGCTTTAACAATGGCTAATTAATTTATTCTGCAGTTGCTGTCAGAGACCATCTCGGTCGACAAATAGTCGACCGAGACACCTACTCGGTCGAAGTTTTGTCGACCGACAGGCTCTCTGGAACAAGTGATTTGCAACGTCTTTCTTCAACTACCAACTAACTTGTCTGTTGTGTCTAACGGCTACTTTGGATCTTTCTCGGTCGAGAAGATGGTCGACCGAGAGTGTCTCGGTCGAGGAGTTTGTCGACCGAGAATGATCCTGTTTCAAGGTTTCAATTTAAGCACTAATTATATGTGTGAGTGTGCAAAGGTGATTCTATTCAAATGGGATGACATGTCTAACTATGGTGTTTGGCTAGGGAAAATCTAACGCTTGATTTACATGCAAATCTAAGTACTTGTACATTATATATTTGTACAAGTTTTACAACATTGATTACATTGCATGAAAATATAACTAAGTAAGCTCTTGGATTTTCCCTTGCTACTTTGTCATCCTGCACACTCAAGTAGCTCTTTAGATTAATAAGAATGAAATGTTTGTCATCATCAAAACAAAGGGATTTTTAGATGTCCATTTAGCCAACAATCTCCCCCTTTTTGAAGATGACAAACATTTCCAAAATATGAAATAAGGAAATATAAAGCATGTGAGTTTCATACCTGAAAATTACCTTTTGTAGCCATATAAAGCATGTTATGAAACTCATTTATATTTTTGATTTTTATATTCTTTCTCCCCCTTTGTCATTTCAAAAAGATATCCAAGTTGAATATTTTATTTTTCTTCTCCCCCTTAATATTATGCTCCCCCTTAAATAGATATCCATGGATTTTTGTCTAATTTATCCACACTTTGTTTCTGAATCATTTGCAAAGGATGTTAAGCCTTGAAATGATATGAGATTCCCTTAAGATCCTCTAATCTTAGAGTACATAAAAATGTCTCCATCCAAATGCAAGGGATGTTATGCCCTGTTTTGGGTAGAGAGTTCCTTCAAGTACAAGATACTATTTTGAATAAATTCATAAATCGCTTTATGATCAAGGAAAATGTCCAGCTACACATGGTGGTTACAATGTTTTTGTAAGCTTCTTCAATCAAATGGTCAAAGTTGTTTTTAAGATCTCCCCCGAAGTCTTATGCTTTGTTCCCCCTTAGATAGATATCTCAAATGAAAGTTTGAGTAGTAAGTAAATATATAAAATGTTGTAGATGATCTCCATGATTTAACAAAGATGTATGCAATTATATGTCAGTCTGAAAAACAGAAACCCGATCGGTCGACAATTGCTCGACCGACAGTGTTCTCGGTCGACTAGTTGCTCGACCGAGGATGTTTCTGGAGAACTGTTTTGTCATTTGTCAATTTAGCCACAATTTTAATAGTTGCCTGTTTTAATTATTACTCCCCTTATTTGTTATGCTCTACAATAATGAACTTATAATCCATATTTTTTGAAGATGTCTCATATGCTTAAAAGAATAACCATTTGAATCAAGCAAAGATGGCAAACTTCATTCAATAGCTTGGAAAATATTACAATCATTGTCATTACAACTAGTACAACTTCAACACTTCACTGGAAAGATTTAAGAATTACATCGATGTCCGGATCTTTCCCAAGGAATGGCTCGGCTCCATAATATTTGACCAGAGTTTGCCAATCCAAAGCACCTGTTGTAGTTAACGCATATGCTTCCAGAAATGTGGGAACTCGGTCAAATCGGAAGTGAGCAGCTATATCTTGCAATTGTATGGAGGAAAATTGAGTATGTGCAAGATCCATTGATGGTGGAGGTGGAGGTTGATAGTAGTTGTATGAAGGGTTAAATGGGTTGAGCATGCCAGGATTTAAGGAATGCGGATATTCATCGGTTTGGCTTGGAGAAAGATTTTGCATTCTTTGATTTAAGTATTTCATGGCATGGTGGGTATAGTTGAGTTGGTTACTAAGATGATATTGGGAGCCGACAAGATAAGTGAGAGTATTTTGGATGGGATCAACAGAAAGATTAGTAGGAGGAGGGGGTGGTGGTATATCTTGATGTGATGATTCTCCTTCTACTCTTGCCCTTTTATGACCAAAGTCAATCCCCATCTTCTCTACGGTGTTCTTACTTATCTTTGGTGGTCTACGCTCCCATGTATACCCCATATCTTCAATTTGTAACTTAAGACAATGTTGAGTGATCTGGCATACAAAATCGGCATACGGTGGATTGCCAGAAAACTCAAGCATGTTTTTAAGTATTATGCGAATGAAGTTTATAGGAATTTCTTTTATGATAGCATAAATTAGACACATGCGGAAAATAGGGACCTCAGATTTATTGGCTCTAGGATGTATGTTAGTGGAAACAATGAGGTTTACTATCCTACATGCAGGTTTCAGGTTTATTGCATAATAGGTTCCCCTATCTTCATGACAAGTGGTATTGGTTTGAAATATGGCTCTTTTTATATCACTAAGGCTAGTGGAGTGGTCATCATGGGAAAATAAATTTAGTGGATTGCCGGTGGTAAGGTCAAGGAAATCTTGGTATTCATCTATATCAATTTCTAGCATATCAAGAATATCCCCTTCAGAAAATTTAAAACTACGCCCATTGACCATGGTGTAGAAGAATGTGGTTTCATTTTCGGTGTGGGATAAGAGATTGGCATAGAATTCATTGACTACCTTAGTGGAATAGATAGGAAAAGAAGGATTGATGAAGTCCTTCAGCTTTTGCACTCCAAAGAGATTCTCCAGATCGACTATGTTGATGAAGTCCATAGCTTCGACCGGGCGTCGGGGAAGAGGAGCTTTAGAGGAAAGCCGTAGATATCGATCTCCAGCATCTCCGTCGACGAAGGCGATGTCATTGATGATCGTCAATGGCGGAGTGGCTTCCCGATCTTCTCTTCTTTTTCTTCCAGCGACTTTCTTCTTCCCACGGACAGCTGAGGATGAGGCCATTTGTGTTTCTTGAGTGTGGAGAAGAAGCAAGGAAGATTGGAGGATAAGAATGATGAAGGGTTGCACGAAAATACACTAGAGATGGACTATGGAGGCAAGGAAATGCAAGTGTGAATAAGTGACCCGTTTTTGCTCCTATTTATAGCATTCCAGCGACCTGGTCGGTCGACGATTCGTCGACCGAGCGTCCGCAACGGTCGAGTTGTAGACGCGCCACTTGGTTCCCCAACGGTCAAAAACGGTCATAACGGTCGGTTTACAACGGTCGTATCCAACGGCTATTTCTCGGTCGAGCACTTGTCGACTGACGTTGTCTCGGTCGAACATTTGTCGACCGACAGTTCGTCCGATATTGAGTCTGTTTAGTATTTGTCGGTCGAGAGAGATGGGCTGACCGAGAGGTTCTCGGTCGACGAATTCGTCGACCGACAGACTTACTGAGTACATCTTTTAAAGCTGATTTTTTTAAATGCAAATGGTAGATCATTTTTGTAGAGCATATATATATTCTAAGGGAGTAATATTGGAATAATTTAAGGCTTTAAATGATAACAAATGATTTTTCAAGAAAAAATTATATTAAGATTAGGTCCAAAGAGAGAATTTCCAAAATAAGCAATTTTTGTCGAAGCTTATTTTAGGTCGTCCTTGACTACGACCATAGCGCCCCTTAGTCAAGTTTTATTTTGACCAAGAGGCAAATTTTGCAGATATTTTTCAGATTTGAATATATTGAGTCTAATATCTGCATAAAATTTAAATATCAAGTTGAAGAATACTACTTAATTGGAGACATAATTATTTCAAAAATACTGAGTTAGAAATTTTGTGGCAAGCAATAACATATAACTGATAAGTTATTTTGCTGGCTTGCAAACGATTTTCTATGCGCACCCAATGACGAACGCATGGTATAAAGCATACAATGATAATTCCATTAGTATATGAATAGGCCATAAAATATTTTTACGAAAAATTATATGAAAATAGGAATTTTCTTTTTCATTAGACTTTAAATCATTTAGGGAACAAACTAATATCAATTTCATTTATATTTGTAATTATGTAGAGTTGAGATAGACATAGAAATATGCAACTAATGTCATTGGTCATATCTCAACTTTGATTTTGTTCATTTAGTTTGGAGGTTTTGGAACCCAAACTAACTCTACATCTTTTCTCTTATAAGGACATGAAAATGAATAGTGACCAAGGCGCAAACAGTAATGACAACATATTGAGTCAACTTCATATCTTTTTCTATGGTTGTGTCCTATGTTGTCATTGGGTGAGGATGTCCTTTTAGGTACATATATAGATTGGGTTTGTGACTTTCTCTGACTAGGTTGTTGATGAGATTTTCCTTTAGGCTTGTAACCTAGTCCCCTTCTCCCAATTTGTTGATAGGGATTATCTAGAATTTGATCAAGAATGCCATGGTTATTCAAACTACGAACTTGTTGTTGTAGCTTGGCAATCTCATCCATTCTTTTCTTAATGTCTATTTTTGCTTGGTCTAGATTTGATGACAATAAATTTCTTTCTTTAACAATAGTGTCATAATCTATATGGGTGCACAATAATGGTTGTTTCTGAAGATCGTTTACTTGAGTCTGTAAGTTTGAATTTTCAACAGAAAGGAGCTTGCAATCGGCTTCCATAGATTTTAACTTAAGATCAGAAAATTTATTTCCCTCTTTAAGATTCTCATTTTCAGATGCAAGAGCAAGCAGTTTAACATTTAGATCACCATTTTCCTTATTTGATTTCTTTAATTTCTTTTTGCACTCAACATATTTATTATGTGTTTCTTCAATAATAGCAACTAGTTCTTCTTTAGATAAATCAAAAAGACTTACCTCTTCTTCTTCTTCTTCTTCACTAGTTGTAGCAATAAAGCATTCTTTGTGTTTATCCTCTTCCTTTGATCTCCATGGGCATCCGGTTGTTTTGTGATTTGTTCCTAAACACCAATTGCAGCATGTAGTGGTTTTGTCCAAGCACTTTTCACCATTTCCCTCCATTCTTCAAGACCTGGTTAGGGTTCCTTGAAGCCTGCTCTGATACCAATTGAAAACTACTAGAGGGGGGGGTGAATAGAGTTTTATAGATAATTTAACAATTATTGAACTTAAACAACCACAATGAAAATATTGGACAAGGAGACACAAGGTTTAGAGTGGTTCCAACTATAGAAAATACTATAGCCGTCAATCCACTACCCGGTTGCTTACCCAACCGGGATTTGAAAAGAAATTTATTTTATTACCTCTTCAAGGAATTTACATAAAATACAATCTCTTTTCCTAAACCCTTCAAGCAGCCTTCACCTAGAAGTAATCGCCAACCTTGAAGCAGCCTTCCCTTGAAGTAGATGCACCAACTCCCGTTGCACCAGCCTTCTGAAGTAGCTTCCCTTGCGATAGCCTTCTTGAAGTAGCTTGAAGTCCCCTTCTCCACCTGAGAAGTCAACCCTCTCCAATCCGCAGCCTCCAACCCTAGGAGTAGCAAGGAGAGTACAAAAGATAAACAGGAACAAGAAAGAAACAGGAAATTACAACTTATCCTTTAAGCCCGAGGCTTGATATGCCTAGATCAAGCGTAAGATCTCCTAGCCAAGTATGTGAACTTGTGATTGCTGTGGGTATGAGAATCTAGCCTATAGGACACGAGATTGAGCTAATAAGAATGTAGGCCAATGATCACAGTGCTCAAAATGCTTGCAAAAGATTGCTCAAGTATGCTCAAGTGTATTCTCAAGTGTAACAAGTGAATTATAGTGTCCTATGGCTTGTCCTATTTATAGGAATGGCCTAAGTATGCTTAAGGACGTTCTAGACAACTTCTAGGGGTTTCTAAGTGCTTAACTAGCTGTTAGGTACAAAGTTGTTGCTTTAACAACGGCTAATTAATTTATTCTGCAGTTGCTGTCAGAGACCATCTCGGTCGACAAATAGTCGACCGAGATACCTACTCGGTCGAAGTTTTGTCGACCGACAGGCTCTCTGGAACAAGTGATTTGCAACGTCTTTCTTCAACTACCAACTAACTTGTCTGTTGTGTCTAACGGCTACTTTGGATCTTTCTCGGTCGAGAAGATGGTCGACCGAGAGTGTCTCGGTCGAGGAGTTTGTCGACCGAGAATGATCCTGTTTCAAGGTTTCAATTTAAGCACTAATTATATGTGTGAGTGTGCAAAGGTGATTCTATTCAAATGGGATGACATGTCTAACTATGGTGTTTGGCTAGGGAAAATCTAACGCTTGATTTACATGCAAATCTAAGTACTTGTACATTATATATTTGTACAAGTTTTACAACATTGATTACATTGCATGAAAATATAACTAAGTAAGCTCTTGGATTTTCCCTTGCTACTTTGTCATCCTGCACACTCAAGTAGCTCGTTAGATTAATAAGAATAAAATGTTTGTCATCATCGAAACAAAGGGATTTTTAGATGTCCATTTAGCCAACAGCACTCATTGGGATGAAATCCATAAGTGTGAATGATTCTTAAGCGTTAAGACACATGGATGACATTTTGAGAAGGATGATGCTTGTTAATTGCAACTTAATGACTAAGAAATTTGGCATACAGATACCAAAACTGCATTCCTATGAGGAATAAAACAAGGATGTGTACGTGACCACTAGTACATAACCGGCCTTTAGTGTCAGTTATTTAAAGCCTTTAGTGTCGGTTTCTAAGCAACACCTATGTGGGCGCCGCTAAAATCCCAACCGTTATGCGTCGGTTCTCAAATCGACGCCACAACCCTTCGCGCGCCACCGAAAACACGCCGCAAACGTGCCAGTAGGGGGTATAGGTGTCGGTTATTAGCTTAGAAACCAACGCCATCTCACCCGTTTACACAGCCGTGCTGGCCAGCACGGCCGTGGTGTCTGGCCTCATTAGGGAAATCGATGTCGATTACTAGTATGGCAACTGACATTGTAACCATATATCGTCGGTTTTAGTCAGATATCTGACACCTATTTTATGTCTGGTCCGCTGCCACGGCCATGCTGGCCAGCACGGCCGTGGTTTCTAGCCTCATTAGGGAAATCGACGTCAGTACTAGTATGGAAACCGACATTGTAAATGTATTTCGTCAGTTTTATACAAATAACTGACGCCTATGATTTGATTTTTTTTTCTGTCAGTCTGCAGACCTGCTGTGGCTGGTCGCAGGATGAGAAACCTACAGTTCAGTTATGAACTATAGGTTTTACGACATCCATTGATATTAGCCAACCATAGGCCACAAACCTGCAAAATTAACATGATGGACACATTATATATATGTGATTCACACTCATATATAATAAATTTAATTCATATTATTTTTTCATCACATGCATGTAGAAACCAGTAGAAACTGCAGTTCCATTTATTTCATCTCTTTTCACATTCAGACACATGTAGAAACATTCTTGTATTGATGATTTTCACAAACATATGACAATTCATAAAAATTCATTCACATTCACACAAAATTAATTATGAGAACAAAGTTATTCTTTATTCATCATCATCATTGTCATCAAAATCATATTGAAAAATTCCCACTCTTTGTAGGGCTTTTGCCCAATCTTCTCTTACAGCATCTAATTCATCTCTCGTATAGGGAGCATGTATATCGAACCGCTTTGCACCTGTGTTGAAGTCCTCAGTTTTAAAGACCTACAAAGAGAATGACGTACATACATAATTATAATAATATATAATAAGATTCATATATTTCATATTATCTAACGAGACTATGTATAATACATGTTGTATGCTATCGATTTCCAATACAGCATGTCTGATGATTAGGTCCATAAATCACATCACATAGTAGGCACATGCCCAGCCGTTGTCTTGTGTAGCACACTATAAATTGAAACATAAAAAATATTCAAAAATTCAAATAAGCACAGTTCACATAAATAATATATACATTGGAGTCAGGAAATTACTTTCACATTCTTCCAAATGAGTGTCAGATTTTTTTACCTAGGGACCTTTCCTCTAACTTTTTTGTACTCTTGTAAAGCCCTATATATGTTAATGTAACACATTAAATTGCATAATTAAATAGTAATGCAGTAACAGATGTTAACAGATATAAAAACATAAAATATTTCTCACGAGAATAATGGCCTTTTAATTGCATGTCCATATAATACATCCAACTCACTCCGTGCAGGATCTAGATAATAGACGGTGAATATCTTGTGGACAACAACTAATAACTCCCAATGCTTAGAACTACATGTAAGAAAGTAGAAAATTAATAACTCAATATCCACAATAAAAATGTAATTTGCTTAAGTCCAAATTACAAGCAAAGTAAACTTACTCGACATTGAATGGAGCTATTATCACCGTCTTATTATTTTTACCAAAATATTCAAAAGCATCACAGCAGTATGAAGTAACTGAACCAGGGTATGTATCTACAAGACTAATCAAAGATGGAACCAAAAATCCCACATGGGAAAACCCAAAATCTGTACATGTCTTGTATAAGTGGCTGCAAAACATGTATTACGTATGCATTAATATATAAGAAACCAGATTGCTGTATATAAAACAAGGTATATGGATGTATAAACCAGATTTCTGTATGCATTAATATCACCATATCCACAACTCTATCATATATGTGTTCAGCCATTCATACTTAAACAACTCCAAAATATCTTGTATAAATATGTTGTTTCCGAATGTTTGACCTACATTAATACGTATCCAGAACTTCTATTATGTATGCATTAATATGTATGCTAAACTTGTATAAGTAGATTGTTATCGTATGATTTACCTGCAGCATTCTCTGGAATAGTAACATTTATCGAGCAATTTGGATTATGTTCGCCGATCCATACTGCCACACTCCTACAATTAGGACCTATCGAGGCGTGTAGGTCCCCTAGAAGCCAACTTGGTAGTCGAGGAGGTGGAGGCCGAGATGTAGCGGATCTCATCTTTTTGACATGTATATATAATTTCATATCAATTGACTCATATATATATACACACTAACAAAGTAAAGTAATGAAAATTTATCATACAATATCAGTATAGAGGACATCCACTTCGGGCCACAGTATCACTCCGCCTACTGCCTCACCAAGTGTTTTAGCATCTGGGTGTGCATGAGGCAGTGCAAGATTCATCCAGCCAGCGAGTATATGTATGGGGCTCACACGTACCATGCCATCTGGTACTGGACTCCCATGAAACATGCACCCTTTAAGGGGTGGGTAAGCCGATGCATCTGTAATGATATATCCTTCACTTTGTAGTCGGCATGGCTTCAACCCCTACAAATTTACGTAAAGAATGTTATATGCATATATACGCAAACATATCATCTTGAACAGACTAGCTATTATATATGCCATAAAAATACTTACAGAGGACGTGATATGTGGGTCTATAAGATTACTCCCGACCTCTGCAGTACGAGGAGTAGGAGAAGAGAGGTTCGGCACAGGTATTGTCTAACTGGCAGTCTGAGACGCCTACCACTTGTGAAATGCTTCCTCGAGTCTTTTATCAACTGCTTCCTGGAGTCTTTTATCAATAGCTACCTCGACTCTCCTATCAATTAAGGAATCTACCTATACATGGATAAAAGAAATGCTAGTTGCTGATTATTGAATTCCCTTTCGCAATAACGTTCTAAAATAAGAATAAGTTACCTTAGCTTGTGAAAGTCCCGCTTTTGGGACAGGTTTACGTTGGGATGGCCCAAAGAACGCTTTGATGCCCACACCAGCGCTTGTACCCCTTACACGTCCAGGATGCTCTGGGTTACCCAGAGCAACTGTCAGTTCATCCCTTGTGCCCTGAGGGATGAACTTGCCTTCCTCTGCTCGTGCAGCTCCCGCTAAGCACCATCAACAAAAATTCATAAGTAAACATAACAATAATCAATATCGATAGATTTCTCTAAGAGTTTGATTTTTACCATTTTTTCAGGCGCCTCAGCAGTTGCGGGCTTCGGTATCTCTCCCTTCTTGTTTTTCCTCCCAGCTATCCACATAATATGACGAGGCAGATGTGCGGGAGCAGCAGTAGAGGACTCTACAGTCTCCTTAGTAGTAGTAGGCTGAGTAGACTCAGCCTGTAGTCTTTGGCGAATGCCTGCATATCCTCTTGGACCCATTGTGTGGTCGTGCACATTCAGTGCACGCCTTGCTCGTTGAGCATCACTGATAGCCTAGTTAGTTAGCACATTGATTTGGTTAGTAACACTAAAGGTTAATCTTGAATAGGTGAATACATAAAAACATATATTAATTAAATTGGGAGTGGCACTTAATACCTTGATTCCATCTATTTTTCTTTGGGTAAAAAACTCCTCCCATTCGTTGGGGTCTAAGTAGTTCCATTGTTGTGTGGCTTCCTTCTTCCTATATTTATTTTTCAAAGAGAATACAAACAAAAATTATTAGTGTAGAGTTAGTGAAATACTAATCAATGTCTAGAATTGGAATCAATCAAGAACCTATTCTCAGCATCGCGTATGTAATCTCGGGTGAGATTGGTCCTATAGTTCCTTAGGACCCTCCCACAATGTTGCATCACACATTTACGATGCAGCTTTTCATCCAGATCAAATATGCTCTGCAAATTAAATAGAATTGCTATTAACTAGTATCCTAAAAATTAGTAATCTACACAAATAGAATTACAAATAATAATAACTCACGCATAGTTCCTTCCATATGTGGTCTTTCTTCCCCTTAGGAACTTTATGCCATGATTCTTGGATAAGACTGCAATGGCTGCGAGTAAGAACCCCAAGATATGAAACAAATGAGTTACGATTCACTCCATATGGATTTTCTGCCTGATCGAAATCCACATCCAATTTGGGTCCATTGTCCCTTTGCTGTATTAACTTGTTCATCATTGTGATGCCCCTCACTTTCTCAATTTTCTTTTGCTGCTCATCAAGTGTTGTAATTTCTTCAAGGGGTACATCACCAACCTAAAATTTGATAAAAAACACACTTACATAATATAATTATAAATGAACATATAGATAGAAACCTCAGGGATATATTCTTAAAACTTACATTGTCAGGCGGTGCAAGCACGTCCTCACCCTCACGGTAATCATCAGCATGGTCCTGATCAGCCATCTGAAAGTTCACATTCAAATTATAAATTCCACATTGTAAAGTAACACTAATTGTAAAGTTCACATTGTAAAGTACACATTCACAGGGGTGCAGCGATTGCGAATGGGCATCCCATGTGCTGTCATTCTTATATATAATAAATGTGTACCACCTATCCCATTCTTGAACACCTAATCTCACTGTAAGTGTATAATGTGTATTGGGTTTTCAAGAAACTTTCGGCAGCATTTCCCCGATGTTCTCTAAGTACATATGTACTTAGAGAACAAACGGGGAAATGCTACCAAAATTTTCTTGAAAATCTAATACACATTATACACTTACATCCTAAGTGAGATTAGGTGTTCAAGAACAGTCCCAAACTGGGGACTATCAGAGATTTACTCCTAATGAGTAAATCTTGGATGGGTTTCTAGGCCAACAAATTCATGTGTTGTCATTCTTATATATAATAAATGTGTATAAACTACAGGCAACATGGTTAATCCTAATCTATAGAGCATTATTAAATAATAAATCAAGAAATCAATAGTTTCAAACATGCAATCTCTAGTAGACAGACTAACCTTAAAAAAATTACCCTAATGACAAAAAGTGTAGGAATCTTTATTAGACATTATATATAGCCCTAATCATCATATTTAACATACTACATTATTATTAACATCCAGATCAGATTAAGATCATACTATGTTATAACTATTGGTTTAATAACCCTATTTCCACATGTACGTACATGATTATCTAATTCAATTTAAGATGTTGGGATCGCATAATTATATACTGACATCAGAATAAATAAAAGAATCATAATTAACATGATTAACAACATGCTCATCAAACTAGGGCTTTCTTAAATATCATCTAATATTCGTGTACTAACTATAGCTTTGTAACAAGAAGAATAATAGAGCTTTAAGTATATTTTATTCACAATCTACGCATTTTTATGATCAAAACCATATACAACATGGTAATATTAATGTGAATCAGAGATAGGTTTGTAAACTGGAGAGCCACATGATTAATGGGTGTGCCTGTGATACAGGAAAAGCAAGAATAGGGGGAAGGTCAGGGGAAAACCTAATAATGGGCGTGCCTGTGAGAAGAGGGACAGATGCAGGCAGTGGGCGGAGGGCTGGTCATCGAGCAGAAGGGCTCCAGGCAGAGAGCTGGTCACCAGCGTCGGGCAGAAGGTCATCGGGCAGAGAGCTAGCTGTGGTCGGGTGGAGAGCTATGGTCGCCGGCAGGGGCTGGAGTAAGCAGAGGCAGAAAAGGTGCAGCGGCAGATCACCGGCGGCAAGTGGCGGTGGTGTCGGTGACCAAAGCACGACCAGCAAACGGCGGCGGAGGCGGAAGCGGAGGCAGAGCAGCAGCGGTCGGAATCGTCGGAGCATAGGAATTGTCGGAGCAAAAACCCTCAGCGGAAATGAATGAAACAGAAGGGGAAGAGTCTGCCTCGTGCTGTTAGGTTAACAATAGGTGTCAGTTGTTAACAACAACCGACAATAAATACTTTAAGTGTCGGTTTGCAACAAAACATCGACACTAAAGGGAGGTGAAAATTTTTGCGGTTATTCACGCGAAAACACAATGGCGTCAGTTATTGTCACAAAACCGACGATAAAAAGTGAGCAAATTTCTGTCTCACAGAAAACCTTCAGTCGTCGGTTACGGTTTTAAAAACCAACGATGTATGTTAATTTTTGGAGGTAATTTTTTTCGCTGGAAATTGTGGTTTTGGCGGTAACTTTTAGGCGTTGATTTCTTATTAAGGAGCCGACACTGAATAAAAGTGATACATGTGTCTGGTCGCCCTTCATAGATTGATGTCGGCTTATTTTGTACACCGATGCTGTATAGTTTAGGTGTCAGTGTATTAATACAACCGACACCATTAAAAGTGACGTTATAAGCCATTTCTATATTAGTGGACACAACCTACAAGGTTTATGAATCTGTTAATGCAAATGAAGTCTATAAGTTACAATGGACTAATCAATGTGATTGATTGAGTACAAGCAACTCAGAACTGTGATCTTTATTTTGATAATATAGTCAAAAGGTTTGACTGATATGTCAAAGATAAAGAGAGATTTGTGATTTAGTGGGAGCGTATTTGCATTCCACATGTTGATGGAAATGTTCTAGTATGGAAATATAAAGTGGAAATTAGGGAAGATAGAGACGTTTCCTATGAGATAGGAATAGAGATCTATAGAGATAGTTCTCAAAAACCTCTTGACCTGAAAAGAGAGAGAATACATTGGAAATCTATATTGAAGGGTTCAGTATGCACAGATTCAGTGGGAGAAAAACTTATCCATGTTGCATGGAGTTAGTATCCCAGAGCCAAGTGTCCAATTCTTATGAAGAATGGAAACACTAAGAATAGATAAGGATCTATCATGTATGTGATCATCCCATTATCTTGCATGTATGGACATGGAAAGAACAAAATGCATTCATCATCTTGTATGTAGGACATGACAATATGATGTGCTCATCCTAATAACTTGTATGTGGGACATGACGAGTGGATGTCGGTCTAGTTCCAGTAAGGGTTACTAGAATACCATAAGAACTTAATAAGTACTTGAGAAGTACTAGTTCTATGGAAATAAGGAAGGGTTCACTGTAAAGAGTTACACTGATGCGAACTTCCGAAAAGGACATAAATTGATCGCAAAATATATATGGGATATTTAAAAGTGAATTTTTGTTGATAATTGGAAACGTTCCAATAAAGCCGTTTTAAAAGGAAAAGTTGAGTATACATGTGTTAGGGAACATCAGTGGATACTATATGGATCTGGAAGTTCATGAGATGAACTTATAGATATTTCGATCATTGATGACGAGTTAGGAGTGCTTGGTCATGCAATGTGGCTAAAGGTTAGCAAAGGAATACTAGATTGCATATTACGACAACTCCATCTCATACGTGTGATGTACAACAAAGAGATGAGAGACATGCAATTAATACCGACTTTGGCAAGGTGTTGCCATAACTCACTATGGTAGCACTAGAGCATAGTAATATGTGGAACATGTTTGAAGATCACTATGAATATGATTCAAGGGTGATTGTCTCACAGTGCAAGTGGGAGTCTGTTGGTATGTATGCCCTGAGAACCAATTATGGGATGATTGATGGGATACATTAAGATTGATTTGATAAAGATCAAAGGCAAGCTTCCAATTCTTTCTGGTTCAGTCATATGAGATAATGATAGAACAAATTGAATGTCTAGAGAATGACAGTACTCAATGACATATGCTTTCAGGTTCAGGACATGAATGATGAGATCATACAGATGCTAAGAGTTTGTACATTCTTATTATGTCCCTAATCGGATGTCGTTGTGGAAGGTAGATAGACAGCAATGACACACAAGACTAGATTGTGGTGTTGGTTGATGATAGAATCTCATTAGTCATGATATGGAGATATCAAACCAAACACATAGGTACTTGTTAGAGAACAAGTTTACCGGACAAACCCATCATGAGTTTGACACATGGAACCATGGCATGGTAGTCATAGTTAGTTCTCATAGTGATGGTGGTGAGTGTGATTCTTTGACCTGAAATCACTACACTCAACACATGTCGTTGGGTACACTTTGACATCATCAAACGCAGTCCTAAAACATGGGTTGTTATAAAGGTGATGATTGGGTGGCTTTGACTGATGGGGCTTTTGAAGGGTGAGTGATAGATATGGGATTTGTCCCTCCTGAGGGAGTTTGATATCCATGGCCACTTGATGAGTAGGATTGAGATAGGCGTGCGCATGCATGTGTGAATCAGTATGTGATATTGATGTCATACATATCTCCTCCAATCTACTATGGGATCAAGAAAGTGAATGAAGGTTAATAGGATGATTGTTCCATGCCTTGAGTTCATTCGGGATATCAGAGACAAAGGATTTATACATTTATTGTAACACCATTCATGGATTGTAGGATTGAAATTTGTTCTCCAACTTTCTATTTCACTTGGGTAGCACTGATGTGCTACTAGGAACCGCTCTTTCCTTGTGAAGTCATAAGTGTTATGGACTTTCACTGCCAACGTGAAATGGACCTGTAGGGTTACACACATAGGATTTAACCTGGAAGAGGAGTTTATCCACAAACAATGTTTAGATTGATTACTAAAGGAGTTTAGTTGTTCAATTAAACACTCAATCAATTGATAGCTCAGTATCATAGTGTTCAAGGTGTTGGACCGATTGATTACAGTATAGAATTGATTGAAACTACAATTGACTGATTTTGCATAGTCTGCTACCCCAACCGATCGGCTCATGGGATGTACCAATCGGCTCAGGTTGGTGAACTGATTGACTCAACTGGTGAGACGATCGACTCATGTGTCATGAAACGATCGACTCAATTGTTGAACCGGTCGATTCATGTGACCAACCGAGATCGTTTGGAAAGTCAGAAGACTATTTTGCAAATACAATTTGTTTCACTTGTACAAATTCGATTTGGACAAGGATTAATATTTGATTAATTAGAAACAAATTGAAAGTCAATTTGAGTTGGACCAGGACACGAACTGATCGGCTCATGGGATGAATCGATCGGCTCAGGGGTCCCAAAACGATCAGTTCAGGTGTGAACCGATCGGCTGAGGTCATCAACCAACCGTTTCAGGGTTGAAACGATCGGTTCAGCTGGTGTAGTTGGTTGTTTTTTGGAAAATTTTGAACCCTTCTACTCCTGCTTTAATCCCGCATTGCCCGGGGTAGAGAACCCTGTCCCATGACCCTCCTATATATAGGGGTATTGGGGGCTTCTCAGGAACAACAACTCAGAACACCAGTTGCTCTATAAAGTTGTCGTTCTCTCTGGTTTTGGTAACTGAGAGAGAGCCCCAGCAAGTGCTACCTGATAAGGGAGGCACAACAAGGGAAAGACAACTGCAGAAAGGCAACTGGTTGTAGGAGAGTGTGTCGGTGACTAGTACGCTGACAGGAGGGTGTGACTCCTTTCGATTCCTTATGGGACAACGAGATCGGAGTTCTGGGTGGTCCGTGTGGACTACTACAGAGGCGGGAGACTTCTACCGCTCGGAGGACAGCTGTCAATCCCGACAGTCCCGGTGAGACCAGGAGCTGACATTCCCGGTGAGACCAGGAGTTGCACAGACACCGTCCAAGACCAGAGGTGAAGACTGTGCAAGCTGTGAGGTAACGTCGCTGAGCAAGCCTCGGGACAAGGTACGCCTCCACAAACCATCCTTCCTATTGTATAGACGTTGATGCGATTCCTTTATTCTGGGTTTGGGAGAAGAAAATTTTTGTTTTCACTACCTTCTCTATCTCCCCTAAAACCCAACATGCCTCTCTCAAGATAAGTCTGAAGCTTGGTCGGTGAGTCTATTCATGATAAGGTTGAACTCATGAGACTAGAAAATAGTCAATTTTGATCATTTGTGTCAGTTTTAGGACACTTTATGTGAACTTGAACATGGGTTCAGTTAAACTCATGGTAGTAGTATGATCAACACAGACATTTGTAAAACTTTGAAAGAGGGATAAAATTGAATGTTAGTGCAAGTCATAGAATAGGTGTGCATAGCATGAGGGATTTGAAATGTGGTCTCTCGCATTAGTAAAGTTCGGTTGCATATGAATTCAGATCCAAGTGACCACATTAGAGAAATTGTGGCAATATTGCCATGGTCGGGTGAACAGGGTTTGAAATACCATGAAACTTGGCTTAAAGTGTTGAATAACTTCATTATGGGCCCAAACATTTGACACATGTGTTGCATGGTCATCTTGTGTTTTTGACCAGCAGCCAGACTCAAGTGGGTGACATGTATGACACATTTCCCTGTTGGAGGGAAATGCTAAGGTTTTAGATGGGTGTAACACTACCACACATTTTTAAGAAGTTTTTTCCATCAGAGACCCCCATCATACTCTTGCCCCCTTCCTAGAGGATTATAAAAGAGACTCTTGAGATGGTGGCTCCTTCATAACTCTAGCATGTCATTGAAAATCTGGGACTAGGGTGTAAATGATTTCCATTTTTTCCAAGCTTTCTTAATAGTGAACTCGGAAGAGGTGATGTGCATCACCCAACTATTGTTTCATAACATGTGGTATGGTTCATATTTCTATGATTCCCCAATACATAATTATCCAAATTTTTAGGTGTGAAGAAGACGGTGGATACTTCTTTTTTGACATGGAGAGGTGACCTGGTGAAATTGAGGAGGCTATGGGACATCTTTAAGTCTGATGCCTATCATCCTGTTTGAGGAGACTTGTGAGGTTGTCTGGATACAATACTAATTTCATTATTTAGGAAGGCACTATTTTATCATCTTGGGGATAAATTTCTTCATAGTTGCTCTAGTTTTTGGAGTTTGTTATTCATTTCGAGTATCCTCCCTTTAGTTTAATCAATGTTGTTGCAATTCCTGACCATGGTAAAGCATCATGACTTTATGGAGGGTGAAGTCATATGTACTTTGCAGATCTGGTTGGCCATTCATATTCGGTTTGATAGGTTTGCACCATGTTTTGTGAGATGCACCAACATTGTGTGTTTTTTTACAATAAATCATCCACAGTTGTTCATATAAGGCTTCCTGGTGTTGGCTAAATGGACATCTATAAATCCCTTTGTTTTGATTATGACAAACATTTCATTCTTATTGATCTAACGAGCTACTTGAGTGTGCAGGATTAAAGGTGGATGACAAAGCAACTAGGGAAATCCATATGCTTACATGTTTATGTTTTCATGCAATGTAATCGCTTTGTAAAGACTTGTACAAAAATATAATGTACAAGTACTTAGATTGCATGTAAATCAAGCGTTAGATTCTCCCTAGCTAAACACCACATTAAGATAAGTCATTCCCTTCAAATAGGATCACATTTGCACACTCATACATATAATTAGTGCCTAAATTGCAACATTGAAACAGGATCAATCTCGGTCGAAAAACTCCTCGACCGAGACACTCTCGGTCGACAATCTTCTCGACCGAGAAAGATCCAAAGTAGCCGTTAGACACAACAGACAAGTTAGTTGGCAGTTGGAGAAAGACGTTGCAAATCACTTGTTCCAGAGTGCATGTCGGTCGACAAAAGTTCGACCGAGTAGGTGTCTCGGTCGACCATTCCTCGACCGAGATTGTCTCTGACAGCAACTGCAGAATTAATTAATTAGCCGTTGTTAAAGCAACAACTTTGTACCTAACGGCTAGTTAAGCACTTAGAAACCCCTAGAAGTTGTCTAGAACGTCCTTAAGCATCCTTAGGCCATTCCTATAAATAGGACAAGCCATAGGACACTCAAAATCACATGTTACACTTGAGAAATCCTTGAGCATACTTTGAGCAATCTGTTTGTGAGCAATTTGAGCATTGTGACAATTGGCTACTTCCTTCCTTAGCTCAAAATTCGTGTCCTATAGGCTATTATCTTCACCCTCTCCAATCAGCAGCCTCTAACCTAGGAGTAGCAAGGAGAGTACAAACGGTAATAGAGAACAAGAAAGAAAAAGGAAATTACAACTTATCCTTTGTAGCCCAAGGCTTGATTAGCCTAGATCAAGCGTATAGATCTCCTAACCAAGTGTGTGGACTTGTGATTGCAGTGGGTAGGAGATACTAGCCTATAGGACACGAATTTTGAGCTAAGGAAGGAAGTAGCCAATTGTCACAATGCTCAAATTGCTCACTGATGCGATGATTTTGAGTCGCATTTATAGACCTATTTCATATGTGTTTTGTGCTCTAATTACTCATTTTTATGGATAATATTGCATAATTCACTTAATTTGGTCTTTGCCATCATATTATATCAAATCCCTTTTGTTTTACTATTTTGAGCATTATTTATCATCTTATTATAAATTGTGTGGATTTACTTGGGCTTGTTGTGAAATTTCAGGAAAAACAAGTATCTGCTTCCGTCGATACCATCGATGGAAGTCGATACCATCGACCAAGCCACAGGTTGTCAGTCGAGAAGAGCAATACAGAGTCGATACCATCGGCACTTAAGTCGATGGTATCGAGATCCCTTCAAGTTGCTGGCGAGGAAACTGTCGATACCATCGACCCAAGTCGATGCCATCGACACAAGGAGAGCTACAGCGTCGCTAAACGACAACAACCGATGCTAAAGGAGTCGATACCATCGACACCCAAGTCGATGGTATCGAGATCACCACAGGCGCTCAGAATAAAAGAAAGGAAATCTGCCGCTAATCTGCTGGGTCGATTGGTATCGACGCCGGCAAATATGCGTTGGATCTGTTTTGATCTCGATCGGATGGCTGTTGTTATTTGACGACCTAATTAGGGACTTATACCTAATGACGGCCGCCCAGACGAGATCATCATCTCATGTTTTGGATTGCATGAGTGCCAAGGAGGAGAAAAAGGAGAACGGGGGCCAGAAGCTCATCCCAGGTGATTCGGACGCTGCCGAAGACGATTTCCACCACCGACAGGCGGGGAAGCTCGTGTTCTACGCCAAGGATCCACCGGTTCTTCTCCGTTCAGGGGTTTTCCCATTTATTTCCCGTTTTTCTTATGAATTCCCCAATTTCTACCATGTATTCGTGTGAGATGAACATGAGAGGCTAAAACCCTCAATCTTTAGGACCGGGAGTAGCCCGGGAATGCATTGTATGACATTTTTGTATCAATAATTCATATTTTTCTCTCAAATCCGTGGTATAGATTCATTTTCTCCATTTCTATTGTTATGCTTGATCACCATAATAATAATTTAACACCCTTAATCACTTCGACAGAAGGATTAACGGTTGAAAAGAGATGAATTCTACATTAATCAATAAAACCCTTGACAAAGGAGTTGTAAAATTAATGGTGGGAACTGAGGGACCGTTTATAATGCACTTAGTTTAGGGGAATGATTACTACGACGGTGGAATCAACCTAAACCTAAGTAGTGAATTACACCATGACAGTGGGTAATTCTCATTTCAGGCCACTACCCAGATAGAGAGAGAAGTGTGAGGAATTATATGAAACCTAATACAATGTTGACCCGCGGTGAAACCGCCATCCTAAAGATATCCCTTTGAATTGATTAAATTAACCTTTAATTGATTGTTTTCTGTGTTTGATTTTTATTTTCTTTTTAATTTGAACAACAAAACCCTACTTTGTTAATCGGTCTAGCTGATTGCGATTAGTTAGTAAAAGTCCCCAATAATTCACGTATCCCTGAGTTCGACTCGGGCCTCACAAGGCCTATATTACTCGACGCGTATACTTGCGTTTAAGCGCGTAGTAAAATACACGTCAAGTTTTTGGCGCCGTTGTCGGGGATACGGCGAATTATTGGCACTTTGAGTGCTAAGAGCGGCCACTCTAGGCCACATTTTTTTTATTTTATTTTAAAACAATTTCAAAAAAAAAAATTCCTTTATTTCTCTATAATTGTGTTGACTCATTCAAAGCATTGTACTGAACCCCTATTTCCATATTTCAGGTACTTTGCATGGTGCACACACGTAGTCGAGACTACGTGAATCGCACACCTGAGGTTCCATCTGCGGGACCAGAGGACGAGGACTACTACGAGGAGGAACACCAAAGTGATCTAAATTCTGAATCTGAAAAAGAACAAGAAGAAGCAATGGCTGAAGCACAGACAATATGGGAGAAGATCAAGGCGTCTTCTTCCTCAGCATCAAAGGGGCCTATAAAGAAACAGGGGCTAAACATTCCAACCTACAAGATCGATCCAGCATTGATTAACCTGGTTAAATCCAACGCATTTCACGGGTTGAAAAATGAAGATCCAGTGGCCCACATCAGCCAGTTTGTGGAGAACTGTGATATGGTAAAGATAGATCGATTTCCACAGGATGTGCTCTACCTCAAGTTATTCCCGAGTTCCTTGGATGGAGTGGCAAGAGAGTGTCTTCATAACCTCGACGACGAGTTTTTTGAATCATGGGATCACATGGTGGAGGTTTTCTTCGAGAGGTTTTTCCCTCCTGAGAAGACCAATGATATGATCAGGAAGATTCACAATTTCACCCAACAGGCGGGTGAAACTTATTCTGAGACTTGGGAGTGATTCCAAGTCATGTTGAGGAGATGTCCACACCATGGACTGGACAAGGAAACCCAAGTGAAGATCTTCTACTTTGCTCTCTCTGAGCATGATAGAAGCAATCTGGACTCGGCTGGTTCAGGATTTTTCTTGAACAACACTGATACAAGATGCTGGGAGATATTAAAGAACATGGCTAGGAAACAGTCATGGGGCGACAGAGGTGCAGTGGAACATGTCAAGGCTGCCGGAGAATCCAGAACAGTTAGGGAGCTGAACGACAAGCTAGATCTTCTAGCCAAGAAGCTGCTAACTAAGGAAGATGCATCTGAGGATGAGGAAGCCCAAGTGAAGTTCATGCAACAACAGGGCTATAGAAACAATGAATATGCATGGAGAAAGGATAAAAAAATTTCATGGAAGGATCCGAATAATTTTCTACAGGATCCGGATGCCAAACCACAGCAAAGAACCGAGGAAAAGAACACTGAATTGCTAAGTCAAATGGTTCAGCAAAACCAAGAGATGATGGCCATGTTTGGTAAACAATTACAATCTCAAGGTGACATTCTAACCAAATTTGGGCAGATGCTGCAAAGCCATGGAGTGCAAATGCGGGCATTAGAGACCACCGTGGCTCAGATTTCAAGTGAAGTGGCGGCCATCAAGCACGCCAATCAACAGAAACCAGCTGAGAATGCGAACGTGGCCCAAGCACATCATCAGGTTAAGTACATGTCGGTGGTAAGAAATGAGGAATCTCAGGTGCAAGAAGCTGTAGAAGAAAGAAAAATGACTTTCAATGTGAATGCAACACCGGCGATATCGTATCCACGCACTTACTATAGATTGCCGGGCGGAAACCATTTCTTCAGAAAATCAGAGAGAGTTGTGAGTATGGTATCTCCATCTAGGCAGGAGGAGCAGGTGCAGGTTGTTTGTGCACATGTGGAGACATCTGAGGTGAGAGAGGAACCACAACAAGCTGCTACTATTGATGATGTCTCGCCAAAGCCCACGTCCGAGGGAATGATTGAAGCAAGCTTAGGGGAGGTACCCCCGAAAAGCTCTTATGTGCCACCTCATAGGCGTGTTGAGGCAGCAGATGTTTCAAATGTGGTTAATCCTAAGTCAAAGAAAGAGCATCGTCACTTTAAAAAATTCCTGGAGATATTCCGAAAACTCCACATCAACGTTCCGTTAGTGGAGATGATCGAGAAAGTACCCGCCTATGGGAGGTTCATTAAAGAAATCATCAATAAGAAGAGGCGCATAAAAGACGATGAAATTTATTGGATGAATGAGATAGTGAGCTCTATGATTCATGGGAGTTCACCAAAGAAGAGAAAGGACCCAGGAGGTTTTTACATACCGTGCTCAATAGGTGGTCAACATTTTCCTAAAGCGCAATGTGATTCTGGCGCTAGCATAAATCTCATGCATTTGGCTTCATTTCAAAAGTTGGGGTTAAAAGAGATAAAGAAGTTGGCTGTAACAATTGAATTGGCGGATGGGTCTACAGTCAGACCCTATGGAGTATGTGAAGATGTTCTAGTCCAAGTGGATAGATTCATATTTCCAGTGGACTTTGTCGTCATTGATATGCCACCACTCCAAAGTTGTGAAATTCTCCTAGGAAGACCGTTTCAAGCAACGGCAGACGTTGTGACTGCTTTAGGGAGAGGTACTTTGTCTTTGGGCATTGGAGGAGATCGTGTTGAATTCAAATTACCGAATGATCCTCTAAGTGCAGTCCCCAAGGTGAAAAGATGATGACTGTCATACATCTAGCCTAAGACGTTAAAGAAGGGCGCTTGTTGAGAGGCAACCCAACCATCGGTACATTAGGATAGTTTAATTTTAGTCATAGATTGCTTTTATTTCGTTTAAATTTTAGTTTAAAAATGATACCTTGATCCGTTTGTTGAATGTGCAGGCACAGGAAGGGTCGATACCATTGACACACTCGTCGATGGTATCGACATGGGTTCAGGTTGACAGCTGCAAAAATCACACTGAGTCGATACTATCGACGGTCCCGTCGATGGTATCGACATACCTACAGGCAGGCTGCGCAATAAAGGTCGATGGTATCGACATGCCAGTCGATACCATCGAGATCTCTGGAGATTTTCAGAAGAAATTGACTCAGTGGAGTCGATACCATCGACGGTTGTGTCGATGGTATCGACATTTTTAGGTGATAAAGGCGGCGGCCGGACTCGCGAGGCAGTTGCCCTAATCAGCGAGTCGATACCATCGACTTCCGTCGATGGTATCGACGGGCACACAGCATTGTCGGTGTCAGTTATTCAAGACGGAGTTATTGGTCAAATGAATTCATCAACGAGTTCTTCCTCCACTTGCACCAAGTGTCATCCAGAGCAAATCCGGACCCCACGACCCTAGCAATACCCACCACCGCCTCCGCAGGATTGATCAGGGTATCACTGTTCCACCCTGAAGTTGGTTTTTGACTATGAGGCCATAGTCGAATTCAAGCTTAGGGGGGTGGCTGGAACAGCTCTATCTTTTATCTTGTCTTTTGTTATTTTTAGTTTTTGCTTTGTTATTTGTTCTTGCAATTTTAGTTTGTTTAGGATCCACATCTATCTAGTGTAATCGTGGATGTCTTAAAAATTGTCATCTCGCTGTTTTCATGGGAAATTTAAGGGAATTTAAAAATTTCTGTGTCTTTTGGATAGCTTAACTTGGTTGTCCTTGGGGAACTTGTCCTATGAAAATGATTGATTATGTCAACTTTGAAGCAATATGTCACAACCACACCCCCATTGACTCATGAAAAGTGGATAGTAACGGTTGTTTGAGCCTAACCTAATCAAATGGTAATGAGACCTTAATTGGATGTAAGAGAGAGAACCTTCCAAACTACTACACAAGTCAGTAAGGAGGGACACATAATATTTTTTTAAGGTTCAGTCATCTAATCTTGTGATCATTCCACTTCATTTTTCCATAATCTACCAAAGAATTGGAAGTAAAGTACAATTTTAATTCCTTCTTGTGTGCATAGCATGTAGATAGGATTTGCATTGTTATTTTCATACTTTTGCATAAAACGAAAAAAAAAAAATGTATAGTGATTCATGCACATTACCTTTAGGTGCATGTCATGTAGTTGCACTCATAACTTTCATGATTTTCACGCATAAGTACACCATGTACCTCAGGTTGTCTTAAAAAGTGATCTAAATTGTTCCATACCCTCGAAATAGTACAAAGATTTCCAATCATGAAGAAAATAGCCTAACCCATGTATCTCTAAGCAATTATGGATATGTGGGCTAAGAGAAAAAAAAAATTCTGAAAATCTGAAAAAATTGAGAAAAGAAAAAGAGAGAGAATTTAGAAGAAGATGGAATAAGAGGGAGAAAGGAACATGATATCACTTGCATAACAAGGAAATTGAGTACATGAGGTGGCTTAATTAGATTTCCATCTCATTT
This sequence comes from Alisma plantago-aquatica, assembly GCA_963693085.1. Classification (NCBI taxonomy): domain Eukaryota; kingdom Viridiplantae; phylum Streptophyta; class Magnoliopsida; order Alismatales; family Alismataceae; genus Alisma; species Alisma plantago-aquatica. Next base: position 93,214,276 of record OY856415.1, read on the forward strand.
TGAGGTGGAAGGTTAGTGCATGCATCATTCCACCTAATTTTAAGCATTAGGGCATTTTCAATGTGCATTTGCATCATTTAGGACATTTTGTTGTATGCATTTTGAAACTGTGTAATACTTCCAAATTCTTCCATGAACCACCCATTCCATCCACCCGTTGCTCGGATTGGTAGGCCACCGTGATTTTCTCCTCACTCATGTTTATCAGGAGAACTGCTTCCATGTAGATGGTAGTTAGGGCGAGCAACGTAGTGTAGGCGATCACAAGATGCACCAATGCTGAATCGGCAAATTTTATTATGTTAACTGCCTTATGTGATAGTGTTCATCGGTTTGAAGGATAATTTCTTTTATTGATGATTTTTGTCGCATGTAGGGTAATTACTGTTCTGTGATTAGGAAAGGCCGGTTTGAGAACGTTCAGTGGGAGTCATGTGGAATGTGGGGTGATGTGTTGATTGTTAGTTGACATCTGCAATCCTATTCTAAGGATTAGTTGCTCGAGGGTGAGCAATGTTTAAGCTTCAGGGAGTTTGATGCGATGATTTTGAGTCACATTTATAGACCTATTTCATATGTGTTTTGTGCTCTAATTACTCATTTTTATGGATAATATTGCATAATTCACTTAATTTGGTCTTTGCCATCATATAATATCAAATCCCCTTTGTTTTACTATTTTGAGCATTATTTATCATCTTATTATAAATTGTGTGGATTTACTTGGGCTTGTTGTGAAATTTCAGGAAAAACAAGTATATGCTTCCGTCGATACCATCGACGGAAGTCGATACCATCGACCAAGCCACAGGTTGTCAGCCGAGAAGAGCAATACAGAGTCGATACCATCGACACTTAAGTCGATGGTATCGAGATCCCTTCAAGTTGCTGGCGAGGAAACTGTCGATACCATCGACCCAAGTCGATGCCATCGACACAAGGAGAGCTACAGCATCGCTAAACGACAACAACCGACGCTAAAGGAGTCGATACCATCGACACCCAAGTCGATGGTATCGAGATCACCACAGGCGCTCAGAATAAAAGAAAGGAAAGCTGCCGCTAATCCGCTGGGTCGATGCCATCGACCCGCGTCGATGGTATCGACGCCGGCAGATATGCGTTGGATCTGTTTTGATCTCAATCAGACGGTTGTTGTTATTTGACGACCTAATTAGGGACTTATACCTAATGACGGCCGCCCAGACGAGATCATCATCTCATGTTTTGGATTGCACGAGTGCCAAGGAGGAGAAAAAGGAGAACGGAGGCCAGAAGCTCATCCCGGGTGATTCGGACGCTGCCGAAGACGATTTCCACCACCGACAGGAGGGGAAGCTCGTGTTCTACGCCAAGGATCCACCGGTTCTTCTCCGTTCATGGGTTTTCCCATTTATTTCCCGTTTTTCTTATGAATTCCCCAATTTCTACCATGTATTCGTGTGAGATGAACATGAGAGGCTAAAACCCTCAATCTTTAGGACCGGGAGTAGCCCGGGAATGCATTGTATGACATTTTTGTATCAATAATTCATATTTTTCTCTCAAATCTGTGGTATAGATTCGTTTTCTCCATTTTTATTGTTATGCTTGATCACCATAATAATAATTTAACACCCTGAATCACTTCGATAGAAGGATTAACGGTTGAAAAGAGACGAATTCTACATTAATCAATAAAACCCTTGACAAAGGAGTTGTAAAATTAATGGTGGGAACTGAGGGACCGTTTATAATGCACTTAGTTTAGGGGAATGATTGCTACGACGGTGGAATCAACCTAAACCTAAGTAGTGAATTACACCATGACAGTGGGTAATTCTCATTTCAGGCCACTACCCAGATAGAGAGAGAAGTGTGAGGAATTATATGAAACCTAATACAATGTTGACCCGCGGTGAAACCGCCATCCTAAAGATATCCCTTTGAATTGATGAAATTAACCTTTAATCTATTGTTTTCTGTGTTTGATTTTTATTTTCTTTTTAATTTGAACAACAAAACCCTACTTTGTTAATCGGTCTAGCTGATTGCGATTAGTTAGTAAAAGTCCCCAATAATTCACGTATCCCTGAGTTCGACTCGGGCCTCACAAGGCCTATATTACTCGACATGTATACTTGTGTTTAAGCGCGTAGTAAAATACACGTCACTCACAAACAGATTGCTCAAAGTATGCTCAAGGATTTCTCAAGTGTAACACTAGTTGGTGACTTTGACAGATCAGGATATTTTCTAGTGTTGGGTGGTGGGTGGTGGTTGAATCAAGTCACACTCGCTGACTATGGAAGTGTATGATAATGTCATCATTATTCTGTGAAATAGGCATTGTTAAGACTATTACCCAACATTGTTCATTTTTTAACTCATTATGCCTCATGTGGAAAATGGTGTATTGAATATTTTCCCATAGAGATGGTGAGTAAACGTGTGAGTCAACTAGATTGTCAGCTTGCTGAAATTTTGGAAACTTTGGTGTTCTCATTCCATGTTGACAATGAAGACCTCTCATCTAGGCTATTCTACCAGAGGAGAATACCATCCAGATCGCCAATAATCCATGTGTTTGGTAGATATGAGTACTAATGAGGGAAATTATTAGGAAGGATCGCATCCTTTGTATTTAATTATGCTTCTAGGATTTTGTCTATCTTTTGGCACATTTTTATTGTCATGGAAATGTATCCACAAAACTTTTAAAGAAAAAAAATGTTATTTTACTCTTTTGGATGAGTCCCTTGTACATGAGACGTTTGACTTTGAGATCCATAGCTTAATTTCCTGTAGGAGCTTAGAATACCTATTTGAGGTAGTAATAGCCTTATCCTCAAGCAAGGAAACCTCTAGAATCATATAATGGGATAGTGATATGGTTGTGTATATTTTAGCAGGGGTAGATGGGTACCATCTACTTTCCTCCATTAGACCTACAATCAATATTTCGATCACAAATGTGTGCTTAGATAGAGGTGGTGTCCTTTCTTCCCTTCATTTTATGTAGTATGAGTGTTTGCTTCTAAAAAATAAAATGCACTTTGTGTTATATTGATTCTGGACAACTATTTTCCCTATAGATTTTGACATTTGGCGTTCTATTTTGGAAGACACTCAATCACAAGTACTAGTCATGGTGTTATATATCATCCTAAAATGAAAACTTTTGACATGGTACTTACAACCTTAGTATGAAGGTTGGTTACTCACTAGTTGTTTCCATTGTTTCACATTGTAATTGTTTTCCATAACAATCATTGAGGTGCATTTTCACCAACACATGCCCTGTAGTAGACATGCTCAGATCCATAGGATGGACGCAAAGTTCTAGCATGTAGAATACATAAGGATTGCCAAGATTAGAACCTCCTACAATTGGAATTATATAGATTATTGATAGATTGGCCCTATCAACAATATTGTAAAGGCCAATGGTTGTTGGACCATGTCTTTCCTTTGTGACTATTAGGGTTTCATGATATAGAAGTTTGACATTTCTCAGATGAAGACTAATTATGACCATAAACAACTCCCTCATATGAGTTTTTTAAGTAGAGTGGACTCATCATTGTCCTATGAAGGATGGTGAATGGATCAATTTCAACTTCATGCCCATTGAAGAGCAGTTTTGTCAGGAATAGTATCCTTATAATCCATTTATATTATGTGAACTAAAATGATACATATTAGTGGATGTTTTTTTATCAATTCTTGTTTGTAAAACCATCAGTCTGGTGGTGTTGGTCATGGAATGTTCTACCTCATCCTCAATATTTTAAATTGTTAACCATTTTCTTATTTAATTACTCACAAATACCATCACCTAAGTCGAGAAGGAGTTTAAAATAACTTTATGGTATGTGCTCTCACACACTTGTACTATCATTAATAGTAATACCTCTTGATGTGGTTGGCATTTATTAGTTGAAGATGAATGTTACCATCTATATCTTGGGATCACATGACTCTAACACTACATTCATGTACAATGAATAGTCCCTCCCATTTTAGGTTTAATTTACCCTAGGTATCAGGATTGCGACACATATGTAGTACCAAACTGCATTTCTAGATGTGTAGGGGTGGACCTTCTTGGAGAAACCATACCATTCAGCCTAGTGGCATTGTTCGTGATGCAAGGCACAAAGACTTATTCTTAGATCGTGTTTATAGAATAGACATGGTCCCGAACCCTCTTGTAGTATGCATAGGGAAGATCGAGTGGTAGAATAGCTTTGGTCCCATAGATGAGGAAGTAGGGTGTTGCACCTATTGAAGTACATATAGAAGTCATGTATGTCCAGAGAGCCATAGGCATTAGGTTGTACCACTACCGAGTGGAAGACATAGTCTTCTTAAGTATTGTGATGAGTTTCTTGTTGGCTGATTCTACTACTGTATTCATCTAAGGTCAATAAGGAGACACTTATGATGCTTGATTCCAAAAGAATCTAGATACTCATGTACTGTCTTTTTGGTGAATTTTGTACATAGCTAAAAATGATATTTCTTGGGTGATAATGTTGCAAAAAAACTTAATGACACATGTGGTTGAGGAAATGGATACCAAAATTGCATCCATCTTTAGTAAAATAGTCAAAGGAAACCAGTATGAAGAAATGACCATTAGAGGCCTTTGGGTGGATTTTTTTAGTCATATCCACTCCATGTACATTGAATGGATATGAAATCACCATGTCATATAAGTGAGTGGGAGGTTCATGGATGTGGCTAAGATGTAGTTGGCAGATGTGACACTTGCATAAATAACTAGCACAATTTGAGTCCATTTTTATCAGTAATAGACTTGGAGTTTTATGTGTTTAGAGAGGGCCAAACCACCAATGTGACTATCAAACTTTGACTATAACCACATCTTCCTTCTTATCGAGGCAGTATTGGAGTGTTTCATTTGCAAAATTTTGATATAGTGTTTTGGAACCCAAGATACAATGGACTAGCATTCATTGGATCAATTATTAATACCACGTCATTGTGCATTTAAGTGAAGGATGTCCTTCAAGGAACCACTTCATGTCACAGAACCAAGGTTCCTCATACGTCAAGAGATTTCTTTGGATCTACATGAAATAGACTATTGAGATAGCATTTTGACCTTAAATGGGAAGTTGTATATATCAACCCAAGATGCTAGGGTTGTTAGTGCAATGGAATGTGTTCTCTTGCCTCTTGTAATGGGTGAATTTGATATCCTTAAACTCTTTGTCCAGCTTCGATAGGAACTAATATGGTAAGAGATGCTCCTACTTTTCTTTCCATGCATAGTTGACTTCAGAAACAATGAGGAGAATCTCCAATTACATCTTTGTTTGGAATACACATTCTTTGTCTGCTTGTAAGCCTAGAATGTGTCTGTCATATTTGGATACATTATTTGTGGTTTTGAATTATAGCCTTTGGAAAATGGGGATGTACTCCCATGATGTATTGAGGAGAAAAACTCTTTATGGCAGTGTTGACCATGCTAATGTCCATGTCAGGGAACTCAAAGTCTTTGTCAAGTGTGAAGGATGCGGGATTCTCCATGAAATTATCTACTTTGTGCATGGTTTTTTATTACCTTCATGGGGACATAAGTGATGTCAAATTCATAGAGAAAAACCTTCCATTTGGTGCATCACCCAATTAGGCTAGGATGATCACACGAATAGAATCATGGGTCATGAGGTGATATTAGAAGCACCAGATAGGACATCAAGTAATGTAGCTTCTTGGTAGCATGAACTAATTTGAGGTAGTGGTTCTCCACTAGGGTGTACCCACCTTCTATTTTCTTGAACTTGTTGGACAAATAATATATACTATGTCCATCACCATTGACCTTTTGGGTAAGGAATCCTCCCTTAAATTCTTCTATGATTGAAAGTCTCAATACCATCAGATACCTTGCATAGGTGGCTTGAGCACATGTGGGATGGGTAGATATTGTTAAAATTTGACAAACATAATTTTATACCAATCATTAAAACTACAACTATTGTCACAATTTTGGTGCAACAACTTAAATTTTTATTTGCAAACTAGTATTAGTTTTGAAATGAATCAACTGATGTATTCAAGTCTTCCAAGCAAGCCAATGATCTCTTTTTCCATACAAGGAATATGCAACTTTCTAATTGCTCGATCTTTTGATGGAACAACCTCTATTCCTTTTTCAATAATGATGTACCATAAAAGGTTTCAAGATCTGATGCCAAAAATACACTTTGTTGGATTCAATTGAAGGCACAAACTTTATAGTCTGTGGAATAACTTTCTCAGACATGTTTCATGATCTTATGCTTGCTTTGACTTTATGATCATGTTTTCTATGTGTACATTGATTTCTTTATGAATGAGGTCATGGAAGAGTTCTATCATGGCTATCGGGTAGGCTGCACATGTGTTCTTGAGTCTGAATGGCATGAGTATAAAAGACATAACTTTTTAGCAAAAAAAATCATCTTTCTATGATGAAGGTAGTTTCTCCATGTCTAGCGACATAATCTTTATCTGGTTATAACCTAAGAATCCATCTGTAAAGATCAGGGGTTCATGTTTGGCCATGTTATCCATGGAAGTATGAAATCATCTATTAGGTTGGCTATGTTGAGATCCATGCAATTGGCGCAAATGTAAACATGTGAAGACATAGTTTCCAAACCATGTGAAACATAATATGATATACAAAGTTCTCAATAACATCAACAATATGAAAACACAATGTTTGTTTTCTCAACATAACAACTATTAGGAATTATGGAGGCAACAAGTGTAGTGGAAAGAACAACAAAAGTTCTCCATGTATCCTACAAGCATATTTTGTCTACAACTACGTATTCAAAAAGAGGATGTGTGAGGTATACATTGCTGCAAAGTAAGTCCAGCAATGCCCCCTTTGTGCGGTGGTGTTGCTCCTCATGTGCATGGACAATCCTCATCGACATTCTCTGACTGTAGTCACATGACACCTATGTCTCTATGTAGTCCACACGGATGGACTGGAACTCCTAATCATATTGCCTGAACCAGAAGGAAGGAGAAGTCTCTCACTTGGTGACATGATAGTGTCACAGTCGCTCTCCTTCTAACTCTCTCTCTCTCTCATGGGCACAATTATGGATAGGTTCATGTAGTGAACACTTCTCATGATCTGACCATCATGCTCCTTTAAATGGGAGAGGAAAGGAAGCAAAGTTTCCTAAAAACCCTAGGAAACAAAAGGCTGCAGCTGCATTTATAGCATGTCACTCATGGACAGTAGAATCAGCACTTAGAATATTCTAGAATTACATCATTAATTAATTAATTAATAATAACATTAATAAATTGAATAATTTTTTGTCACCCGACCATAAACTTTAACCAATCGCTTGAGGTTAGCCGGTCGACTTATCATATAAGTCAATAAACTAAATCTAATTAATTGGCTTGAATTAACTTGGATTATATTCCAAGATTATTCTAGTTTATTTCCTATAAAAATTTAGTAATCAATTTCACTTGGAATATTTTCAATCATGTCCACAATTGTACTCCTATTCCAATTCATCCTATGTGTGTGACACTATAGGATCAAATTTATGTTGGTATTGATGTTCATAATCCAATCATGATTTCATAAGAAATGATGGTATCTAGCAAGACTTCACTGCCATCCAAGTAATTGAAAGAGTTGGAGAACATCTTTAACCTAGTATTGTAACCAATGTTATAGTGAACGTATGATCCCATTGTCTTCGATATCTAGATTGAATCTAAGGCATGGAAATGTCATCCTCTTAATGTTCTATGTTTGTTCCCAGATCTAAATTTGACTATTTGAGATACACGTGAGCTGAATATCATATATCACATCACATGAGCATGGTCATGCATTTCATAGTCTCACTCGTTAAGTTGTTGGGATACCACTCAAATGGGAAGGAGAAATCATGTACTCACTCATGATAATCCACATGTGTAAAAATGGGCCTAAGAACTATTTTTTTAGCAACCCTTTTCAAGGTCACATTTAGTAGTGTTAAAGCACATTGAATAACATGCAATCATAGTAGTGACTTCAGTCTTAAGGACCACAATCACCACTATCATGTTAAGTTGTGATTCTGACCACCATTATCAGCTTCCATGTATCACACTTAAAGTGGGTATGTCATGTACACTTGTTCATTACAAGTACAATCATCAATCAACACACTCTTAATGTATAATTTTTGTACTCATTTCCACAATAAAATATGACCAGGGACTTAGACAAGAATCAATACTCTTAACATACACATGATCTCATATTCATGTCCTCAACATGAAATCAAATGTCATTGAGTCATAAAATCTTAGGACATGATTCTATTTATTCATTATATCATATTGAAACAAACATAATAAATAGAATTGTCTTTATTAATTATTAAGTTAATTACAAGATGTTCCATTGTAATCATTATATGATTGACTCTCAGGGCATATTACCAATAAAAATAAGATAAAGGAAAGAAAATAGTATTGTCCACATGAGGGTATACATCATCATGCTAAGAAAGAATGATTAAGATAATATGCCACACAAAGAGCACCTCCCCATGCTCCTATCTTGCTCTTAGTAATCCGCACCAAAAGTCTCCAAGTGAGCTGGTCTCGCTATCCATCCAATATTCCAGAGGGATAAATAATCCACGACGTGGACTAAGAGGAAAAGGTGTCACCAATTGCCAGTACTAAATTCTTATATTGAGCTATTTTAAATGTAGGAACAATGAATTATTTAAAGGTAATATCAATTCTAGGAGGGAACTATTTGGTGGTGTAAGTTAATAAAAATAAGGATAACAATTACCAATGTTTCAATGTTTATAATTTAACATGGTAATTCCACAAGGCTAACAATTATGCAACAAAAATTAGGTTTAAGATATCAACATATCAAGAACATTTTCAATGATCAATTTTAAATATTAGGATAAAGAACTATTATATCATTTCTTTAAAGGGATAAAGTGTCATTTGTTTAGTCATATATGATAGAAAGACGCATATGCTTAATTACTATTTTAACCAGTCAACTAGGTGACAACTAATCCATTACAACATGTGCATAGGTTGGTGAGATGTATTCTACCGCAAGTGAGCCAAATCTCTAAATATCCAAATCCCAGGGGAGTCAAAACTCCATTATATCAAATCAAGTGCTATCTTAATATTTAACAAAATCCAACAAATTGTGATTTATGGTGGTGACTTTTAAAGTCTGGAATGACTAATGAAATAGTTTAGGGTTCAGCACCAAACAAGATGCATGATATTCAAGAGGGATAAGAAATAACTCAATAAGGAAATAAAGAGTCTAGTGCCTTACAATATAAGAAAAAATCCATCTTCCTACACTAGGGTTCAAGAAGATCCAAAGTTTCAGATCCTAACAAAGGGAAATATCCCATGTTATTATGTGATCCTTGGGTTTAGAAATCACTTATCATGTTCCATTAGGTGTGAGTTTATTATTGTTATTTTTATTCATATCCTAGGTGTTAATATTCCAATATGGTGATAGGTTGAATTATCACTAACCTTTTGTAGTAATAAATAATTTGTTGCATAATATCCCTTTTTGTCCATATTATTTTTCATCCCACATATATGTGCACTTATTGATAACATCTAATGATACATATTGTATGGTTGATAGTGGGTAATTACTTAATATGGTATAGTTTTTGTACTCGTAGGTTGCAAAATAGTAACATCGTCATAAGTATAGGATTCAATTTCCCCACTTTATCCCTCAGAATCATTATTGGTTTAGTACTTCCATTTTATAGGTTATTCATAGTGTAGTTGATTTAAGGCTAGTTAGTAAGGAATATAGTTTAATATAAGTTGGGGATTTTCCTGACCCCCCCATCATGTAGTCCTTCATCATAAATTTAGGATCTTATGTCAAATCAGTGCATATGTGACACCTTTTATAGGATCATATCAATGTACTTTCAAGTATATTATTTATAGTAGTATAGCCCATGGGTTACTTTATCATTGATCTTCTTCATAGTCCGTGTTATAAGGAATAAAAGTATTGGTCACATCTCAGTGATTTAGCTTGGCTAGAGATTAGTGTGGCTTCTAATATGTTGGTCGGCATCATAGCTGGTTGGTGATGAGGATGGTGACACCATGATGATGTTGGTGTGGTCCACCATAGGCTGATGGAGCAGTAGCTCTGGGGAGAAGACAACATACGAGGTGAGGAGTGTATGGAATATTGCAGCCAATGGACTAAAGGGTGGTGTGCTATTGGTCATAGTAGAGAGAAAGGAAGAAATGGAGGAGGTCCAAAGGTCTAGAGTGGGAAGAAGGCTCTATCGCGATTGTGAAGGTGGGGTTCTTGTCGATAGGGTAGATAGGGCTTTATATAGTGGGAACTAGGCTAGGGTTTTCGTCTTTGTGGTGATCACAATGGTAAAAGTATCATCAATTGAACTAGAGGTGGTGTGACACTCTCAACAACACTCACTGGCTTTTTATGTTTTAAATCATCCGCCTTAATGGCCTTCTTTATTTTTGCTTCATATGCTCTTAATTTAGTTATTGCAGTTTAGGAGAAGTTTATCTAACACCATGAGATTTGAAACGAGAGGGCTAGGGTTTGTGAGCGAGAGGGATTGCTCTGCTACTGCTCTAGCCCACAAAATGGCTGTATAGAGGGAGCAATGGCGTGCTAAGGTTAGAATGAGTCAAAGCCCAATTTTGACTATCCAATAATGTTGGCTTTTATTTTTCATTCTTTTTTGTAATAAACTCCTATCTTCTTCAAACTGTGTATATCATAATATATAAATATGTTTCCACTAAAATTTTCAACATACTTTTAATGTTCACTACTCTAATTATTTAAAATACTAACTACCTTAGTTCATGAGTCTACGATGGCCCAAAATATTTATTCTCACAATTTATTCATATATGAATATCTAAAAATCAATAATGTCTTTTTATGTGATTCTAAATCCAAAATCCATAATGGTGTTTGATTATTTAGTTTTCTCTCCCAAGAGGGATGATTTGATTAAAGTGAGGAATAGTTGCATTTTTAATACTCAGTTTCAAAATATTCAACTAGTTGCAAAATATTTAGAAGACTTTAATAGTAAAGATTTCCATATCAATAGAAATTATGAAAAATGGATCAAAAGTTTGGTAAAGAATTCATTATGTTACAAGACACATCTATCTTTCTTTAATAGCACCACAATGTTATTAATCCAGGTGGGATAGGATAGAGGGTGTATAAAGCATGGTCATATTGTATTGGAACCTCTTTCACGTGTTTTTAGTCGAGATTCTATCATGATGTGCTTGGCCTTTTCTTCAAGGGACGCACTATTGGTGTGGTCAGGAGTCAATGTACAAAGATCAACTCTTCAAGATCCAACATGTCTATCTAGATCCTATAAAAGACATCAATGAATTGCCAGAGGATCGTAATAAAAAAATGACTTTATTACTAATTGTAGGGTGCCACCTATTTGACAAGACAAGGGAGTGAGCCTTTTCTTATACATTTCATTTTTGTTTCATCCATAATATGTGGATGTTGGTATTCAATAGGCATGTACTTGGGGATGACTATGAATTCAAGAGGGTCATCGGTGTGAATAATTGATAGGCCATTCATTGACTATCTATAGATGGCATGTCGGTGATCATAGATTGCTAGTTTGGTCTTACTAGGCTTTGGTTTCAAGTTCTTGCAATGAGGGTGCATACTCATTGTGTGATCCATGTATAACTCTTAAAAATATCTAACCTTGTCTTTGGTCATTGTTCACATTTTTGTGAATGGGTCATCTTAGAGTGCTTGGTGGTTGGCACTTCCATGCAGTATTTGTTGAGTATTTTTTTTATTACATGTGGTAGATACAAAGTATTGGGGCATGTTTTTGATGACTGAAATGTGTTTAGAATTCTCTTGACCTCAATATTTTGTCCTGAGCTTGACCTACCTATCTTCGTTGTGCACCTCGTTGTGGAAGTGTGTGTATTTTTTGTTGTTGTTGCACTCGATAGGTAGTATGGAGGATGTCCATTGTCTCTTCTTCTTTCAGCAATCTAGATATTCTTGAGTTAATCATTCGGTAGCAGGGTGCCGATATAGGGATTGGTACATGAGATGACTCCCTTTCTTGGCAGGGGGTCCTCAATAATTGATTATGATACTGTTGAATTTCTCAGAGATGTATGCACACACTAGTTCAAAGATTGTCCCTTGCTTTAGTTAAAATGATCCTATAACATCAGTTTCATACTGACACCTAAGTGGGTGACACCATATGCACTGGTCTAAGATGTTGGTTATTTTGGGACATGCAAACTAACGACAGAGATCTAGCCTCAGTTGCTATTTTAAAGCAACTGACATAGTTAAGTGACTTAGTCACCGGTTATGGAAACAACAATCGACATTCTTATGGCCATACCATCACATTTGTAAATAAAATGGTTCCTCAATCGTTGGTTTTGAATAAAAATTGACTCCGTTTTAGTATCGTAGCCATTGGTTACATCACTTAAAACTGACATGTAAGTCAAATAGTGATAGTTTATTCATAAAAAATGATGACTATAGTCCAGAATGGGCGTGATGTCCTGAACAGCCATGTTTCCCATAACGGTCATGTTGTCCAGCACGACCATTTTGGTTTAGTTCTGTAATGTCAGTTTTTGGCCTAAAACTGACGATGAAGGTCTATAATGTTGGTTTTTTGTAGAAAATGATAACTAAGTTTTTTTTTAAATGGTAGGTCTGCAGGCCTATTGTCCAGTTATTCAACAAGATGTAGTTAACAACATCCAATGAGTTCAGCTTAACAACGGGTCAACAAACCTGCAATAACAAATACAATCCACCCACATACAAGATCCATTCTCAAATCCAATTCTCATCACATGTTCAGATATAATTATATTCATTCATCTTCACATTCATTCACACAAATGATACTTCATTCTCATAAGCACCAATTACATTCTTATGACATGTAGAAACACATTTCTCATTGTATTCATTCATCTGCACATCCACAGAGATGTATATAGATCATCAATCACATATGCACTAATAATTTACTCGCATCAAATTTGAAGTTGAAAGCAGTCATAAGTACCACATATATATATAAATAATGAAATCAAATTTTAGAAAACCCAATCTTTATCCCAATAAAATTCAAAATTCACATCCTTGACAAAGGTTTGTGCCCATTGTTCTCATATCTAATCTAGATAGCATTTTTGTATACAAATTTTTTTTGCAAATACCTATAAATAGAATGACATATATAATTAAAAAGTTTGATATTTTCCTATTATCAAATGAGACTATTTACCAATAATGAAGATGACTATATATATATATATATATATATATATATATATATATATATATATATATATATATTATTTTCTATGCATTTGATGTTAGTGCCCCATATCTAACAATCATGTCCATATACTACATCACATGGTATCCACATGCCCAACCATTGTCTAGTAAAGGATACTATAAATTTCAACATACTAAACATTAATAAATAAAAGTAAGCATAGTTGGCATAAATATGCATTGGAGTCAGAAAACTACATCAATGTTCTCCAAACTTATCACTTTCTTTTTCTTATCAACCTTTCCTCCAGCCTTTTTGAAATCTTTTATATCCCTATACATTAGTGTAACACATTGAATTGCATTAGTAAATAGTCATGCAATAATATATGTTAACAAATATAAATATAAAAATTTACTCATGTGAATAATGCCTTTTTCAATTAGCATTCCCCACTATCTACTTCGATACCCTTAAGATCTAGATAATACATAGTTAGCGTTGTGGGGACAATAACCAATAACACCCAATTCCTTAGTGAAAAGAAGGAACACAAAATCCAAAATGAATGTAATTCTTAAGTCAAAATTATAAGCAAAGAAAGTAAACTTACTCAACATTGTACGGAGCTAACATCACCCTCTCTTTCACTTTACCAAAATATTTGAATGTGGTAGAGAAGCATTCGGTAATAGATGTAGGGTATTTAACTAAACGGCTAATCATTGATGGAACTAGAAATACCACATGGGGTTGTGTGAACTCCTTAGAAACCCTATGTAAGTGGCTGCAAAACATATATCATGTATGCATTAATATATAAGAAAATAGAACAACATATATAAAACAAGGTATTTAGCTATATAAGATCTCGCCATATGCAAAGTTCTATCACAGATGTATTCAACCAAGCATAAGTAAACAACTCCAAAACATCTTGCAAAAATATACTAGTATCATGAGGTTGACCTACAATATCCTTCTTAATATGTACCATCATAGGCGACCCTTATTCAAAGTTTCCTATACGTAGTTCCATACCCCTACAATGAGGACCTAGCGAGTTGAATAGGTCCTTTGCAAGCCAACTAGGTAATTAAGGAGGAGGTGGAGGTGGAGGATGAGGTGTAGGGGGTTTCTTAGGCTTTATTTCATGCATATATATTATCTCATTTGAATTTCATGTATATATAGATACATACGCAATGTAAATTTATCATACATCAGTATAGACAAATCCTACTTTGGGTCACGCAACTATGCCACCATCTGCATCACCTATCATCTCATGCTCAGGGCAGTCATATGACAATGCAGCTTGCTTCCAAGCATCATAGACAAGCCTCAACCTCATGTGAACCGCATCGGCGGGCAGTGTAGTACCATGAATCATGTCACCTTCAAGACATGGGTAATCCATGCCTCAACCCCTATAAATTTGCATAGAGTGTTATATATATCTAAACTCAAACATATTGTACAAATTATTCTAAAAGACTACTAAGTCCTAAATACTTACAATGGGCATGCTAGGTGGTGGGTCAATGGTATTACTCCCAACCACCTCTGTCGTAGAAGGGTCCACCTTGTATGAAGATCATGGAGCCACATGTATTGTATGAGGAGCTAATTGAGAAGAATGTTACTTTCTCATTGCTTCCTCTATACCCTTTGCAATCATCTCTTGCATCATTTCTTCTAAGAATCACCCTTTCTGGATAGATTAGTGGTTACGCTCTGATGACCCAAAGAAGGCTCTTATATCGATACCAACTCCAGAAGCCCTAACACACCCAGGATGCTCTGGGTTACCTAGAGCAACTATCAATTCATCCCTTATGCCCACAAGGATAAACTTATGACATCCCTGGATTTTCTAAAACTTAATCTGAAGTGTGACGTCCAAATTGAAACCTCACCTCAGCGAGAATCCCAATTTGAACGCCACAAACTAGGCTAAGAAGAAGAAAATTAGAGGAAGTTAGAAGGGAACAACAGTAGCACATGCACGTGAACAATAATAAAACCATACAACACATGTTCATCATTCAACATATAATTACAACATGAATTGTTACAACATTTGATATTACATATTGAATAGTAAACATATACATGTACTACCACTAAACAACATGATCTTAAGACAACAGGTCCACCTGTACATCAGCTCGTCACACAACTCTCAACTATCATGGTTCTTCAAGAACATATGTCCACAACCTAAACAAAAGATTACATGTGGTACATGTCCGCACAATATTCAAGAATATTGTACTGACTATGCCTATGTGTCTTTTTATATACCTCTCATTACTAAGCTTGGCAATAAGATAAAACTAATACTTGGTATCATAAACAAATATAAGAAAAAGTGTATACTTGCACAAAGATGTTCATTCATTAAAGAGAACACATATTTTAAGCTCATTTTCTATTATATATCCATGCATTAACTGTCGAAGATTTTGATGCATTCTCTTGACTCCCAAGGAGCTCAAGATTAAGGCCTTTATGATCTACTAGCAAAGAGTTAGATCATATGTACAATTTGACCGACTACCAAAGAGTTAAGTCACTTCCAAGCATTGTAATACTAAAGAGTTTAGTGCTTTCATATAATGGAACATATATATTATGTTTCATGTTTTCATAGCCATAAGTACAAAAAATCAAGAAACATATCATGTAAGAACAATCATTTCATCCAATATCATATGCCAAGTATTTGACTACACATATAACACAAGCATATTGTATAATAAGCCAAGTAAGAGGTAATGGTGTACCTTGCTCAAGAGATATTCTAATCCAAATATTCCTGATATCAACTATATCCTTGGTCAAACCCTGGTTAAGATAAGATCATATATGCCATGCATTAGATTCCCATCATCTTAACCCTAGTTATGTCCATTTTAGGGTTTTCTTACTCATTTGGATATGTGCAACATTATTTGTCTCATCTTCATGTGGTTATCTCTCTGATTTTATTTTCCAATTATGTTACAAATTAGATGAACATTAGCTTCCATAGTATTTTATGAACATATTAACCCTAGTTTACATTATTAACTTAAATTAGGGTTTCATAACATGTATTAAGGGTCATCCTCATGTAACATGAATTCTATGCATTTAACTGATATGAAAGTTCTACATTAGCTTACGCTTACTGATATTAGGGTGTTTTGTAAATTCCATCATTTATTGAGCATGTATGTATTTATTGTATTTAATTTAGGGTTATTACCCCTAATTATCCATGTGGAGAAAATTACATGATTTCATGCATCAACATCAAAATAACTAACCTTACATAGATTATAAACAAGAATATGGATTTACTGACATATTCTCATAATTTTAGGCCATAGTTTGATATTTATTATCTGTGAAATTAGCATAATACATCTTTCATGATATTATTGACATTTAAGCTTCAAAATAAAATATTATCATTCCACAGTGTTCTACTCATTTTTCTGAGAATATTAATAGTTTGTTCATATTTTTCTGATGTATGGGCTATTTACTATGAATTATCCAAGATATATGCAATTCTGGATATTTGAAGGTATTTACCTTTCTTAGACACTCAGCTTTCGCCATGTGTCCACTATGAAATTGGCTCCTTGTTTGGGACGATTGGTTCCTAGCTGATCATCCAGTACACGCTCTGATCTAGTTTGCGGCTCCTTCTCCCTCGCGTTCTGGGCTACTTCACGAGAAGTGTGTTCTCCGCCAGACGCAGCGCCTGGGTGTCTCCGTGTTCTAGGGCATCGGTGAGGGATAGGCATTTGTCTCCTCCTCCTCACTTGATAGTGCCTCTAGAAGATCTGCTAGATGCACACACTCTGCCGACCTCACTTCTCCTCTGCTAGATCTCCATCTCTCTCGGCCATCATCTTCTCTGGCACTAACCGCCATGGTGGTGAGTGGAAAGGGGAAGAAGGTTTCCTTGCTATGAAGCTTTCATCTGAAGCATAGGGTAGCTTTGGTGGAAGTACATGAACCTAGATATCTTTTTAGACTGAGGTATAAGGGATTATTGTAGCGTCCCCAACCTCACCTCCCTTCCTCCGGTAAGTCTAGTTCGCTGATAAATGTGTATTTATCCCTTTTAATTTAATCTTTTAGATATCTTTTAGGATTGTTTTGTTATTTATTTTCTTAATTTTGTAATTAATTGTATTAATTTATATTTTTCTCTTTATTTGAAGTTTTAATTATTTTTGAACAAAACAATAGTCTCTTAATTGTGATGATCATCTTTTCATCTTTTTAATCTTATTCTTGTAATAATCCTTAGTGACGCGACCACCTGAGCCTTGGGTTTGAACGCCAATTTGAATTCACATGCTTCTTGATATGACTATGGATAGTGGCATGTTGGACGGTTGGGCAATGATCTGTGAACGCGGGGACCAACGGGTTCACGTAAAGTCCGACCCTTGTGAGTTTGTTTGTAAGGACTTGTAATGACAAGGTCCTGATTTGATCCTTGGAGTTTAGAATTTGATAAGTCCGACCCTTGGGAGTTTGTCCATTAGGACATGCAACCACAAGGTCTTGATTTGATCCTTGGAGTTTAGAATTTGATTAGTTGAATAGGAACTTGGTTTTGGTGGTGATCTTCCGAACCCCCTGATCTTTATTTCTTGATTAATTGAACTTTATTACATCACTTTTATTTTTGTTCTTAGTTTTAAACAACCTTTTCATCAGAATTTATTTTCCCATTTTAGCAATCGGATTTGGATTTCAACTGCTCTTTTTGTCGTCTTTGTGGATCAATCCTTCTATACTAGTCTTTATCAGAAAGTAGAAAAAGGATAAACTCTCATATAATTTTCCCAGTGATTGGTGTGTTAAACGACTCGCATCAATTTGGCGCCGTTGTCGGGGATGACACAGTTGTTTTTCAGATTTGGTTGCTTGTATAATCTTATTTCATATTCATTAACTTGTATAACTTTAATCTTTTTTATAATTTCTTTTTTTAGATTTTTGTAATTTTTTTCCTATCGAGTAACATTCCGGTAGTATTTCTCCTCCTTTTGCCTAGTTTTCATTCCGGCAGTACCGCTTTCTAATTTTTTTTTAAAATGTTGTTCCATAATTTATTTTTGTTTCATAATTTTTTTTTGCAAGTTTAATAATTTTTAGCCTTATTCTATAATTTCCTTCTTATATTTTTGTAATTTATTTTTGCCTTTTGAGCACAATTCTGGAAGTATATCTCCTCTTTCTACTGAGTTTCCATTCCAGCAGTACTACTTTCTAGTTTTTTTTTGTAATTTTAGTTTATTCAATTTTTTTAGCTTTATAATTTTTACTAACCCATTACCTTGTAATCTCTCATCTCTCGTGCGTTGATTGACATATTTTTCAGGAACTTTTCAAATAGAGTGGGAATCTAATTATACCCCACAATGTTATTATTGTGGTCTTTACCACCATGCATCTCTTGTCTGTCCAACTTTATCCCATAGCACCCCTCTTTACGAACCCTTTCATCCTGGTTGGTACAATGTGAATCCATATTTTTCTGAGAACCATTGTGGGGAACCTTTCTATCCATATTCTAGGGGGGGTATGATCAACATAATTTTGGAGGGCATGACCAACAGAACTTTGGGGGAGATGGACTTATTTATGATACCCAATATAATCCTCAGCAAGAAGAGAAACTTAGGTCCCTAGAGAAGATGGAAGCAAAACTAATAACTAGACAAACCTTGTTAGCCACTTTGTTGAAAGACCAATCCCAAAACCCAAATGTTCCAAATATGTTCCCCCATGATTTGCTGACACCTCGTAATATTGAATCTTCCCATGAAGATAGATGCAATGGAAATTATAATCCACCATCTTCTGAAGATTATTATGAGGAGCAATGCCACAATCAATATGAGGAATACAAGGCCCAACACTACCATAAGGGGTATGGTTAGGATGGCCAAAATTTTAGGGTGTATAAATCTTATAGTGAAATGCAATTTAATTATGAAGTAGAAGAGAGACTTAAAGCCCTAGAGAAGATGGCACCAGAAGGATAAGTAAAACTTGAATCCAGTCAAGCCATGCTAGCTACCTTACTAGAGGCTCAATCATAAACTCCCCATGTAGATCTTGAGCAACCCAAGATAGCTCTTCCTGACTATGACGACGATCTTCCTATTTTTATGTCATATATGTCGAATTTTGAAGAAATAGCACAAACCATGGAGCCATATTTTGTGTGTGATGAGGACGTTGGTATCCCTACCTTTCCTTTAGAGACTCTATTACTCTAATATGAAAAGTTGAAGCAGGAGATTCATTCTGAAGATCCAACAAGCCTTTCCATCCTTAACATAAACTCAATTGATATCAAAGACCAAATCCCTTTTTTTTAGTCTATTTTGGATAATGAGCATCCAACTCCCTTTGATAAAATTATTCCTCCGATTTTGACACAAACAATTCTCATTCCACATAAGTCTAATGTAGAAGGGGAGATACCACCCTTGGAAGAATCCCATACACCCCCTTATGTTGTTTTCAAGGAAGACGTCCTCATCCATCCTAAATCTTTGGGGACTCCTTGTACAAAAGAATTAGATCCATATGTTATATCCAAACCCAATATTGATGGTATTACTTTTTAGGAGAAGCAAAACACTTTTGTAAATAATTTAAAATCTTTTGTATCAGAATCTATTCTCCCATATGTAGGTCATTATGATGGTGGAAAATCGGAGCCAGATTTTAACATACTGGATCTCAAACCCCACCCTACAAGTTTGATCTCTTAGACTTAGCCAAACAGGGTTGAGGATAAATCTAGTTGATGTTAAATATCACCCTAATTAGATAATGCATACTAATGTAACCTAATTTTCTTACATTAGTCTTAGGCCAATAATAGACGCATAATATTTGTCATGTGAAATATAATTCATGATAATAACCAAACATAATTCATTTGGTGATAATAAGATGTTAATTGAATAAGTAATTATGATAATGTGCCACTAATGAGCCATAAGGTATATCTCATTAAAATAAGTTCCAAAAGTCAAATATAAATCTAGATTCGTGTTCCTTGGGTCCCAATTGCCTTGGGAATCAAGTTTCACACTATTCCCATAATAATAATTAATTTAATTCAAATTAGAGAAGAAGATCTATGTTTTTCCTCAAAATACCAAATAAAATAATAAATGACTCCAAAAGAGGAAATTAATCTTGGATTCATAATATACATGTCAAAATGAGTCTACTTGTGAATTTGCATCTAATTTGATCAATGCTAAATATTTTATTTTATTCAAGAGAGAGAAAATGATTTAAAGACTTAAAATATTAAATATAAGTTGAAAAAAATCAACTAATGTGAAAATAGTGTTTCTCACGTTTAGTATTGCTTATAGGCCAAGTTTCATATTTTTACAAAGTTTCTAAATGCCTCTAATAAATTAAAAGGATAAAATAAGTGATGAAATTTAAATGTATTAAATAAAATAATAAAAGTATTCAAAAAAAATAATATCAAATTCGTGTTCTACAGCTTAAAATATATCTTTGGATGAATTTTGTCTCAATTTGGAAAATATTTGATGAGAAGACAAATTTAGGAGAGAGAACACATGTAAAACCTTCAACTCATTAGTTAATATAATAAACAACTTCAACAAATGAAACTAATGTTAAATTCGTATCCAACACATTGAATATGACTTGTGGGTGAAGTTTCATAATTTTTTGGGTAATCCTAATGTCATTAATGAAGGAGGAAAGAGAAAATAAGTTTTGAATTATTTAACCCATTCAAAGTCTCAAAAGCCAAATCTAATTTCATATTCGGAATCTACATACTTTAATTAGCCTCTCTGCAAAATTTTGTCTAATTTTGGTTTTATTTGCACCTCAAATTGAGAAAGAAAGAAAAGGAAATAATTAATACAACCCTTTATTCAAATCATATTCTGAATATAGTTACCAATTTCAATTTTTTTGCGGCCGATGTGGACCATCCGATCTTGATCTGACAGTATGCGCATCATCTCCTACCTTGGGTAGGAGAGACAACTGTACGCATGAACAGTAACCCGTCGAGGTGTATTTTGATTCATGGTTTCCTTCCTCGATTCTTGATGGTTTTTTATGATTTTTCTTGTGTTGGTTTCGGGAGAGAGTTTTGCACACACCAAGCCCAAACTCAACTCCTCTTGTGCCCTATTCTTGAAATGCCCAACCCATGGATAAGCTGCTTCGTGACAACTTCCCATTTCCATACCTCTCACACCCACATCTATATGTAACCCCACCCGAACCTCCGCCTGAACTCGAGAAATCCGTCCCTTGAGCTAATATCTTCAACCTTTGTGCTTTGTGCTTTGTGCAGCCTCCAAGCAAATCTTGACCCTGCCTTTATGGCAACTCGTGCGTGAAGTTGGTTGCTTTGTTCCTTGATTGGTTTTTGGAGGTGAGTTTGTTTACTTCAGATCTTGCCTTCGGTTCCTCTAGTTTCATCTTTCGTCGCATCTTGCGATTTTGCCCAAAACGCTGCTAGCCAGCAGCTTTGGTGCTTCACACCATGACAGGCATGTGAGGTAGGGGACAATGTCCCTTACGTTTTGTCGCTTCTACCCCTCTTCGCCTTCTTCACTGTATTCCTCGCATAAGGGCAGGTATGTCGTTTTAACTTCTTTTTCTTTTGTTTGGACGAGTCAAGGCCATGCCTTTGACCCCTGACTTGGCTGGGTCTGATTGGGCCAAGTCAGTGTGGTGGCCCTCTCTCTTGGCCTATCTATTTGGCTTTTCAGTGATTTTTGATTGGTCGATTGTATAAAACTCATAACTTTTACTGTGGTTGTCCAACAATTACAAATAAATACTCGTTGGATTCATAAAAGTACAAGCTTTCTAATGGTATTGGTTTTGTAGCATGACTATCATGTTTTAAAGAGATGGTTTTAATTTATCTAATTAATAAGTTAATAATTTGTATAATTCATAACTAAATGTTTATAAGCCAGAAAAAATATAATAAAATATGTTTTGGACTCCTAATAACATAAATTAAAATATGAATGCTTTTCATAACCTATTTCACCATTAATAAAAAAGGTGGTTTTTAGGGTTTGGTTAATGTGTATGAAATTGACATAAAATTTGTATATGTATTTAATAGGCTCTTTGGTGACCTAGACTTGGATCTAGAAGTGCTTTGGCCTTTGGACTCTGATATTGAGATATGTTGTATCCCCTATTATTCAATGTTGAGCAATTCACCTATCTTTTCATTCTCTTGAATTCAGCCTACACAATATGTCTTATCTCTTATTATAATGGTTCATGTGAACTATCTTTATTGTGATCTTGGATATTCTTTA
The DNA here is from genome assembly GCA_963693085.1 of Alisma plantago-aquatica. Classification (NCBI taxonomy): domain Eukaryota; kingdom Viridiplantae; phylum Streptophyta; class Magnoliopsida; order Alismatales; family Alismataceae; genus Alisma; species Alisma plantago-aquatica. Next base: position 93,237,035 of record OY856415.1, read on the forward strand.
GACCCCTACCTTGTGATATGGTACATGATGATCTTGTTAATGGTATATGCCCACTGTGATGTGGAGGTTTATTGGTGGTTTCATATGTTGTCCATTGTGTGATATGGAAAATCTTGTATAAGGATGACTATACTTTTCTACTTGTCTCTACATTTACCTACTATGTGATTCAGTAGCCCTAGAGTAGTATAATTGCATTGGTTTTGTCTCATTATAATTTGTGGCAACATTGTGATATTTTGGATGGTGGATGTGTGATTTCCCATGCCAGGGCAGGATGTGTGATTCCTGACCCATGTTATATATATGTGGGTGATGGATGTGTGATTCTCCATGCCAGGGCAGGATGTGTGATTCTTGGCCCATGTCTCATCAGGTTCAAGATGTGTGATTCTTGGCCACCTTTGTCTCTTATAATATTCTAGTGTTATGCTTATCTCACATGTATGCAGGATGTTGGTCATGATATGTGCATGTGGTACTGCTTTATTATTTTAATTATGGCAAGTATTTTCTTTACTGTGAAGATGAATCTATTCTTTTATGCTTGTGTGGGTAGCCCTTTTCTTTTGCATGAGAAGCATTTATACTTGATGTCCTTATTACCATATATTGCTCAAGTTTTCTTTTAATATACACATACCAGCTTTTTGCTAATATCCTCTTTTCCTTTCATTTTTGTGGGGTATGCTTCCAACCCCAGGTTAGATCAAAGAGAGGTGAACTTCGACATCAACCTTGTAGCTGAGCTTTTGGGAGACTTGAAGAGGTGGTTAGATGACCCTCGATTTGATCTTTGGCTTATATGTTTAGTTTTCCTTTTGAACACCATGTGTAGTGAAGTGTTGTATCATGTTATCAAGCTTTGTAAATTGTTAGATAATGATCTTTTCTGCTGCTACTTATTGAGTAATGATACATACATGTTGAAAGAATTTGTCTCCATCCCTTTGGTAAAAAAATTATGTGGTGTTTGGTTCAAGGGATGTTGCCTTTTTATTTCTAGTAGGGAGTGGTTCCCCTCTGGGATCCCATTCCTTACATAGATCCTCCACCCGACTTTGTACATCCTACTCTTCTGGTATTACTGGTCGGGTACCTGCCAACCTCCCCCAATCCACATTCATCTTCAACACCTCACTTTCTATCGAAGGAAGATTTCTGGATCATATTGGAGGGAATGTGAGGTGAAGGAAAATATGAGCACCCCACTTAGATTCCATGATTACCCTATCGTAGGGTACACTATGAAGCTCCTCAGATAAAGGTCGCAGTCCTCATACACATCCCCTTCAGTTGGATAGTTTTAGAGCTACCAGAGCAACCTGGAAATCCTCACTCTTCTCTTCCCTACATCTCGGGTTTCGATTTTGCTCGGGATGAGTAAAAATCTATGTTTGGGGTGGAGGTGGGTGGTATGTTTTTATTCCACCACCCTTATCTTTTTTATTCTTGCATTAATTTTGCCTTTATATTTGTTTTGCATATAGTTGCTTTGTTCATGGCCATTATCTAGTCGGCCATGTTTTATTTCTTTTATTGCGAAATGGATTTTATCTAGTCGTCCAGTATAAATAGATGTTTATCGTTGTACCCCTTAAATTTAGTATTTCATTTGCAAAAAATTTCACAAATTGTCATGTCTGAAACCACCATGTCACCTAGGACCCCAAAATATAATCACTCCTTGAAAAAATTGGCGAGCCGTATGGAATCAATCAAAATCAAACACAATGTTTCTCTATTTTCAAACTATGGATTAACTTGATATAAATCTTGTATAATGTGATTGACATGAATATTCTTGCTAATGTAATGACACTTTCGAAAAGAAAAAAATAACTGTGTGAAGTTATAAGCACAAGGATACCATTTGTTTCCCCAATATTTTCTTTCTAAAAAAGAGAAGCAAAGAATCACCACCAGACAAAAATCAAGTCTGGGGTGGCATGCTTCCCATATCACAAATTCCATACCCCACAACGGGGCGTACCATCAAAAGATGCCAAAAGTACATATGAAAAAATTGATACTAATGTAGCCACAACTCCACAAATTTAAATCCCGAGTCGAATAGAGGAGAGATAAAAAAATTCATCACTTCCTTCTTTGTTTTCACACCCCTATTTTCATCATATTCTTGTGCAACAACTCACATAAAAATACAATAATAAAAACGATGAGTGTCAAAGCAAAAGTAAGATGAAGCATGTTTTCTATAAAGCCTTGATTTAGAAACAAGATATGATATTTGTTTTTGATAGGGAATATAGAATTTTGTGTTTTATGATTTTAGGAGATTGAGTTGCTTGGTCAAATTTGAAGGTAAGGAATAAAGTGATGTTACAAGGGTGAGGATAGAAATTTTTTTAGTATAAATTGAAATAATTTGTAATTTTATTTGTTTGAGGACAAACATAGATTCAATTCTAGGGTATTTTGATAAATGTGTATTTATCCCTTTTAATTTAATCTTTTAGATATCTTTTTAGAATTGTTTTGTTATTTATTTTCTTAGTTTTATAATTAATTGTATTAATTTAGTTTTTTCTCTTTATTTGGAATTTTAATTATTTTTTGTTCATTTTTTGTAGGAAAATTGTCTAACCACTCCAATGATCATTTTCCCTTGGAAGATGTTTTGCACAATTCCCGCAGTGCCTGAAATTCATGTATACCCTTCATCAAAAGTGACATAACTTTTGCGTACAAACTCCAAATTGAGTGTACAAGTATTCATTGGAAAGGGAATTTAATTTCCTAAAATAAAATTGTATTATTTGGACCGATTTTGTACTTATTATGGGAGATAAATACGTTATAAATATCTACTGTGAGAATATGCATTAAAGAGAGTTACATGGTCATGATAATTAAAGACAATCAACTTTCTATTTGACCAGATCTAGAAAATTAAAAAAGACATATCTCTCTCCTTTTCTCCCCATGTTTTGAGGGAAGCCTACCCCTCCCCCTCCTATAAAAGGAGGGACTCTCCACTTGTAAAAGGCATTCAATATTCATTTGATTTCATCCGGTATTTAGTTATAGACTACATCTTATACAATGTTGGATCTCATTTTAGTTTGTATTTCTTCTAGTCTTGTTATGTCTGAGTAAGTTTCTATGGGGCATGGGAGTAGCCCCTTATCCCAGTTCTATTCAATATAATCAGTTATATTGCTCCATCAAAAAATATCTTCCCTCTATTTATGTGTGGTTATTTTGATGATCTGATATATTCTTATGGGGTGATATGATTGTGGATCTCTGTAAGAATGAAACAATAGTCTCTTAATTGTGATGATCATCTTTTTATCTTTTTAATCTTATTCTTGTAATAATCCTTAGTGACGTGACCACCTGATCCTTGGGTTTAAATGCCAATTTGAATTCATGTCTTCTTGATATGACCATGGGTAGTGGCATGTTGGACGGCTGGGCAATGATCCGTGAATGTCAGGACCAACGGGTTCACAAGAAGTCCGACCCTTGTGAGTTTGCCCATAAGGACATGTAACCACAAGGTCCTAATTTGATCCTTGAAGTTTGGAATTTGATTAGTTGAATAGGAATGTGGTTTTGGTGGTGATATTCCGAACCTCTGGATCTTTATTTCTTGATTAATTAAACTTCATTTTAGCACTTTTATTTTTGTTCTTAGTTTTAAACAACCTTCTCATCAGAATTTATTTTCCCAATTTAGCAATTAGATTTGGATTTCAACCTCTCTTTTCGCCGTCTCTGTGGATCAACCCTTCTACACTAGTCTTTATCAAAAAGTAGAAAAAGGATAAACTCTAGGATAATTTTCCTAGTGATTGGTGTGTTAAACAACATGCATCATTTATCGGCCATGAAAACCTCCCTGGCAAGCCATCTAAGGTACTAAAAACAACCAATATCTTCTCCTCTAACCTTCCTCCTCATTTTCCTTTCTTCTCCTTCCTCTATTATCCTATCTACCTTCTTTTCTACTCCTAGTCACAACCTGCTCACGAGGTGGAGAGCCAGGAACAATGGAGGGCTCATTCTCCCTCTACCATCGTCCAAACACTGGGTAAAAACATGAGTACATAGTGAGCTGAGGATAACTGTCCACTCAGAATTGCACCTTCACCCACAACCTTTGAGCAAGATGACGTGGAGAGATCATCCTGTAGGACATTCCCTAACCGCAAGGTTAAAGACCATGACCATAGCCATTTGATCAGAGGATGCATCTAGGATTAGTCTGATCCTTTGGTGATCGGTGTCTTTCCAGATTGTCTGAGGCACAGGGCGCTGAATCTAAGATCCATGTCCAAAGAAAGGCAATGTAAAACACTAAAAGGCAAAGGGGTGTGTGTGACATAACATCCATATGATTCAAGCTTATGTTTCTAACATTAAACATTGATCCCAAGTACATCAAAAATAACCATTTAGTATATTTCAAACCTAAATATCTTCTCTACAAGCATCGAAACCTAATGAGACTTTGACCATAGATTTATTATAGTCCAAGTTACACTCCTTTCAATTTTGGAACCAATATATCAATATATGACCAAACAAAGAAATACCTCAAAAGGCATGAACATAGGGATTTCAATAGTAATATTAACATCCATTACCATCCAAATTTTACCAAATCACTTATAACTCCCAAGATAAATCAACATTCATAAATGCACTCATGTCATTAATTATTTAGGGATTCCAAAAGTCCACTACATCACATCCTACACACCTTAAAAGAAATTTTGTTCTCAAATTTAAGCCAAAATCCAGTCTTTCACATCATATACATCTTAAAAGAAATTTCATCCTCGAAATTAAGCCATCATCTTACTTCAAAAAACTTCATTCATTTCTAGGGCACCATTCTATGTGCAACATATTAAAAAACAAAAGCTCAAAACTATATCCATATCTTTCTCGGTGATTCCAAAAGAATCTAGGATTAATCACCCCTTCATATAAGGTTCAAACAAGGGTTTATAAGCTTAGGTTATGTCATGACATATATTATATTATAGGATTTTCATCCTCATTTTACCCAAACATTAAACATTAACATAAACTTCTTAGGAGGGAGCTAAATGTAATTAACTCACTTTATCAATCTAGACCATATTAGTGTCCCATCATCATTCATTGTGCTAATGTTCCTATGATATTCATCATCTTTATGAAGCATTACATTAACACCACATTCAATTCTATCATTTGTATTATCTCATTTCACTCACATATTAGGTTACAAACTTTGTTAGCGACTTCATAACTTGATTAACCAACTATATCACATTATCATAATCATGTATATGGTTAACCATCTATAAATATAGATATATTAAACCATCACTGAGTTTTCCATCATGTTATATCCATGTATCATATCTCAAGATTATATCACATCCTTATATATGTTATATCTAAGTTGTATTAAACAAACTTATATGAGTGGCTAATCAAACATATATCAAAACTTCATCTAGTCCAATTGAGGTTCTCCTGACCCATATCATGAGGGTAACTTTATGCCCAGTGTATTTGAGCTCACACAACTCTATGGGTATCTCATATGCATATACTTTATCTTCCCTCTTGGTCTAGGGTTCTCAAGTCTACCTCATTGGTAGTGGTGATTAACTTCACAAGATCTAGTTACATAAGCACAAACCAAAGCATGCTATGACATTATCTTCATAGGTCTTTACTCATGAGATGTGTTATATCTCATCTCTCTCTTACATGTACACCACTAAAGCCTACATGGGAACCACCAACCCAAGCATGAGGCTTCATAGAAACCAACACAGTTACCTCCTCTAGGTTCTTGGGACTCTCTCTCCCTCACCCAGATGGTAGGTTCTCATATTCATATCCAAATATTCTCATATAGTCAACCTCTTTCTGACTCTAGGGTTTGGCCCTCCTTGAGACATCTATAGGAATCATGCATAAAGCCACTCAACTCAATCACTTAGGAGTATTCTAGTTTAGGGCATATCATATCACATATTTTTCATAATTCGCATATCTTGGAGTTTAGGTTTCTAACCTTCTCCCTCTGGGTCTCACTCTCTCTGGATTTAACTTTAAAACTGGTCCTAACACTAGAGGTCCTCCTTTGTAAAAGAGCTTGAGGCTCATGCTGACTCACAACCTTGTCTTAACTTATCTTAGCTTATCTTATCCTACAAAAATGTACATACATCATCAAAGCCTATCTCAAATCCTCAAAACTAAAGCTTAATCCTTAAATACAATATTGGCCATTATAAACCATCTTATATCATCTATATAAGACCTAAATCATCATCAAATCTTACTTCATCTATTCCATCTATCACATATTCTAATGAGGCTCTAGACATGTAATCTAGAACCACTCTCTCTTCTAGATTTATGTCATTCACTTTCACTTAGGTTGCATGATCACCTCCTACTCGTACATGTGTGGGAACACATTTTTGCAATACTTACATACATAATAAAATGTTGTATAGTTTTTCTCCGATAAAACAAGCGTCAGAGAAAACTATCAAGGTTTGAAAACTAGTGAAAATGGTGAAAACAAAGTGTATACTAGTGTAGCTACTCTAGACAATGAGTTGTTACAACATTTGATATTACATATTGAATAGTAAACATCTACATATACATGTACTACCACTAAACAACAACATCTTAAGACAACAGGTCCACCTATACATCATCTTGTCACACAACTCTCAACTATCATGGTTCTTCAAGAACATATGTCCACAACCTTAACAAAAGATTACATGTGGTACACATCAGCACAATATTCAAGAATATTGTACTGAGTACGCCTATGTATCTTTTTATATACCTCTCATTAATAATCTTAGCAATAAGATAAAACTAATACTTGGCAGTATTTAAAAAATATAAGAAAAAGTGTATACTTGCACAAAGATGTTCATTGACAAAAGAGAACACATATTTTAAGCTCATTTTCCATTATATATCCATGCATTGACCACCGAAGGTTTTGATGCATTCTCTTGACTCTCAAGGAGCTCAAGATTAAGGCCTTTATGATCTCCTACTAAAGAGTTAGATCATATGTACAATGTGACCGACTTCCAAAGAGTTAAGTCACTTCCAAGCATTGTACTACCAAAGAGTTTAGTGCTTTCATATAATGGAATAGATATATTATATTTCATGTGTTTAGTGCCATAAGTATGGAAAATCAAGCAACATATCACGCAAGAACAATAATTACATCCAATATCATATGCCAAGTATTTTACTACACATATAACACAATCATATTGTATAATAAGCCCAGAAAGAGGTAATGGCATACCTTGCTTAAGAGATATTCTAATCCACATATTCTTGATATCAACTATATCCTTGGTCAAACCCTGGTTAAGATAATATGATATATTCCATGCATTAGATTCCTATGATCTTAACCCTAGTTATGTCCATTTTAGGGTTTTCTTACTCATTTGGATATGTGCATCATTATTTGTCTGATCTTCATGTGGTTATCTCTTTGATCTTATTTTCCAATTATGTTACAAATTAGGGTTCATCAGCTAAACATTAGCTTCCATAGTATTTTATGTACATATTAACCCTAGGTTACATTATCAACTTAAATTAGGGTTTCATAACATGTATTAAGGGTCATCCTCATGTAACATGAATTCTATGCATCTAACTGATATAAAAGTTCCACATTAGCTTCCATTTAGTGATATTAGGGTGTGCTATAAATTCCATCATTTATTGAGCATGTATGTATTTATTGTATTTTATTTAGGGTTATTAGCCCTAATTAGCCATGTGGAGCAACTTACATGATTTCATGCATCAACATCATAATAACTGACCTTAAATAGATTATAAACAAGAATATGGATCGACTGACATATTCTCAAAATTTTAGGCCATAGTTTGATATTTATTATCTGTGAAATAAGAATAATATGTCTTGCATGATATTACTGACATTTAAGCTTCAAAAGATTGATATTATCATTCCACTGTGTTCTACCCATTTATTTTAGAATTTCAGTAGTTTGTTCATTTTTTCTGATGTATGAGTTATTTACTATGAATTATCCAATATCTATGCAATTCTGGATATTTGAAGGTATTTACCTTTCTTGGCCACTGAGCTTTCGCCACATGTCCACTATGAAATTGGTTCCTTGTTTGGGCTGGTTGGTTCCTGGCTAATCGTTTGGTTCATGCTTTGATCTAGTTCGTGGCTCCTTCTCCCTCACGTTCTGGGTTACTACGCGAGAAGCAGTTTCTCTACCAGACGCAGCGCCCGGGCGCCATCATGTTCCAGGGCACTGGTGAGGGATAGGCATCTCTCTCCTCCTCCTCACTTGATTGTACCTCCAGAAGATCCACCAGATGCACACACTCCACTGACCTTGCTTCTCCTTTACTAGATCTCCATCTCTCTCGGTCATCATCTTCTCCTGCACCAACCGCCATGGTGGTGGGTGGAAAGGGGAAGAAGGTTTCCTTGCTACAAAGCTTGCATCTAAAGCATAGGGTAACTTTGGTGGAAGTACAGGAACCTAGATAGCCTTTTAGACTGAGGTATAAGGGACTACCGCAACATCCCCAACCTCACCTCCCTTCCTCTGATAAGTCCAGTTCATCGGCCATGAAAACCTCCCTGGCAGGCCATCTAAGGTACTCGAAATAGCCGATATCTTCTCCTCTAACCTTCCTCCTCATTTTCCATTTTTCTCCTTCCTCTATTATCCTCTCTACCTCCTTTTCTACTCCTGGTAACAACCTGCTCAACGAGGTGGTGAGCCAGGAACAATGGAGGGCTCGTTCTCCCTCTACCATCATCCAAACACTACGATAACTGGGTACAAACTTGAGCACATGGTGAGATGAGGATAACTGTCCACTCAGAATTGTGCCTTCACCCACGACCTTTGAGCAAGATGTCATGGAGAGATTGTTGTCAAGACAGTCCCTAACTCCAAGGCTAAAGACAACGGGCATAGTCGTTTGATCAGAAGATGCGGCTAGCATTAATCCGCTCCTTTGGTGATCCGTGGATTTTGAGACTACCTGGGGCATAGGGCGCTGGATCTAAGATCCATGTCCAAAGAAAGGCAATGCAAAACACTTAAAGGCAAAGGCATGAGTGTGACATAGCATCCAAATGATCCAAGCCTATGTTTCTAACATTAAACATTGATCCCATGTACATCAAAAATAATCATTTAGTATATTTCAAACCTAAATATCTCTCTCTAGAAGAATCAAAACCTAATGAAACTTTGATCATAGATTTACTATAGTCCAAGTTACACTTTGGTCAATTTTGGTACCAATATATCAACATATGACCAAACAAATAAATACCTCAAAAGGCATGAACATAGGGATTTTAATAGTAATATTAACATCCATCACCATCCAAACTGTACCAAATCACTTATAACTCCCAATATAAATCAACATTCATAAATTCACTTATGTCATTAATTATTCAGGGATTCCAAAACTCCACTCCATCACATCCTACACACCTTAAAATAAATTTCTTCCTTGAAATTAAGCCGAAATCCAGTCTTGTTTCCTTTGCTCATGGAGCTCCCGCTGATCATCATCATTAGTAATTTATAAGTAAATCATAGAAATCATCAAAATACTAATTGTTTAGAGAGTTGAATTTTACCATTTTTGCATCCCTGTCAATAGTTGCGGGGGTGGGTATTTCTCCAGATTTGGTTTGCCTCCCAACTATCCACAAATAATGGTGAGGTAGAGGTTCCGGAGTAGTAGAGGACTCGACAGTCCTAGGAGTAGGTTGCTGAGAAGAAGATGCATGCAGTAGCTTTTGGCAAAGATTTGCATAGCCACCTGAACCCATCATGTGGTTGTGCACATTTTTTGCACACCTTTCTCTTTGAAGATTGTGTATAGCCTGGTTAGTCCAAACCATATGTTGAATATGTAATACTATGAATTCAAAATGAGGAGCTAGGCTTAATAGCTTGAATTTGTTGGTTTATCTCTTAGAAACAACACCTCTCACACCTTTGGGTCAAGATCATTCTATTGCTTAGTGGTTGCCTTCTTCTGCTCAGCCTTCTGTATGTATTCTCTTGTCAGATTGTCCTATAATTCCTTAGTATCCTACCACAGCATTGCATCACCTTTTTATGATGCAATTTTTTATCCAGGTCAGGTATGCTCTGCAAAAGTTCATATACTTAATGGAATATTCTTTAAAAAAACTTATAAATAGCTTTAAAAATAGAACTATAAATGATAATATCTCACATAGTTCCTTCCATATTAAGTCTTTCTTGCAAGGATCAAATTTATACCATGATTCAACATTTACATTCATTTTTCTATGAGTCGAACCTCAAGATATGACACAAAAGAATTGTGGTTCTTCCCAATAGGATTTCTTTGGTGATCAAACTCAATGACCATCTTCAGTCTATTACCCCTTTTCTCTAGTAACTTGTTCATCAAGGTAATGCCTCGTATTATTGCATGTGTACTATGTTACGCATCAAGCTCAATAAGATCCTTAGGGAGCACATCCTCATGCTAAAATTGACAACAAGCACAAATAAGTCATAAAAAGATATAACTTATAAATGTGATAAAAAATATAAAAAGATAGACATTGTAAAATGTACATCTATGTAATAAAACAATACAACTTACAGCAGTGTCAGGGTTCTCATCCTCACGGTGCATGTTGTCAGGGTACTCATCCTCACGTAATCATCATCATGATCATCAAACTCATGGTCAAAGGCCATATAAAATAATATCATGTCAAAAATAGTCAAATAATAAAATATAAGTGATAAATAATGTAAAATGCTTATCTAACATTTATAAAAAATAAAAGCATGCCTATATTATTTGTATCTTGTATCAATTAACATTCCCTTAGTGTGATCTCTATGCATATATAAGTCAGTGTTAGATTTAATATTTGGTGTTGGTAAGCCAACTGAGAATGGACTAGACTCATTATACTTGTCACAGTACTCTTCTTCATCAATAGGATCTGCAATGATCTACCTTTTACCATAAAGAATAGCCGACCATTTTTCATTTTCAGTATCATCAATATAAAATACTTAATCCACATCTGATTCCATTATGAATGGTTCATCCTTCTCACCAATCTTTTGAAATTCACTAATTTGAAACTCAATTCATCCACTACAACTCCTTTGGTGTTATCAACCTAATTATACCAGAAGATCGGAACTTTGTAATATATGTAGTAAAACTCCCATATGTCTTCAATGACACTGTAATATGACATTTTAGCTCATGTGGGCTCTTATCCTTCATACTAGAAAAATACAATTAATACGCTTGAAGGGTGACCCCACTATTTTGGATGACACCCTTATCATCTTGACAATTTGTGTAATATGAAAATCCATTTATGAAAAACCCTTCATAAGACATAACATTTATTTTTGATTTAAAGGTGACGCATTTGATATTTTCAACAACATTATTTGGTGTTTGAGATAGTTGATGTAAGAATTTATCGTCAACTTTTCAAGATTCTTAGGATCAATAACTTTGTTGCGTAGTGTGTTGAAGAAGAAACAAAGACCGGTGATTGCAAATGTTACATGCATCGGTTGTATAGATCAAATTGCCATGGGCAACATTAGTTGCATTAGAGTGTGACGATCATGATATTTAAAACCTATCAGCTACAGATCCTTCATTGATATCGGTCTATGGATATTAGAAGAGTATCCATGTGGTACCTTAACATTAAGAAAGCATTCGCAAAAAAGTTTCTTCTCCTTTCTAGACTATGTAACAAGCAGGAGGTAAATATGTTTTGATTTTTTCAATATCGTTGCACATGACATGACTTCTGATTTTTTCAAAAGTGTCAACTTTGAAGTTGTTACTGCAATGCCTGCATGGACAATAGAACCTATTTCCACATCATTTCCTATGTTCCTCTACAAATTTTATAAATTGACCAAGACCACTAATTAACTTAGGGATGCAGCAATTTGGAATGGACATCCATGATCGATCCATTCTATGATCAAATAAAAAACAAATATTAGGTTTATGGTTTACATGATTAGGGTTTAGGATTTACACATTAGGGTTTATCATTTAGGATTTGGGGTTAAGGGTTAAGGGTTTAGGATTCAGTAATGAATGTGTGTACCGCCTATCCCATTATTGAAAACCTAATCTCACTAATAAGTGTATAATGTATATTTGGTTTTCAAGAAAATTTTGATAGCATTTCCTTACAGTTCTCTAAGTACACTGATGTATATGGGAAAATGTCCACCAACATATGTACTTAGAGAACAAATGGGGAAGTGCTAATGAAACATCTTGAAAATCAAATATAAACTATAAACTTACATCCTAAGTGAGATTAAATGTTCAAGAACAGTCGCAAATTGGAAACTATCCAAGACTTACTCCCAATGATTAAATCCAAGACAGGTTTCTAAGCCAATAAAAAATAGGGAAAGCAAGGTTAAGGTTCATCAAGACATGGAAAATCTTAGAAACATCACATATTTGTTGATATCCAACTAATTTTTATCCATACAACATTCAAAATTATCAATGCACCCAAATATACAAGCACTTATACCCAAATTGAACAATGCACCCAAATAGTTCTCCAATTCCAAATTATAACCATAGTTACAATTTGAGAAGTATTTTGACTTCATATAATTTAAGAAGAATTTTGAATTGAATTATCACCAAGAACTAACTGATTTATTATTAGCCATTCTTATCATCAATAAAATGTGAAATACCATTAATCATTCATTTTTCTAAAAATAATTGTAAATTCTAAGTAGATATACAACTAAAATTTAGTGACCTAGCATAAAACTTAATAATGCATTTTCAGAGAAAATTGTAATAAGATGTAGAATTTATTGACCAAAATGTAATACATGCGTTTTCATAATAAATCAACAATTACATATAAAAAAACAAAAACAACCACCTTAGTGAACAAGTTGATAGGAACAAGGTCCAAGAGGCTCCGGTCCAAGCGATGGTGGAGCACTACTGGTAGAGAACTACTGGAAGAGCACTACTGGTAGTGGCAATGCACTATTGGTTGGTAGCCCAAGCAATAGTGTTAGTGGTTTTAGGTAGTTGGCGGCTTTTTGTCTACAAGTGGACAATAGTGGAGGTGAAGAGAAGAAGTAGCAGAGGCGGCTGGTGGATGGCAGCCCAATCAGCATTGGTGGCTGGTTGGTGGCCCAAGAAGAGTAGTAGAGATGGAGGATGGAGTATGATGGTGGCATCTATTGAGGAAGGCAGTGGTAGTGGTGAAGAGTAGTAGCTATTTTGGCGGCGGTAGAGAGCAGAAGCAGTGTAGCTCAACGACAACGAATGGGGCAGAATTGCCAGTGCTAGGTACTGAGGGAGTGATGAATCAGATAATGGGGGGAGAGAAATTTGGTAGGTGCCATTAATTGGATCATAGTCATCAATTTATGGTGTAAATTGACATCTAAGTACTTAGTTGTCGGTTAGGTAAGACACACTGATGATGGCGTTAGCACTTAGTCATCGGTTTCACTAATACGAACCGACGACTAACTCCATTCCATAACAAAAAATAGACCTCATTAAGGGGACTTATTCGTCATTTAGGTAAGACACACCAACAATAGAGTTCATTCTTTATCATCAGTTTCACTAATAAGAACTGAAGAATAACTCCTTATCCTAATAAAAAAGTATACCTCAATAAGGGGTCTTAGTCATTTATATTGCTAAAAATGATGACTAAGTCAGCACTTAGACGTCGGTTCTGAACTAGAAAATGATGACATAGACTAAGTCCAAACAAAAAAGTCGATCTTAGAAAGGGGACTGAGTTGTCGATTAGGTATATAAAATTGACATCTAAGAAGTAACTTGAAGGGAAAATATTTTCACAGGGACATGGCGTGAAATCTTTGTCTTCGATTTATTGACAAAAAAGCACCTATTATGCAATTTTTTGGGGGCTTTGCCTATGAATTAATGACGGTTGTTTGGAGAAACAACAGATGCCAGTTGTATTTTGGAGGCAAATTTTGTTACGCGTGAAGTTGTCTGTCGTCGGTTCTAGATAACCGACGCGTATCTTAAAGTTTTTGGAGGCAAATATTTTTCACTAAAAAATTATATTTTCTAGGTTATATTGGATGTTGCTTTTGTTTGAAACTAACTAATGTTAAAGAAAAAGTGGTATCCATCTTTTTTCTAAATCGGCAGAACTTGATCAATGGTGACTTTTAAGCTATACAACTGACATTGAATGGTCTATAGTGTCATTTATCAGTGGAACCGACATCTACAAAAGTGACATTAGAGGTCAGAAATGTACTAGTGACATTAAAAAGTTCCTTGATTTAGTTTTCTCAAACATCATCCTAGTTCATGGCCCATGTATCATGTTGAGTAGTTGCAAAGAATCACAATTTCTAACGTGTGTAATTGATAGTTTCTTCCAGCCATGAATAGAACTATAATTATGAGTCCATAAACCCTATGGGAGCCAACATCTCAGGAAACAAAATAACTACAATTACGGTGTTACTCTTCCTATATTTGAGGCACCAGTGTAGGGATGGGGGTACCACCTTTTTAATGTGTGTGTCCAATGATGCCCTAACAAGAGAATGAAAGAGGTGTGATCTCCATGACAATGAATGTCTCCACACATAGATATGGACCTACCTAAAAGTTTAACTATACCTCTCCAATGACCTCTTTTGAAGATCCATCAAAGTCTTATGATATGTTATTAGCATCCCAGATCCCTTTTAACTCAATATTGAGTGTGTCAAAGGTTTTTAGGGGATGAGCCTTAAGGGTGGCATTGATGTCTACAAATACCATAGGTACTTACATATCCCCATGCTTGATTAAATTACTTAGTGTGGGTTGGAATCAAATATGGAAATCGCATGCTTGGAGAATGTGATGCTATTTATCTTGATGATTAGGGAGATGATTTTAGTCTATTTATCTAATTGGATGCTCTGGAAAATGCACCTTTGAGTACTTCTAGAATTGTTGCTCAATGCATAAGAGGGATATGCATTAGGTCCCACATCGAGATGTTTATGTGAGCCATTTTCATATGCCCTACTATGTCATTGAAGGGTCAAATGTTGTATCTTATGAGGTTGATGTGGTTGATATAATGATGCCACCCTATTTTCTAATGTTTAAGCACAAAAACTTATAAGGTAGATGCACATGGTCGAACTTGAACAAACTCAATATCTTAACAGATGTGTTAGGCATAACTACTAGGTCTTTATGATCAATTGAGTCAGACGAGTAGTCAAATCCTACCCGATGTAGGTATTGACTTATTCCTTCCCCTTATCGATCATCCATTATGTAGTTGAACCCTCACTGGAACTCTAATTTTTAGTTGTCTGATATTCAAGAGGAACTCCAATCTTCTCTGATTTCACTATGTTTGGTCATGACATGCCTTATCAGATTTACACTTAGATGAAAATCCTTGGGGATGTGCATGGTTGTGATGAGGGTCCTACTAAAACTTGTTGAGGAATGAATGATGATAACTTGATGGCTAAATCTGAATATAACCTTTGGATTCTCCTTTCACTGGCATGGTGGTGCTACCGTTGGAATCTTGATACATGGTGTTTGGTTCCATTTTATCAAATATGTTGTGGGAACTATTGTGTGATTTATGGAACAAGAAAATTAACTAGTGATAAAATCACTAAGTTTACCTTAGCTAGTGTATGATAGTCCCAACTACAAGCGGAGGGATCTTATCGCAATATGGTTTAGGATTGAATCCAAATGAAAACATTTTAAAGAACTATTAGATCAAAGTAACCAGTCAATAACTTGCATTTATCATAAGATTTCGAGTGGTTTAATAATCTAAGGTTGTAGGACTAATAAGATCTAGATTAAGGTTCTGGTTATCAAAGCATGGAGACACTAGGCTGGAATCAGATTTCACCACCACTATCAGAATCTATGCATTTGTTTAAATCCTAACTTGTATGAAGAGATAATTGGAGTTATGCAAGTTCCCCCTTTCGGTGTTAGAAATTTGCATGAGAATATATCCCTTAAGATAGATGTCTTCATACTTATAGATCATCTATCCACTACTCAAGGGGCTTCCTGTCAGAAGTTCTCATCAAGGCATCAACCAAAACTAACTGATACTTCAAATCTTAAATGCTAAAGTTATCACAGCCTAAGATTATAATAAATCACATAAAGCGGGTGATGAATTCACAAAACGTGCATTAAATGATAAGAAATGAATTAAATGACTTCATAGAAGAATTAGAACAAGAATGAAATTGCAAGAAATGGGCAGTGGGGCTAGTCCTTGCAACCTAGTGAAAGGACTAATCCCTTGACATGATGAGATTAATATGAATGGTAAAGGAAGAGGACACAATCATAGTTGTGACTATAGAAAAATTAGCTCATGCGACGGCAGAGTCCCTTCCTTCTCTCCCTTCTAAGTATTAACCCTGACTTGTGGTTAAAGTAGGTGGATGGATAGTTGCTTGGTGAAGAGGTTGATTGCCCTGGAGAAGGAGGTCAATAGCCATGAACTTACAGAGGTTGATCAAGAGGTTGATACACTAAAGGTTGATGGCTATTGAGTTGTCGATGAATAGGTCGATTAATTCTTCCTATTGACCTAGTGGTCAATCACTCTTTTGATGGAGAGGTCTATAGCTCTTAGAAGAAAAAGGACAGTCGATGGCTCAAGAACCTTAAGATGCCGATATATCTCCCTAGAGAGGTCGATCGCCCTTGTCAATAGCAGGTCAAACACTTGTTCTCTCATTGAGAAACAAGTATGAATTGACTAGTGAGGGATCTTAGAGAGATTTTTGTTGGTTGTACAATGGGTATCTATAGGCCTCTGTACCTAGGTGTCAGTAGCCAGATTTGCACCATGTGGATGGTTTAGATCAATTGCTTGAGGCTAAGAAACCCACATAGGTCGATAGATTGATGGTCAATAGGTAGGCTATCAACATGAAGGTCGATTTATTTGGAGACTGCTTGAGCTTAAGAGGTCGATCGTGGACTGGAATAGGAAATCAACCTAAGGTTCGATATATTCTTCAAAAGTGAAGCTCAATCGATTAAGCTCGATTGATAGAGATCGATGGATGTGAAGGTTAATTGATTGGTTATCAACTTGAAGGTCAATATATATGAGGCTCGAGCATGAAGGTCTATTAGTGTTGATTGATAAATGGAGCTTGATCACTTAGAGGGTCAATTCTTGGAGGTCGATTTCCATGCAAATCAAGGTGATCGACCAAGGTCTTGACACAAAGGTGTTGATCGATCGTCCTTCTAGAGATGTACATAATCTATTTAAGCCCCCCCCCCCTAGTCCTTCTTGATGTAGAGGAATAAGACTCAAAACCTACAAGTGGATTGAATAAATGTATCAAATTCCTAAAAATTAGCATGAAAACCTAAGTTCTAATGAAAACTAAGAGATCTAAATGCAGAACTGGGCTAAAAATGCAATTAAAACTAGGATGGATATGCATTCATCAGGACCTTTGTTGTGTGGTTTTTCATTGATATTTTTTCTCATTTGGGAACTTCAATAGCCCCTTTGAAGATCGGGTGTTGTGATATGATGAACTTTTCTGACAAGTCAAAAGGAATAGGGGTTGCCCTCCTTGTGTCATATGAGTTCTCTTTGTAAGGCCTTGCACTCATTTTTGTCATGACCCATGATCCAATGGAAGTAATACAAAGGATCTGGCACTTGGTTTTGGGTCAGATGTGGGAATAAGCCATTCCATTCTATATACTCTAAGATCTCCCACAACTCATGTGAAGTTCACTTGATGACACCTTAAACCCCTCGACCTTTGGTGGTGTGGGCGGTCAGCAAGAGGCCTTTGGATGATAATAAGTTTGTGGTTGCCACGCTAGTCACAGAGTTACAGGAGGTCATTACTCAGGGTGTGATTCTTCTTGGGATTTATCATTGAGTCATCTTTTGTGATTTGTCTCTATCAATTGTTGAATTTATGCAGTGAGGTATAACTGACTACTTTCATCCAGCCTCCTCAAACGTTGAAGTACAACTCTAAGGGGGGCCATAGTGAGATATAGGTTTAGTTCATCCATCATAAGTATCCAATGTATATTTGGAACATACCATTCTTCTTTTCTATATTCATTATTGGGACTCTGAATACTCCCATTCTTTAAGGGTTTTTTTAGATCAGGTGATTGGGGAAGCATCGAGGAGCTCCTCATGTTTTTGACATCGTGTAGACTGCTTTTGGATAATGTGTCAATTCTAGTTTCATTTTTGATGAGGTTTTAGACTACATGGATGAAGTTCGATAGCCATCTATGAGGTAACCAGGTGAGCAAAGATATTCACAAAAGGTCATTTGATAAAAGTCCTCTAGAAGTGGGTTTTTAAGAAACCAGTGCATCGAGAAATCGAGTACTGATATATCTTTATGAACATGGATGCATAAGAGCATCTTATTGAAGTAAATCATCCTATTCCATTCTGGGGTGAGGATCAATCAAAATGCACTCTTAGGGGAATTGTGAGAGTCCTTGTTGGTATCTGTTTAGTTTGTGTCGTTGTTGGGGAAGGAGCCATCATGATGGGGGATGTTGGTTGTTGTGTAATAGTTTGATTGGGATGTGAATATTTACATCCCTTATACAAGTTTATGAAAGGATACTACCACCTTTGTTGTATTGGCATCAGTTGCTACTAATGAGGAGTCGAGCCACTAATGTTGGAGAGGTTATGATGGTGATATTTGTTGTGTGTATCTTCTAGCCTCTAAGTGATTCTATAGGGATAGAGATGGTGTTGATTGATTCCATTACCAACTTAACCCCCAACAAAAGTAGGATCGACCATGTGGCATGGAAAACATTTCTAGTCTGACTTAAAGAGGTTTTGGTATTGGACTTGAAACTACATCAAGCTTGGTTGTGAGGAGCTTTAGTGGCTTCATCATTAGCATCCTATCCTCGTGGATAGGTTTGATTGTAGGGCTGGGTATAAATGTACAAGGGAGGATGGAGTTTCCTCAGTAGAGGATGAGGAACCACAGGTTCTGAGCTTCCTAGAACCTGCACTTTATTCCTCTTAGGAATTTTGTCACAGCTAGTTATAATTTTGATAATATTTTCTGCAGACATCTAAATTTTGAGTACATATTTGTCCAATTGGGTTTCCATAGCAATATCCCAAGTGGGATATGAATGTTGCATGCTTGACGATAGTACTTGTTGGGCCACATAAATTCCTCATAGGCATTCTGAATGGGTAATTAGGGGACATGTTTTTTATCTCGAGTACACTCATTAAAGGTAACATGTTTTGATGGAGGACTTGTAGCAACAACTTTACTAACTTATTAATTCTCTACATTGTCAAAGTTGTCTCTTAGTGATGTTTCTTATTCTTTAGAATTTTTTTGGATAGTGTTTGTCGGTGTAGGGGTGATGACAATGGTTGTAGAAGTCACAAGTTGATGATGCTAGATCAACCTCTACTAGTGGGGCCCGTGGTAGACCTACTACATTGATCTTCTTGAACAAGGCATCCTAGACACTAGTATTGGATGACTGGCTCATCCATATCCTATGGGAGAATTAGCTACATTCATTGCAATGTTAGCTTATTCTAGATGTGCTCTTGACCAGAGTATACAAGGACTTTGTTTGGGGGACCGACTACTTGACACAGACCCCATAGTGAAAGTAACTATAACACTCCATGCATAAGTGTCAGGGTTTACAAGTTTAAGCAAGACGACATCCCAAAAATAGATGGAAATATTTTTGTCTGAGCGATAGTGCCCTGATAATGTGACAGCCTTTAAAATAGAGATGTATAATCTTAAAAGTAACTAAAAAATATCCCTTGAGTTGAAAGGGGGGATGATGTATCTATTCCTAAATTATCTGAGGTAGGAATAAAATATATTTCCCCTTAAGAGTTAGCATTCTTCACATGTCCTTCGTTTGATTTCCAAAACAAGAAAAAATGAAATTTTTTCCTTGCTTTGCAAGGGGTAAATAGGTATGCAAAGGTCTCAAAAAAATATGGAAGTGATTTGGATGGTTGGGATGTTCATAAAAATGATGTATTCAAACATTCTTCATTTTAGGTTCACTAAGGAGACTTTCTTAACATCCAACTACTTATCCTTTCATGATGTATCAAGATGTGATCCTATTTTCTTGGTCAGAAGCTAAGATGATTGAATTAAATGACCATCCATAAGAGGATGACTTGAATAGGGGAAGATGTTCCCTTTTGAGAATCAGGTTTGTGGATCTTTGCTCATTTCTTTTGGATTCCTCTTATGAGAGTGATAATAGGTCAAAATTAGGTTTCTTAAATGTTCCTTGGCATGGATGATGGGGAGAAGAAATTAGGCATTTTTAATGATTTTTAGAGTTGGCTTTTTTGGATATATCACACTCAAATTGTGATGATGCAATTATTTCCCAAATTGTGCCACTAACATGTGCATTAAGTGTTTCAGGTGATCAAGGAACAAACTCAAGATCCAATTACAAAGTGCATGCAATTCTAATATGTTTGGATGCTTGTAGGTCAAGTTTTACCATGAGTATGATTGTATAAGTGTGTTTTTGTACAGATTGATAGATATGATGCAAAGACAAGTGATGATGTTCTAGAGCCTACCCAAAACCCTATTCCATACTCATATCAAGCCTTTAGGGCTGTTGTATTTTAGTATAAAAGTCATTAGATAGATTTTCCCATAATTTGCATATCACTTTATAGAGTTCTTCTTGGTCAAAGTCTTTGTTGACTGAAATCCACTCAGTCGAAGACTTAGATGACTGGGAAAGAGCTATCACAACATTGAGCTCTAGGTCATTCTCGGTTGAAGTCTTTCTTGATTGAGAGTTTCGGTTAAAGAAGAGTTCAACTCGCAAAGAGCCATTGTGCCTATTTGGACTAAGAAGTTTGACCAATACATAGAGGTTAGACTGCTTACACACTCATGACACTTCTCAGTTGACTAATTGCTCTACCAAGACAGTCTCGGTCAAAGTCTTTCTCAACAGAGAAAGTTTTAGAACCAAAAAATTCTTAATGATCAAATTAGCCATTGCAACTCAACTAACTTAATCCTAACATCTAGTTCACTACTAATAATGCCCTAAACACTCCCCATAGTTACCCTAACCATTGTAAGCAATTCCCATATATATGATTGGTCTTAGGACACCTTGGATATGACATACACACACACTTGAGCATTCTACTACTTGCAATTTTACTCAAGTGCTTAGCTTCTACACTTCAAGTTTCCATCAAGTTAGCCTAAGCCTTAACTCAATTCTAGTGTCCTCTCCAACTAATATAACTTTGCCTAAACCTTGTGGAGTGGATCATCATCACTTATCCATTAGTGCTTCATTGTATATCTTGTGAAGAGCATTGTAATTTTCTTCTTCTCTTCTTGTTCCCTTGATGCATATTGTTTTTTCTTCTCACTACTTTGGGTAAAAGGTTGTGGTGAAGCTCTCTTGGTGATACTTCACGATTGAAGGTTGTGAGCAAGGTGGCACAATCATATCCAAGTGGGTGACCTTCTTGCAGCCTGTCAAAGAAGGTGATAGTTCTACTTGAGTTGAAAAGGAGGGTTTGTCTTTGTTCCTCAAAAGGAATCGGTAAATTTATGTGTTATGTATCGGTATATAAAAGGAATAAAATACATGGTTTAGAAATATTAGTTGGAAACAACTAGGTAGTAGACTAACGTCATTTGACGGAACCACTCTAAATCCTTCTCTTATGGTTTTCTTGTTCCTCTCTTCTTTCATGAGAAAAGTTATTTACTTTTGGTTAAAATTATTATTTAAAACTCTATTAACCCCCCTCTAGAGTCTTTCAATTGGTATCAGAGTAGGTCTTCAAGGAGAACTAACAAATCTAGAAGAATGTGGGAGAATGTGCTTAGTAACCTTAACCTTGAGGGATCACATGTGAGATGGCCATAGGTGTTTAACGGATCCAACTACACATACTGGAAGAGGAGGATGCAATTTTTCTTCCAAGGGATTAGCTTCGAACTGTGGAAGATGATTTTTTTGACCTCATACACTTTCAAACACAGAGTTAGAATGGAAATGGTAAAGAAAGCCACACTCAAATCAAAGGCTATTAGTATATTTTATTGATGTTTATCCTCTAGTGAATTTAATTGCATATCTTCTTGTGAATCAACTTATGAAATTTGGCATAAACTTTACATAACTCATGAGGCTACTGCCCAATTAAAGAATACAAATATTAACATGTTAAAACAAAATTTTGAATTATTTTGTATGCAGCCTAATGAATCTATTGCAGAGAAATATGCTAGATTTTCTAACATTATTTGCAGCATGAGTACCTTGGGAAAATACATAACCAAGGTAGACCAAGTTTCCAAAATATTTAGGTCATTGTCACATAAGTACAAATCAAAGGTCCCTGCAATAGAGGAGGCTAATGATGTTACAATGATGAAGATGGAACAACTCATACAGAACATGGAAATGCATGAAGTCACTGTTGAGGAAGATGAAAGAGTGGAATCCAAACAAAAAAGGGGGAGAAGGAAGGATCTTGATCTCAAATCCACCACCAAAGTGTCATTAAAGAACATCACTCAAGAAAATATTGACACAAGTAGTGATGATGATGAAAGTGCCTTGATGGTTAATGCTAAGAAATATAAGAGATTTCATTTTAACTAAATTTCTAGTTATCCTTCCTCTTCTTCTAGGTACTTTGAATGTGGAAATAAAGGGCACTTGATTTTGAATGCCCAAAGCTCAAGAAAGGTAAGAAGTCCTCATTCAAGAAGAAAAACAAATGAGACAAAGCCTACAACATTGTATGGGATCAATTAAGTGATGATAGAGAAAGTAGGGAAGAGGAGGAGGTAGAGTGTCTCATGGAAAAAGAGGATGATGAAGAATCCAATGGAGTAGATATTTTTAAATTATCTATGGAAGAATTAGTTAGAAGTTTTAAAGAATTTCATGCCAAGCATGTTGATTTGCAAGAAACAAAAGAAGAAACTTGCCAAAATTATTGATGAACTTCATGTTAATCTAAATAATCTTAATTCTGAAAATGATACTCCACAAATTTCAAATAGGGTATTAAAAGAATCTATTGAATGTTATAAGACTAAAATACATGTACTTTAAAATAACAATAGTCTTATCTCTCAAGAAAAGGTTGATATGCTTGCTAAACTAAATGATTATTAAACACAACCTATTTTTTGCACTCATTCATATTATGATGTTTTGGTAAAAGAAAGAGATACCTTTCTTTCAAATCTTTCTCATGTAAACTTTGATATAACTAAAAAGCTTTTTGATGATGTTGAGTTACAAAAAAAAGTTTCTAGATGAATGCAAAGAAACAAAAGTCTTGATAATATCCTAGATACTACTTCTAAATAAGTAAGAAGGAGAGGTCTAGGATATGTGCCAAAGAACAAATCTTCACATATAACAGAAATCAAAAGAACATATGTTCCCAATACTATAACTATATATTTGCCTAAAAATAAAGTTGTAAATCCTCAAAATGATGAAAAGAGAAATTATATATCTTTTATCGCATGCCACTATTGCCAGCATCTTGGACATTATTAATTTTCATGTGATTATTGGAAGAAAGGGGTCATTGAAATGGTTCCAAAATACCCAACTTAGTATAAAAAAGGAGAAAATGTTGAGCTTTGACCTATTCTCAATCTTGATAAATGTATTTGTGTCTTATCTCAACCTATTTGATGTACATGTGAATATCTTTTATTTATTTAAAAGAAATTTCATTTGCATATCTTGCTTAATTTGTTAAGCAAAAATTGTTGATTCTTCATAACTGCCTCTCATTCAACCAAAAACTTTGACCAAGGGACCCAACAATTGACTACTAGTTCAATCGAAAATAAGACTATCATAAATTTAACTTGGATATTTAAATCATTGCAAGAAAAAAATTTAATTGCATATCTATTAAAATATTTTTGGCTTGATAAAATAAGTTCCGCCATAAACAAATTCATGATATCTATTTTTTGGACTATACATTGTTTATCTAAAAAAATTATGAATTTGTTTTCTCATTGTTCATATATATGTTGATGATATCATTTTTTTCTTCAAATGAATAACTTTACACAGAATTTAGTCATATTTAGCAAAAAGAATTTGAATAAGTCTCATGGGTGAGTTAACATTTTTCTTAGGTTTTGAAATTAAACAAACTCCTTAGGGCATTTTCCTCAACTAAGAAAAATATACCAAAGAACTCTTGAAACGTTGCAAGTATGCCTACACTCCAATAGTCACCTCCTCCAAAATTGACAAAGAAGATCTTATTTCTATAAATGCTTCTTTTCAAGATCAAGTCTTTGCATTAAAATAAAAATGGCTTTATATAAAAAAATACCTCCTTTTTTTCTCATATTGATCATAGCATTATTCTTCAAGAAAATTTTGATTTAAATGACTAAATTTTTAGATTGAATAAGATCTTGCTAGAACTAGACAATGCTTCATTTGTACTACCTAAGACAATCTATCTCATGCTAAAGAAAGTGAAAAGTTGTAGTTGTCTTTAGATAAATTTTCTAACAGTAGAAATATGTTGAAGAACATGTTACATTCTCATAATCATGTTGATACTCATGGACTTGACTATATTCCTAAACATGATAAGTTAAAGAAAAAGTAGGATCCTATTTTTGATAAATTAATTGCAAGTCTTTTCACCTATATTAGTCATGTAACATGTTTTGCTTGTAGAAGATTCAAACATTATGCATTCTCATGTCCCTACAAAAGGAAAAAGGATAGAACCATGCTTTAGGTGTCAAAAACCTCTCTCACTAGATTAGAAGTAAAAAAGATCATGGGCCTTACTTGCAAATAATATTGATCATATTATGGAGAAAAATAATATGTGACATCACATTCGTGGTTATTATACTTAAACTAGTTTTGCCTCAATTTGGGATTCATCTTATCTTCATACTTTCTATCCTTTTGAGATGACAAAGGGGGAGTAATAATTCAAAGAAAAACGAAATTCCTTTACTTGTGTTCACATTACATTTTTTGGTCGACCAACACTTCAAGCACGCTCTTCCTCGATCGACAACATACTCAACCGAAACCTTATTCGTGATAGAATTTATTTGGATTTTTTAAAACTTGACATATTCGAATTTGTACTTGATTTCTACAACTGACGTGTATGCTTTATCATGGAGTTAGGGTTCTCGAATGGCTATTTTGTTAGGGAACCTTTTTTTCTTATGTTTGAACTCCTTTTTACTTGGTATGAGATTAAGGGGGTACTTAAAGTTTTTTAAACTTGCATATCTTTTTTCTCTTAATTGATTCTCTATATCACTAAAGGCTTAACATCCTTTGCTATTTGGTTTAGAGATTCTTTTAGAGGTGTTATTATGGTTCTTAATGTATTCTTTATATCAATATGGAAATAACATCCCTTATTTTTGGTCTAGAGATTCTTTTGTTGATCTCGTTTTGTTCTTAATAGATTCTCTAATAATTTTTGGGCTTAACATTCCTCGGAATTGATTGAGAAACCAGTTTTGGTTTTGTTTTTGGATTTTTATGGCAAATCTCTATATCATGGATGACTTAACCTTCCTTGCATTGATATTGAGATATTATTTAGAAAATGGTATTTTTCATGGCATCTCTACACCATGTTAGACTTAACATTCCTTACTTTTGGTTTTGAGTATCCTTCTAATACTTTGTGTTTAATGGGATATCTTCTTATCATGAAGGACTTAACATTTCTCTCATTAGAATTAGACAATATTTTAATATCATTCCTTGATCATATATGGCTTTTTGACTATGCCTTAATGTGTTTAATGTCTATCTTTGTTTTTGGATTTTCCTATCAATTGGTATTATTTGTCAATTGGTACATTGGGTATAAATTTTTCATTTTCCAATGGCTATCTTTTTGAGGGGGAGGGTCTCCTTTAGGGGGAGAACTGGTAAGTATTGACCCTTTTTGACTTTGATAAAAGGGGGTGAAAACTACATGACATAAATTGTCTATCAACAAAGCTATTTACAGGTATGAACTTCTAAATTGGCTACTTTCAATTTATCTCATGGAAATATTTGTCATCATAAAAAAGGGAGAGGTTGTTGGCTTTTTGGATATGCCACACTCAAATTTCCATGATGCAAATAGTTCCCAAATTGTGTCACTAACATGTGTAGTAAGTGTTTCAAGTGATCAAGGAACTAAGTCAAGATCCAATTACAAAGACCCTGGAATTTTATATATGTTTGGATGCTTGTAGATCAAGTTGTACCATGAGTATGATTGTACAACTGTGTTTTGTATAACTTGATAGTTATGATGTATGGAAAAGTGATGATTTCCCAAAACCTACCCAAACCCTATTCCATACTCATATGAAGGTCTTTAGGGATGTTAGGCTTTAGTAGATAAGTCATTGGGTAGTTTTTCCCATAATTTACGTATCACTTTACATGGTTCTTCTTGGTCAAAGCCTTTGTCAACTAAAATCCACTCACTCAAAGACTTTGACAATAAGGAAAGAGGCATTACAAAATTGATCTCTGGGTCATTCCCAATCAAAGTCTTTCTTGATCGAGAGTGTCGGTTAAAGAAAAGTTTGACCGATACATAGTTGTTACCACCACTTGTGCACTCAAGACACTTTTTGATCAACTAGTTGTTTGACCAAGACAGTCTTGGTCAAAGTTTTTCTGGACTGAGAAAGTTCTGGATTAAAAAAAAATTGTTAATGATCAAATTAGCAGTTAGAACTCAACTAACTTAACTCTAACGAGTATTTCACTACTAAGAATTCCCTAAACACTCCCCACAGTTACCCTAACCACTTGTAAGAAATTCCTATAGATAGGAGTTGTCCTAGTACACTTTAGTTATGACATACACACACTTGAGCATTCTACTACTTACAATCTTACTCAAAGTGCTTAGCTTCTACACTTAAAGTTGACATCTAGTTATCCTAAGCCTTAGCTCAATTATAGTGTCCTATCCACCTAATATAACATTTCCTAAACCTTGTGGAGTGTATCATTATCACTTGTCCATTATTGCTTAATTATACATTTTATGAACATCATGGTAATTTCCTTCTCTTCTTGTTCCCTTCTTTTTGAATTTTGTTGCTTCTCACTACTTTGGGGTTGAATGTTGTGGTGAAGCTCTCTTGGTGCCACTTCTCAGTTGAAGGATGTGACCAAGGTGGTGGAGGTTGATTGTGATCATCTCCAAGTGGGTGAATTCCAACAGCCTATCAAACACGGTGATAGTTCTCCATGAGATGAAAAGGAGGGTTTGTCTTTGCTCCTCAAAAGGAACTGGTAAAATTGATGTAATGTGTATTAGTATAAAAAAGGAATAAACTATATGGTTTAGATATCCTAGTTGGAAACAACTAGGTAGTGGACTGATGTCATTTGAAAAACCACTCTAAATCATTGTCTCTCTTGGTTTACATGTTCCTCTCTTCTTTTGTGAGCAATTTATTTTTTGTTAAATTTTTTATTTAAAACTCTATCCACACCCTTTAGAGTCTTTCACTTAGTAAGTAGGACTCGAGAAATGTGTAACATCCTAGGGTTTTAAGCCTCAAATAAAATTATCTTAAAAAGAATGATTGGACTACCCATCTCACGAAGGTGCACCTCCTTTTTAGGGATCCCATCACTAAAAACTCCAAAGTTAAGAGTGCTCAAGTTAGAGTAGTACTATAGTGGGTTACCGATCAGGAAGTTGATCCTAGCTTGTGTGTGAGTGAGGAAAAAGCACATAGTTAAGGCTAGTGGTGGTGTGAGGACCAGTCGTCCTTCCTAAAACTCTACTTAGAGCCTTGGGCGGTGGGCTAGGGTGTTATAAATGGTATCAGATCAAAACCCCTCCAATAGGTGAGCCCACATGAGCATGTGGTGCACCATTCTAAAGTGGTGCAGTCCACTCATGTTGGAAAGGGAAATCCATGGTAATGTAGCCACCCTTACACTGGTAGTTGTGATTGGGAGCTCGGTGCACATGGGTCTTTATGGGTCTGTACTAAAATGGGGAATGATTGTGAGACCTTATAGTTGATCCTTGATAAGGACATCAAGAGTCTAAATGGGGGAGATTGTAACATCCCATGATTTGAGGCCTCAGGTAAAATGATCTTAAAAGGAATGATTGGACTACCCATATTACCAAGGTGCACCTCTTTTTTAGGGATCGAATCACTAAGAACTCTGAAGTTACGTGTTCTTAGTTTTAATTAGCACTAGGATGGGTGACTTGTCAAGAAGTTGATCATGCCTTGTGTGTGAGTGAGGGAAAAGCACACAATTAAGGCCAGTGGTGGTATATGGGGCCACTCATCATTCTTGAAACTCTACTTAGATCCTTGGGAGGTGGGACCATGCATTTGAAAATGTTTCATAACTTATTATTTGCCAAAAAGTCAGGGCTTATTGCTTATTATGGATTTTTAGTTGGAGTGTGTTCTAAGGTTTTAGATAAGTCATAAGCACATGATGTCAGGTTTTCATATAGGTTTGTGCTCCTCAATGACTTTGGGGACCTTATGAGTTCATATCAAGGGTTTGAATTATTTTGGTGGTTTCAAAACCATCCAAAATAAATGACACCATTATTGGCAAAAAAGTCTTCAAAATATCCATGTTGTTTTAAGGATTCTATATATATTCTCACTGGGAAGTGGCTAGAGTTTTGAAAAATATTTGACCAATACATTGGGCATACATATCACCCATCTATGTGGGTTTTAAAAAAATAGGTATACTGAAAAAAATGTTTTTTGCCAACATTACATGGGTCAGCTTTTTGTAAAAAGGTTATACCAAGGAGATGAAACATAGCAAGCATTCTAGCTCTATATTGCATTTTCAAAAGGGGGATCTACCAAGATCAATGCATTACACGACCATGATGTGCCTCAGGTTTTTGAAAAAAAATCTCCAAGGATCCAAACTTTGAGTAGTATTCCTGGTCTATTTTTGGTTTTTAAAAGGGAGTTTTACAAAGACCAATGTCTTACATGGACATGATGTATCTTAGGTTTCCAAAAAGGTTTTACCAAGGAGCGAGAATTTGGACAACAATCTAGCACAATCTTATCTTTTAAAATCGAGGAGCTACATTCCTACATGAGTTATCAACAATATATATGTCCCCATTTTATCCTTCATGAGTTTAACAAATATATCATCAACCACTCCACACAAATTCTAACAATAGTTGAAATGGGTGTCCTTAGCTTCACTTGCGATACAATATACTTCAATCCTACATAGGTCTTGGGGTTCATCATGCTAAGGTACTATCCTCAACATGCATCTTGATCATAGGGACTATAATCAATGGTTGGTATGAGGGATTGGGTATATTTGAGGAAAAGTACTATCTCACTGGCGTAGGGTCCCTACCATTGCTTATACCCTAGTGATGTTTAGGCCATTAAAAATAAGTAATGCATTTATGTACTTGCTACCATATGTAAGGAAGAGTGCAATGTGAGATGTATTACTAAGGAAACCCAAACTCATTTTTCAATATAATAGTAAAGTGATAGGAGGGAATTCAAAATCACAGGATAGATGGAAAAAAAGGATAATCTACAAACGTTAATATAATTTCTTACAATCATTTTTCACCCAATATTTATGTTTAGAAACCTATAAGATAATAACTAGACATCAATGTATTGCATCCTTGCACAAATTCCATAATCAGTGTAGTTAATATTTGTTATTTTCTCATAGGTTGAATATTATACTCTCAGTGGATGCCCTATCATTTTTTTCTCTCTTAAAATTGATGGGGGCATGAGGTTGAATAGGGTAAGATCAAACATAAATGCAAAAATGAAATATAAATCAACAAAGTGGATCTTTCTAGATGTTCTTTCTGATGAGGAGTGGTCATATGATCCTTAGGGAGGTTGGTCACATGATCATCGAGTAGCAAGCTTTGAGCATAGACCTAGATTCCCCTCACTTAGCCCAAAATTCAACACCCTAAGGGTTGCACTTCAATTTATCCTCATGCTAGAAGAACCTTTCTAGAAAAGAACAAAACATGCCAAGAATAAATGGGGAAACTTAGCAAGACAAAGGAACAACTATGAGAAACAAACACAAAATCACAACTCAAAAAGCCAGACCTCACTAAGGTGTGTATCTAATAGGTACCTAAGACTCCTCAGTCCAAAACATGACATTTTGATGAGGAACTCACACAAAGTGGGGCTCGAGGCCTGGACCTTGAAGAGCATGCCTCTGAAGGGTTCCTCTGACTCCTCTATCATATACATAACATTTTAACAAGGAACATGTGTGAAAATGGATCTCGGATCTAGACCCTTCCAAGTTGCACATCTGACAAGTACCCCTGGATCCTTATCCCAAAATATGAAACTCAAGCGAGGAACATGTTCCAAAGTAGGGCTCAAGTCCTAGACCTTGGTGGGGTTCACATCTGATAGGCATCCTAGACAAAGAGAAATGAAATAGAGGAGTTTCTTCAACAACCTAAGTGTGGAAAAATCTCAAATGGAATTGCCATTGTTGTTTTAGTGTAGTTTGAAAACCATTTGAGGATGCCATCGATGGGTGAGAAAAGAAGATTTCTCACCCAATTTATAAGTAAAATGAGGAAAAATATTCAAAATCCTTAGACAGTGAGTGTATAAGGCAAAATAAAACTAGAGAATCTGAGTAAGGCACTTGGATACATGTGAAGAAGGTGTTAGAGACCCCTATACACCCTTGTGGTATTGCAAATCCCCATAAAGTATTATCTTTTTTGTTTTCTATCCAACAAGATAAATGTATAAATAGAAACAAGTGAATTAGATAAACAAATTGTTGCATAATAAGAGTTTGTAACAAAAATTAGAATATGAGGGATCATCAACCTTGGGTTCTCATGTCATCACACCACTTCAAATTTGAAAATGGGGAGGGAATGGTTGAATTATATTATAGCTGTTTCCATGTTCCTCCTTGCTTATTCATTCTTTGGGTGGGGAGATTCTCATTGTTCAAATAGAGAGGGAGAGATTCAGTCTAGAGGTTGCCTAAGGGTGTGGTAGAGGAATTTTAGTGGCAGCCTAGGGGCATGGAAGAGGCATTTATGATTTCTAATTTTTTCTACAACCTTGGGTATGCAATCTTTGAGCTTTGGGGCGGGTGGTTTAATTTTTTTAGATCTTTCTGGCAGCCTAGGGGTGTGGTCCTTTAATGTCTAGTTCCTTTAAATGGTGTGTATGGGACCAAATTTTTAAAGGCTAGGGGTTCCTAGGGTTAGGGTCTTGTTTGGAGAGTTTCCTATATGAAGAGGTGAATGTAAGTCCGTTTGGGTGGAGTGGGTGGTTTGGATCCTTCTAGAGACTTCACCATTAACTTTGGCCACCCTAATCATGGAAGAAAATGTGGGGCACATGTCTAACAGACTCCCTTCTTCTTGACTCCTTTGGGGAATTTTTTTTAATAACACGGGTTTGACCAATAAAAATAGGAGTGGAAACATAGGAGTGGCATGTAATGTAACTGATCAATATAGGAGTGGAAAGTATTGGGTGCCATACTTCTAAAGCCTTCTAGAATGCTCTAAGGTGATGTAGAATTAACTAGTCATTGTGTGAGAGGTGGGAAATGGAGGTGTGTATATGATGGTTTGCCCACCTTCTGGGTACTTTTGAGTGTGGATCCTATGTATTATTGTGAGCCCTAATGCTGATAAGGAGAGGGGCATACATGTGATATGCGCCCCTCCTTTCCATAGTCTGGCCTAGTCATGATTGGCTAGAATGGTGTTTGTTTGAGGTAGGGTTTGAACCTTGAAGTGTTGGTGTAGTTAAAGAGACCAACACATGGGATTGTCATGGGTTGGGATCCCACTAGTGTCATCAAGAAAGTTAGCCATAATGTGAAACAATTAGGAATTGGATGTTCACCTGGCCAATGGCCTCCCCACTAAGGGAAATTTATATTTGAATCTTATGGTATTCACCTCTTGTTACAAGAGATTTGGGATTGTTTTCTTTTGATTTAATTGGTGACATGCTGGTCAAACTGTTTGTTGGATAAAATTTCAATATTATATCACAAACATAGTTAAAATTCTTGTGGTTGGCAGTATATGTTGAGTATTGCATTAAATTGAGATAATGATATCCAAGAAGGGTCACTAACCAAGAAGATTGAAGCTAAGTTGAGTTATCTTTCACCTCAATCTTGTTAGGTTTGAATTTGGGGGACAAAATTCCTTTTTCTAGAGGAATGATTGTAAGAACCTCAAATTTGGTAATTTTTATTACATAAATATAATGCTTGAAATGATAAATAAATTTCATAATTTCATAATCAATAGAATAAAAGTGTTATCTTGAATCCACTATGTGGCATGGGATCAACCCATGGCCCAAGGGAGGCCCATGAGACTATTTTCTTTGCAAATAGGTCCTTGTGGCACAAGTTTAAGAAATAAGAAATTCATGTATAAATCAATAATAATGACTTTAAGAGCTGTTAGATATTGAAATATTGAAATATAGATGGAATATAGAAGAAAATCCAAAATACTCTAAAATGCTGTGTGATCCATGTAATTAATTACGTAAACATCTAGATATTACCAAAAAAGTAAGTTCAGAGTAATATTTGACTTATTTGATCCAATATTTTGCCTAAGTAAGGATAGGATCAAATAGAAGGTTTCCCTCAAATATGAAATTAAAATGAGTTATCGAGAGAGTTATATAATTACTTTCCCAATTGGGGGTTTTATCAAAAATAAACAAAAAATAGTAAATTAACAGATATGAAGAAGTGACTATGCTCTCACAAAGATTATCTTCTCCTCAGTTGCTAGGGTTATAGAGCCATAAACCAAAATTCCATTGCCTATATAAGGTGTTGAAGGCCTGGTCAATGGAAAGCAAGGAACCAGAGTGCCTAGTCCCCTCCGTGGACTCCAGATTACCTCCCAAAATTTCCATTATAGCTTAGATTATTTACAGAATGAGGCAACACCTAGCAGGACTTCTTGTGGTGATCCTAGGCTCATAAAGGAGATCACATGCAGTAGATGGATGCTCCATCTCCAACCATCACCCAGAGATGAGTGGGTAATGGTTTCCAATCTTCTTTTTAGTTTTGTAACTTTAACATCCCTGAATTTTCTAAAACTTAATCTGATGTGTTCTTCCCAAATTGAAACCCTCAGCTTAGTAAGAATCCCAATTTAAACACCCCACACTAGGCTAAGAAGAAGAAAATTAGAGGAAGTCAGAAGGAAACAACAGTAGCACATGCAAATGAACAATAATAAAACCATACAACACATGTTCACCATTCAACATATAATTCCAACATGAATTGTTACAACATTTGATATTATACATTAAATAACAAACTTATACATATACATGTACTATCACTAAACTATAGGATCTTAAGATAACAGGTCCACCTGTACATCAGCTCCCCATACAACTCACACCATCTTGGTTCTTCAAGAGCATATGTCCACATACCTAAATAGAGATTACATATGGTACACGTTAACACAATATTCAAGAATATTGTACTCAGTAAGCCTATGTTTCCTTTTATATACCTCTCATTACTAAGCTTGGTAATAAGATAAAACTAATACTTGGCAGTTATAAAGAAATATAAGAAAAAGCATATACTTGCACAAAGATGTTCATTAACAAAAGAGAATACATATTTTAAGCCCATTTTCCATTATATATCCATGCATTGACCGCCGAAGGTTTTGATGCATTCTATTGAATCTCAAGGAGCTTAAGATTAAGGCAATTATGATCTCCTACCAAATAGTTAGATTGAGTTAGATCATATGTATAATGTGATGGACTACCAAAGAGTTAAGTCACTTCCCAACACTGTACTACCAAAGAGTTTAGTTCTTTCATATAATGGAATAGATATATTATGTTTCATGTGTTCATAGAAATAAGGATGGTAAATCAAGAAAATTATCATACAAGAACAATCATTTAATCCAATATCATATGCCAAGTGTTTACTACACATATAATGCAAGCATATTGTATAATAATCCAAGTAAGAGGTAATGGTGTACCTTGAACCAAGATATTCCTAATCACGTTCTTGATGTCAACTATATCCTTTTCAACCCCTGATTAAGACAAGATCACACATCACCATTAGGTTTTCATCATCTTAACCCTAGTATGTTAGAAATACATTTTGAAATTTTGCTCAATTTTGTAATTCACTCAAGGTCAAGAAATCACACTGTAGTGTTTCTTTTTAAATAACCTCTTAAGGATGAGATTTGTTGAATTTTGAGGATGAAATTCCATCTAAGGTGGGGTGAATGTGATAACCTAGATTTTTGAGATTTAATAACTAATGCAATATTTGAAGACAAACTTGGAGTAAAATAGATATGGATGGATCATGAGGTGTTGTGTTGTCAAATTAAATAAGTTGGGCTTATGTTGGTAATTTCAGGGGATAATAGATGCATAGATTAAGTCCAATATCTTTATATATGTACCACTTTCGGGTACTTATGGATTTGTGTACAAATCATGGTATATAGGAGCCCATATTGTTGGATTATAAATATTGGAATACATAATGCTCAAGATAAAGGGATTGAACATGTTTCATCATGGTTTGATGATTAATCGATTCATATTCAAGGTTTGTATAGCTAATTATGAGGTTAATTGAGGTGTTAAGTTAGTTGAATAAGTATTGGAGTTTTAGTGATAGACTTTGGTAGAAAGTAGCTTTTATGATGACCTAACTACGGTTAAATTTTGATGGAGAAATGATGCACCCACACCATTTTATTTAATTTAAAATTGCAATTAATGATTCATGTGTGTATTGAGGACTATAGTCACTTAGGAAACAATGCATGTCGTGACTTTATGTCACATGTCTTTTTTTTATCTAATGACCTAACGATAATCTTCTAGCTCCTTTTTACTCGGGGCCCATGACCAAGTCTTTCCCTCAACTACTAATGCGTTGATTGCACTGAGTATGAGACAGATCACTAGCACTGATAATCCACTATCATAAGATTTGTGCACGAATCCCTCATCGTAGTAGAACAGATCCCCCACTCTTTAAAATTTTCTTAAGTTATCCACTGGTGGTGGCTGGAGGTGAACAGAGAAGCCTCAAACCTTGTTGTGCGAGGGTAGGCACCAGGAAGATACGGGTGTTGGACTAGCTTGATCATGGTGGAACTGTAGAGAGGGTTGTCTTCTTCCTTGACCTTGCTATAGGTTTGAGTCAGATTGGAGGGAAAGATCTTAGTTCATGTGCCTTCTACTCTTCTCCTTCCTCTCCTCTTCCTTCTTCCTACCTTCCTCTATCATGGCCCAGGAGCAACGCTAGACCATGGGCGCCTGCCGCCCAAGCTGCATTTGCAGCAAGTCGCCGGCCAGGGGGAGATTTAGGGTGAGCAGCACCACGAGTATGGCACTAGTAACTCCAGCCTTGAGGCCTAGATCCGAATCCAAAGCACTTGCCCCTAGTTCTCCTTCCTTGCTCCATGGGTTCCCAAAATCTGTAGGGCGGCACCCCTACCTGTTTGAGCAGCAACAGCTGCAACCGTGGCTCTGTGCAACCTTGGGCATAAGAAATGGCAAGCCAGGGTTAGCATGGAGCTCAACCAAGGAGCTTGAGTAGGAAACCGCATCCATAGCAACGAATAGGCTGGAGGAGGTGGAGACTTTGTATGCTCGCCAGATTTCTTGCCGCAACGGCGCACACGGGCACCTATAGAAGATTGTGGATGGGGGAACCCGTGAGATCGCAAGGCTCGCATGGGAGACGAAGAACCATGGCAGCTCCAAAGTTTTAGATGGAATGAGGACAGCAAGAGGTGTGTCACCGCCAGCCTGATCCCTACCGGAATAGGATGTCGGAGGCGGCGGTCACACTAGCGAGCGTTCTGTGAGAGACTTGGATTGCACTGAATCTGGGAGGAAAGAAAGAAAAGAGACCAGGATCATGAGAAGGAAGTGAACCCGGTTCAGGCCCTAGACCTGCTGGCTCAAGTGCCCTTTCAGTGGCCACATGGCGAGTCTGGATAGGCTGCAAAGGTAAATTATCTCAGCAAATGTGCAGATCTTCTTTAAATCATAGAAAATACATATGTTAGCAGAAAAATACAAACAAAATATCAACATACTCAGAAAAATGTCCCCTTTGTTACTAGACCCCTATATCCTACCTTTGATCCTTTATTAATAACTATTTCTAATTTAGATGTTAATGCTTCTTATCATGATTAGTAAATTAAATAGTTAGACAACAATGTGTATTAAATGTGAGAAAATTAACTTGGAAGCCTAACATCAGGTGTAAACTAAATTTTGAACTCTGATCCGAGTGGTATACCTAAATACTAGGTCATTTCTCATTAAAACCTAATTTCATGCTATAACCTCATATTTATTTTAGAAAATAGATTAAGCATCAAAAATTGTGGAATCTGAACCAGACCTAAATAGTGACATCCATATCAGTATTCAAATACAAGAGACACTTTTTAGATCAGTAACACCAAGATTTGACCCTAAATTGGACCTAAAATACCTAGAATATGATGAACATTTATTAATGATGATTAATTTCTTTAAATCAAGTGTTAACCAGTTTATCTAGATGATCATGGATAGGTGAGGAATATATGAACTTAGGTACGTGGATATAATTATATGACTAGATTTGCTGGATGTTAACTATAAGTACTTGCTTGCTTGTATTTGAAATACACTATTGGATGTAGATGTATGTATATTGACAATTTTCCGCCTTAATCATAAAAGAACATAAACGAGGATAAATGAAATGTAGTTACTAGTGGTGCTCAGAAAACTCCCTATTAGAGAGGGAAAGCTTTAATTTTGACTAGCACCTCCCTAGAGTACATGGTATACGGGGAGATCCCTAGAGTACAAGGTACACGGAGAAGGGCCCACCATTTATGTTTGTGTTAAGTCCACCATAGTAATGCATATTCATTCTAAATGTGGCTAATAACTTGGGATTACCTGATTTTCCTCCTTTAAATAACGTTTCCTTTCTCTTCCTTCAATTTCGAGTATTTTATATGTTAGCATAGTATAGCTTTTAATACCACGTACCAACTTTTGTTGATGATTTTGTTTCTCGTATTTTCTAGGTCCAGAGCTAGAATGGATAAAAGAATAGGATGTGAGCAAGTTGTATAGGTTGTACATATTGTCTAAGATCCTAGATAGTGTACATGTTCATAGACATGTAAATCTTTTTTTCTAATATGTAAATGTAATCCAAGTTGTAATAATTCATGTTGTAAATATACATGTTATTGTTGAGAAATGTTATGGTTGTATGTTCATGTATGTGTATTATGCTTCCGCATCACTTTCTGATATGATTGGATGATATTTTCGGATTCTGACACCTCATTCCCAATAGGGTTTGGAAAAATCGAAATTCAGGGACGTCACAGCTCATGGTGACCTTCCATTACTGGCTTGGTCCCATACTATTAGTCACTTTGGTAGTAACTTTTCCTCATGTCCCTCAGAGATGGCATACTTGGGTTCAAAGAATTGTACTCAATATATGTGCTTTCATGCTTCAAATTCTTAATCCTTCAAGCTTTAGGTGACATTAAAGGTTACTTCAACTCTTAAACTAATTTTTGAACTCACCCCTCTAGGAAAGGTCCTAAGTAGGACAAGATAAAACTAATACTTGGCAGTAATAAAAGATAATAGAAGCATACTTGAACCAAGAGGTATATTTTTTTTGGTCGGTCTAAAATGCGTGTTGCTAGTATTACCAAAACATTGGGCACTAAGTACCCCATTACATCAGGAAGAAAAAAACCAGAAAAAACTAAAGATCGTAACCCCACGCAGGGGGACCAGAGATCCCAAAAGGAACAAAAAAGCTAAAAAATCAAACAAACTAGCAACTCGATCCTAATACTCCTGCCAGCAAAAAGACATAACAAGCCATGATTACATACATTCAGCTTACCCACAAAAAACCACAACTCATCAACGACTGTCTCTAGCCACCCTACTAGGATATAGAAAGAGTGTATCTACTTTCATAGCCATCTATCACAAGGATCTGGAAAGAGCATACACCTCAAAATAGATCCATCAAACTGTAGAAAGAAACAACTGAGGTGCAAAGGAGAAGCAGCAGAATCCTTCTATGGGAAGGTCGTCAATTAGTGTCCTTGAACTGAGAACTACCTATCTTCCACTGGCAGTTGAATCATTCCCTGAAGATGTGAATTCCAGGTAGAAGACCATCTCCTCTTCATCAATCGACAACCACCAGATATCATGACCCTGCGCCTCTCAGCTACATCAAGGACAGCTGCAGAACAAAGAACACCTTGAAGGTGTATCAACGCACAGCAATAGAAGCTCGAAAAGGAGAGGGAGACGATCAACCCCCCCCCAGAGACCAACACCACACGAGACTCCTGTAAACCACAGAAGCCCCTCATCCAGCACCTACAGTGCACTATACAACATTTCTTCAAACACCTTAAAGGTATTCCAAAATGCAGCAGCATAAGGGACCAAAGAGGAGGAGACTAAGATCTGCCCCCCTTGAACCCACACCCACAAGAAGTGCCAGATAGCTTGAGACACTACGTCGAACAGCTTGAGGGTGACCCACCCGTGCCTACAGACAAACCACGAGAGAGCTTCACCAACTCCAGTCGTCAGGGAGACAAGCCACACGCCTGCTCTATACTGAACGACGCCTGGCTGTCGAAACTTAGAGGGTGTTCGGAACAGAGCCGTTCGTCGAGGACCATGGGGGTGTCCATCGTCCACTGAGCAGATAGGCAATCTAGGCCGCCCTACAGGCCACCGAACTTGAGGCGCTTGATCCACAGCCGCCCATCACCATCGCCTAAGCCACAGACCTGGCAACCACGGACCGCTGGAGGAGACACGTCGTCGGGACTAATAGGGCTCTGCCTTCACCGCCGCCGCCGAGCGCTTCAAGGTCAAAATCAAAGAACACCGTAACTGGAACAACTCCAAGAGATAGCCTGGGGAAGGAGGGTCGCAGGAACTAATGAGGTGGTCGAGAACCCCTCGTCTTCACCCGGACGGATCGGCAACATAGAGAATCAGACCTAGGGCGTGGCTCCTCTCCACCCGTCGCTAACCAAGAGGTATATTAACCAAAGAGAACATGTGTTTTAGGCATATTTTCCATTGTGGCATTCATTCATTTACTAAGAGAGAGTTGAATGCATTAAGGCCTTATGATCTACTACCAAAGATTTCTATCACTATCAAGTACTTTACTACCAAAGTGTTTGACTACTTTACTTTGCAACACTTAACTACCAAGGAGTTGACGTGCTTATATATAATGGAGGGGACATATTATGTTTCATGTGTTTAGAAAATCAATCATCATAGCATACAATAACAATTACTTCATCTGATATCATGTGCCAAGTATTTTATACACACATAATATAACCATACTATATAGTATGCCAAGTAAGAGGTAAAGCATACCTTGAAGAAAACAAATTTAATAACCACAATTTTCATCTCATCTACAACCAGATTCAATTTTTATCAGGAATATTATTTCAAATTTCACTTTATCATATTAGGTTGTAAACTTTCTAAAGGTTCGTCTTGAAATTGTCCAGCTATTTCACATTATCATAATTCATGCATAGGGCTAGAAAATTATATATATAAACTTATTAAACCAATTATAAACCTTCCATCATGTCATATCCACATATAACATGTAAAGGTTAGACAAGTTTCATACATCTATTATATTATGGTAGTGCTAAACAAACTTATATGAGTGTCTTATCAATATTATCAAAAAGGCCAATTGAGGTTCCCCTAACCCATTACCCGAGGGTGGTTCCATGCTCAATCTCTATGAGCTCAATCAATCTCTATGCATATTATATGCACTAGATTTGTCTTCCCTCTTTGGTCTAGGGTCCTTAGGTCTACCTCATTAGCACCAATCATCAACTTCACAAGATCTATCCACTCAAGCACAAGCCGAACCTAAACATGACATGGCATTCTCTTAATAGATCCCTACTCATGAAGTATTCTTAAGCAACCCTCTCTTTCTCCTAAACAACCACTAGAGTCCTATGTAGGGGACCACCAACCCAAGAATGAGGCTTCACAACATACTAAAATTTCTCACCTCCTCAGGATCTTGGGACTCTCTCTCCCTCACCTAGATGGTAGGTACTCATATCATATTCTTCTATATGTAGAAGACTCTTTCTCTATCTCTAGGGTGTGGTCCTCCCAGGGACATATAGGGTATAAGAAGAATATATAAATCAGGAATAGAGAAACTCAACTCATTCATTTGGGAGTATTCTAGTTTAGAACATATCGCAACAAATATTGCTCAAAAATTTTCATATCTTAGAATCTAAGTTCTTGACATTCTCCCTTTAGGTCTCACTCTCTATGGAGTTAACCCTATAACTAATCCAAACACTAGACGCCCCCCTTTGTAGAAGAGATTGAGGCTCTTGCTGATTCATATCTTATCTGAACATATAGAAAAGAAGCACACATACTTGTATCATACAATCTTATGTTGAATCCTCAGAAATAAAATTGAATTCTCAAATCCGACTGAGATCATCATAAACCATATTATCTCACTATATAAAATTAGATCAAATCATCTAAACTTATTTCATCTAGTCCATCTATCATGTATTCCAACCAAGCTTTAGGCATATGATCTAGAACTAATTCCTCATCTATCCTGATGTCACTCACTTTCACTTAGGTGCATGACTATCGCCTAGTCGTACATTTGTGAGGACACATATTCCTGTTAGGGTTCCTAAGAGGAGGAGGTTAGTCTTTCTAGCCACAACCTGAACGCATGGGTTTAGGGTTTTTCCTCCTCCATAGGTCCTTTTCCCATTCTTGGGTTGACCTACCCCAGGTCGGGACACCAACCCTAGAAGTTGAATTGAGGGTCTCACATTTTCATTTTATGTAACCATTGATTAGTTATGTCTTATCTTTACATATTTAAAACCCTTCAGATACATCATGCATGTATTACTCCACATACCATGCATGGGGATACTAGGGTGTCCAACTCATTGTGTTTTCTCTTTCCTCTTTCCATTGCTTAGGGTTTATTTGATTAGGGTTATGATTTTACCCACACTACTCCCACTATTCAAGATTAGGTTTTAGGGTTAGAGTTAGTGACTACACCCTGCATCTTTGGGTTTCTATATCCCTCGATCTGCTTAGGGTTTTCCTAAACCAACCCTAGTTCCATATAGGGTTTACCCTTAGAAGGAAAAACCCATAACACATTTTTCTTAACTTTATCTTTATTCACACATTACATGTACATTAATTGGCAGAGGATGCCTTAATCCTACTTCTTCTAAAAAATACAACCTTGAGAGAAGAGGGAAGTTCCTTTGAGGGTTTATTTTAGCAAGGATATGAGAAGTGGATGAACTCAGAGATGAGAATCTTAGAGGAGATATTATTTCAGGCAAACCCTAGGTTTTGGCTAGGCAGGTATCACAATGGCTAAGGGAGTCCTCATATACCAACTTAATGGTATGGAGGAAAATGTTTTTGGCCTCCAAAGCCATGATCCTTTATAGACACCATTCCCCTTAGGTTATGCCCTAATAATTCTCCTTACATTTTTATGTATTGCTTGAAATTATCAACTATTAGATATTATTTGAAAAATATGGGGCTCTACTATCGAATGTAACGACCTCAATTTTTAGTATCCCCCAATAAAGGAAGGACCTTAAAGTTGACAATCATTACCTAAATTCCCAATATCCAAATTTAGCAAATAAGTTCCATTATTTCAGAAATATTGTTTACAAGTGTATAATGATGCTCCTCTAAGGAGTTACATGCACTTTGAACCTAAGATCTATATCATATGAGAAGAAGTTTTACATCTAACTGATCCTCCTAACTTCACTTTAATATCTTCAATTGATTTCATCTAATTCACTATATCTTGATATACAAAATATGTGAATGTAGGTGTAACAACATAAACAACAAGACCAACAATTATTATTACATAATCTAACATGCATTTTCTATTATAACTTCTCAATACATATTTGCTCAATGTCTATGGTATACCCTCTCACGAGGTCTTATCCCTACAGTGGACACGCATAACCTTCCCTTCCGGGCTTAGTATTCAATTAGCCTTCCCATTTGGGTTTGACCTCTTGGTGACCTTCCCTTCTGGGATTGGTATTCTGCTGGCCTTCCCATTTGTGCTTGACCTTTTCTTGACCTTCCTTTTTGGTCTTGGTCATCATTCATTTCCATAATAACTTTCTTTATCTTTTCATACATTCCACCCTCCAGAGATA
Source organism: Alisma plantago-aquatica (assembly GCA_963693085.1). NCBI lineage: Eukaryota > Viridiplantae > Streptophyta > Magnoliopsida > Alismatales > Alismataceae > Alisma > Alisma plantago-aquatica. The sequence continues at coordinate 93,279,654 of OY856415.1, forward strand.
GCATATTTGGTTCAAGCAAGTTATGTTCAAATAAGGTGATACACTTAGGGCCTTATAGTTTGCAGGAAGTAACTAAACAACCAACCAGTTTGATTGCAAACCATTCGTGAAACATAGGAAAATATTAGAATTCAATAGGAGAGAGTATCCATAATTGTAACCATATACCTCATCTCCATGCATAAACCATGAAACATGAACTTCAATCATATATCCAAACATCCAAGCATTCAACATAATCAACCAACATTATCTATATGTATGTAAATCCTAAAGTGTTGCCAATCATATTCAAAATACTAATCATAGTTTAGTATAGGGTTTAGGTTTCCTTGGTATAGAGTTATCATTAGGGTTATGATTTGAATCTCTAATTCCCATGTTCATTGATCTAATGACTTAGGAGCCCTTATTCATATTAAGTTTAACCATGATTATCAAATCTACTATTTTATCAGATTATGTGCATTAAGGTCAATTCAATTACATAATTGGTTTTAAAACCCTAATTCATTACATGTATCATTGTTGATCTAAAAACCTTAAACATCCATCATCATTATCATCATCATCTTGGATTCCCATGATATTTAGAAATATCAGTTCAAATGACAAATTAAACATGTTTGTTGTTTTGAGCTATATGTTAAACAAATCTAGGGTTCACTTTGGATTAAACAACTCAAAATCACGTATTAGCCTTACTTTTGGAATTCAGATCAGAAATTGGTCTCAATAATATTTTATTTGGATTCTACTCATTTTTTAGATCAAAATGACATATAGGTTTGCTATAATATGAGTTACCTTCTAATTTCTATTGTTAATACAAGATAAGGACTTGTGGGCCAAAAGGGAGACTCCTCATCAGCAAAAGGAATTATTCCTAATTTTGTCAGGAACCCGCTCAGAATCATGGAAAACTACTCCCATACCCTTGAGCTCTAAAAGCATGTTCAAGGGTCTTAGGGTCATTTGATGATGAATCTTATCCTACCTTGCGGGCACGAAGGAGTTCGACTCCACTCCTAAAAATCACAATTGGGTTGGCCTTCCCCCAAAGCCCCTAGGGTCCAGTAGCCAAAAAAGGCTTAGTCACCTCTCTAGCCCTGTTCAGACTTGGCCAACTGTTAGCAGTGGCCTCTATGGCCAGAGATGAGGAGGATAGGTCCTAGTTTGCTAGGCAATGCAGTATGTTACCATGACGTCCCCAGATTTTCTAAAACTTAATGTGATGTGTGAAACCCTCACCTCGGAAAGAATCCCAATTTAAACACCCCACACTAGGCTAAGAAGAAGAAAATCAGTGGAAGTCAGAAGGAAACAACAGTAGCACATGCACATGAACAATAATAAAACCACACAACACATGTTCACCATTTAACATATAATTACAACATGAATTGTTACAACATTTGATATTACACATTGAACAACAAACTTATACATATACATGTACTACCACTAAACTATAGGATCTGAAGACAACAAGTCCACTTGTACGTCGCTCGCCATACAACTCACACCATCTTGATTCTTCAAGTGCATATGTCCAGATACCTAAATAGAGATTACATATGGTACACGTCAGCACAATATTCAAGAATATTGTACTCAGTATGCCTAGGTGTCTTTTTGTATACCTCTCATTACTAATCTTGGCAATAAGATAAAATTAATACTTGGCAGTTATAAAGAAATATAAGAAAAAACATATACTTGCACAAAGATGTTCATTAACAAAAGAGAACACATATTTTAAGCTCATTTTCCATTATATATCCATGCATTGACCGCCAAAGGTTTTGATGCATTATCTTGACTCTCAAGGAGCTCAAGATTAAGGCCTTTATGATCTCCTGCCAAAGAGTTAGATCATATGTATAATGTGACTGACTACCAAAGAGTTAAGTCACTTCCAAGCACTGTACTACCAAAGAGTTTAGTTATTTCATATAATGGAATAGATATATTATGTTTCATGTGTTCAGAGTCATAAGTATGGAAAATCAAGCAAGATATCATACAAGAACAATCATTTCATCTAATATCATATGCCAAGTGTTTACTACACATATAATGCAAGAATACTATATGATAAGCCAAGTCAGAGGTAATGGCGTACATTGAACCAAGTTATTCCTAATCACATTCCTGATGTCAACTATATCCTTGTCAACCCTTGATTTAGATAAGATCACATATCACCATCAGGTTCTCATCATCTTAACCCTAGAGTGTCCAGTTTTAGGGTTAAGCTTAGGTCATTAGGATATTCTCATAAATACTTGTCTTACCTACTTATCTTAGAATTATCTTGCTAATGTTGTTTTCTAGATTATGTCTCAGATTAGGGTTCATCATCTGAACATTAGCATGAACAATAGCAAAGCTTGACATTTTCTCATTATGCAACTTGAAACTAAAGAACCTTGAACTTAAAACACATCTTTAGGGTTAGATTAGTTGTCTTTTAGAGACTGGATCTGACCTAGCCTCTAGGTTAGCACCTAGATGTTCGAGAACTAGGTCTAGACTAGTGCTTATTTTATAACAAGTCTTAAGATGTCATACTTTACTTATAATGTGGCGGTATGGGATGTTACATTATTCAGAAATGATGTGCATCAAGGGAAGATAAATCCTAGACATATAGCACTCGTTGTCTAGGGTAGCTACACTAGTCTACACTATGTTATCACCCTTTTCACTAGTTTTCATGGCACTATATTCTCTACTATGTGTGGGACACTCATTTTCTGGAGTTGGTTTTTTATTCCAATCGGATCAAACCTTGATAGTTTTCTCTGACACATGTTTTATCGAAGAAAAACTATATCATATTTTATTATATATGTAAGTATTACAAAAATGTGTCCCTACACATGTACGAGTAGGAGGTGGTCATCTAACCTAAGTGAAAGTGAATGACATCAGTTTAGAAGAGAGAGTAGTTCTAGATTAGATGTCTAGAGCCTTATTGGAATATGTGATAGATGGATTAGATGACAACCTAAGATGTATAGAGATGATATAAGATGGTTTGAGATGATATATGTTTGTCTTTGAGGATTAAGGTTCAATTTTGAGGATTTGAGATAGGCTTTGTTGATGAAAGTATGTATGTTTTTGTAAGATGAAATAAAATAAGTTAAGATAATATCTGAGTCAGCAAGAGCCTCAAGCTCTTTTACGAAGGAGGACCACTAGTATTAGGACCAGTTATAGGGTTAAATCCAGAGAGGGTGAGACCCAGAGGGAGTAGGTCAGAGAACCTTAACTCCAAGATATGAGAATTATGAGAAATTTGTGTTATGATATGTCCTAAACTAGACTACTCTTGAGTGAATGAGTTGAGTTGATTTATGCTTGATTCCTATAGTTTGGTTGAACACTAGATGTCCTTTTAGAAGACCAAACCCTAGAGATAGAGAGAGGCTGATTATATATGTGCATGTGTATATGAATATGAGAAACTACCATCTAGGTGAGGGAGAGAAAGTCCAAGATCCTGGACAAGGTAACTATGTTACTTTCTGTGAAGCCTCAGCTCGGGGTGGTGGTTCCTTGTAGGAATCTAGTGGTTTTATATAAAAGAGAGTTTTGGGTAGGCATGTTTCATAGGTAGAGAGAAACCTTAGAAGAGAATGTCATAGCATGTTTTCATTTGTAGTTATGTGGCTAGAGCTTGTAAAGCTATTACTAGTGCCAATGAGGTAATCCAAGAACCCTAGACTAAGAGAGGAAAGATAAAGTATATTCATATGAGATACTCATTGAGTTGAGTTAACTCAAAGTGACTGAGCATGGAACTACCCTCGAGATATGTGTCAAGAGAACGTCAATTGGACTAGATAAAGTTTTGATATATGTTTGACGAGCCACTTGTATAAGTATGTCTAGCACAACCATGGTAAAATATACATAAGAGTGTGCTCTAATCTCAAGAGGTGATATATAGACATGATATGATGGAACCCTAGAGATGGTTTAATATATATATCAATGCATAAATGGTTAACCATATACATGAATAAAGATGATAATGTGATTTTGTTGGTTAATCTTGGGATGAAATCATTAGTAAATGTTGCAATCTAATATGAACAATGAAATAAGATCATATGAATGAAACATGTTACATGAAGTGTTAATATGAGTGCTTTATAAAGATGAAAAGTATAGTTTAACACTTAGCACAACATAATGATTATGACACCTTGATATGATCTAGATGGATAAAGTGGGTTAACTATAGTTAACTCCCTCCTAAAAGGCATATTTTAATGTTGAACATGTTCTAACAATTAGCTCAATAAAATGTTGATGACACCTTGATATAATGGGCTAACTTCGTTTAACTCCTTTAGAATGTGGTCATATGATGTGGGAACCCTAATGCATGGGTAAAGATAAGGATGCAACCCTAACATATGAAATATTTCATGACATAACCAAAATTTCTAAGTTTTTATTTTAATCTTTTATGAAGGGGTGATTCACCTTAGATGTTTTAAAACCTCCTAATAGTGGTTTGTATATGATTATGGGGCTTTGTTTTTTGATATGTTGTACATAGAGTGGTGTCCTACATATGGATGAAGACCTTTTGGTTTTTCCTTGAACTAAGAGGATTGCTTAATTTTGAGGACGAAATTTCTTTTTAAGATGTATATGATGTGATAGACTGAATTTTGCCTTAATTTCAAGGACAAAATTTCTTTTAAGGTGTGTAGGGTTGATGGACTGATCTTTTGAAATCTTTAAATGTCTGTTGACATAAGTGAATTCATATATTTGGATCACAAAAAATATCTCTAAGTTTGTGCCTTTATCAGGAAATTAAATGATTGATCAAAGAAGTGATTCTTGGAACCAAAATTTAATAGAATGGATTTTAGGTTGTGATAAATCTATGGTTAAAGTTTGATAATGTTTTGATGTTCCTAGAAGAAGTTACTAAGGTTTGGGAATAATTAAATAATGTGCATATTGAAGTATTTTGGACCAAGGGAGTGGATTATTTAGCCTAAGTTTTGATATAACAGTGTCACGCAACCTTTGAGTAGAAAGTCATGGATCAAGTTATCTAATGGGGTGTGCCTGGCCCTTGGATGACATCCAACGACATGGAACACCTCTCCTACCTCCAACTAAACTGGAGACACAGAGAAGGTCCTACGAGCCAGAACTCAAGTCACCACGACCCTGATCGTGGGTCATCACATGACCTCACCCAAGTAGAATCATCTACAACATCTCTGGCTATCAACTGACCTCTCTTACGAGGAAATAGGTGGAAACTAGTGAGGGTTTTGTCTTCCTAACTATGCCTCGTCTCCATCGTGGAGTGTAGACCATAGAAAGGAGTTGAAGAATGAGAGGGGGAGTAAGGGAGAGGAGAGTATGTGGAGATAGGGTGTATGATCAAGGAACATTGTTATGAGTATGAAAAGACAGAGATGAGTCTGACTTGCTCTTCAATGCACTAATGCTAGCTGATGAAGCTCGTTTGATGGAAGATGAAGATCGAGTTGGGGAATGGACAGATAGACCTCCCTATTACAATTGGATATTGTCACTGAGTCAAAGGATGTATCGTGAAGCCTTTGAAAGCTTCAGATGCAATTGGGAATCAGAATAGGTTGTTTACCCGTTCTCTCTGCCATGCCAGTAGCTAGTGACGGCGGGCCTGAAGGGGGTGTTACTCTCGAGTCACACACGAAGATCCTTTGAGCCAAGGATGGTGGCACGCTGGAGCCAGAAGTGAAGGAGGAACTTGTGTCAGATAATGAGGGTTACATCAACAGAAGAACCTCACTGGAGCTCATGACCCAGGTGATAGGGACCTCACAAAAAATGAGATTTGCAGCTGAAACATGAGGATCGTGCAACCATGGAGATCAGGATGGGCTATGTGAAGCTATTGGAGGCCTCAAGAGCTATCTAGGAGAACCCCAAAATGGTTGCTTGCTCACTAGAGGGAAGCTAGTAGAGATGGCTATTCTGTGGACTCCCACAAATGATGTGTACCCTTATCTTAGATTGTCCCTCGTATACAACTCAAATCTTAATAAGGAAACTCAAATCTTAATAAGGAAACTTATACCCATTACACTTTTTGGCATGGATTCTACCGGTGACCCAAGGGAGTCCCATGAGACTATTTGATTAGAAAATAGGACTTGTGGCAAAAGTTTAAGAAATAAGATAATCTATGAATAATTCAATAATAATGACTTTATGAATTGTTAGACATTGAAAAATTATAGAAAATTTTCCAAAAGATTATAAGATAATTGGTGACTTAGATAATTAAGGGAGTTATTATCTAACCCTGAATGGCAACACAAGTTTGAGGTATTAAATAAGGGTATCTTGGTCTAAATTTATGAATAACTGAATATAATAAGGAAGCTAAGATAATTCTAGAATTTGGGATAAAACGGACTTTGCAAGTGATGTGGATAATTGTTTTAAAGAGATACTTAAAGAGGAAGTTCTTTATATAAGATTTATTCCAACAAATCCTAAAAATTTAATGTAAGTGTGGAAAGGTATTAATGAGTTACCCTCCAAATTTCATAACAAAAATATTCTCCTATAAGCCTATATAAAATCGGGAAGGATAAGGGGCCTACTTGTAATAATTAAATCATGTTCCCTTGTTTGATGAGAGAGGAAAAGATATCTAGAAACATTCCCTTTATAATCAAACTTGGATCAATATGAGATTCTAGGATAACGAATGAAGTATCAAATTTGTGGGGACCAATCTGAGTAAAGATGAGAGAAAGATATGAATTACTTAAGTTTCTATAATCATGTTTACATATGGGTCTCTGGGATACAAAATAGGGATATAAATATCTTTACACTCATGATGATTACTGAAGATAATTTTATGGAATAGATAATCCAAAAATAGGATTATGGAAGAAAATCCAAAATATCCTAAAATTCTTTGTGATTCAAGTAATTAACTATGTAAATATCTAGAAATTACCAAAGAAGCATGTTCAAAGTAATATATAACTAATTTGGATACAATATTTAGCATAAAAAAGGATATGATCAAATAGAAGGTTTCCCTAAATTTTTTTAGGAAAAGGAGTTATCGAGAGAGGCATATAATTACTTTTCTAATCAGAGGTTTTATCAAAAACAAAAACAAAAATAGAAAATTAAAAGATATGAAGAAGAGACTCTCATAGAGATTATATCCTCCTCATTTTGCAAGGGTTGTGGAGCCATAAGCCGCAATTCCATTGCCTATATAAGCGTTGTAGGCCTTCAGTCAAGGGAAAGCTAGGAACAAGAGTGCCTAGTCCCCTACATGAACTCCAGATTACATCTCTAAATCCCCACCATGGTTCAAATTATTGGCACAGTGAGGCAACACCTGGTAGGACTTCTTGTGGTGATCTAATGGTTTGTGAAGGAGATCGCATGCAGCAGATGGATACTCTATCTCCAGGCACCCAGAGATGAGTAGGTAACAATTCTCGACCTTCTTTTTTAGTTTTTGTAATCTATTGTAGTGCCTAGAGAACTAGGACCTACCCTCCTCATCGCCGGCCATGCGGCCATTGATAGAGTTTGGCAAAGTCAGTCTACGGCCTCAGAGGTGACTGAGCCTTTTATGGCTGTTGGATCCCATGAGCTATGGGGGAAGGTCAACCTAGTAGTCATTCATAAGACTAGAGTCGAACTCCTCCACGCCCGTGAGGAAGGAGAAGACTCACGGTCAAATGACCCTAAGGCCCTTGAACATGCATTTAGAAAGCAAGGGTATGGGAGCCATTCTCCCTGATTTTGAGAGGGGTGCTGACAAGATCTAATTCTAATCCCAATTCTAAAAGCAAGGCTAATACATGATTATGAGGTGTTTAATCCAAAGAAAATTCTAGATTTGTTTCACATATTGCTCAAAGTAGTAAATAGGTTTAGTTGGTCATTCAAATTGATATTCCTAAATATCATGGGAATCCAAGATGATTATGATAATGATGATGGATGTTTAGGGTTTCTCGATAAATAATCATACATGTAATGAATTAGGATTTTGAAACCAATGTAATTTTCTATGACCTCAATGCAAATAATTTTATAACATGGTAGATTTGATAATCATGGTTACACTTAATATGAATTAGAGCTCCTGAGTCATTAGATCATTGAACATGATAATTAGGATTTTGAAGCATAATCCTGATGATAATTCTATACTAACGAAACCTAAACCCTATAATAAACTTTGATTAGTATTTTTGAATATGATTTGCAACACTTTAGGGTATACATACATGCAGATAATGTTGGTTGATTATGTTGAATGATTGGCTGTTTGGATATATGCTTGAAGTTCATATTGCATGGTTTCTGTACGGAAATGAGGTACGTGGTTACAGTCATGGATACCCACTCCTATAAACTTCCGATGTTTTTTTAAGTTTCACAAATGGTTTGTAATTAAATTTCTTGGTTGTTTAGTTACTTCTTGCAAACTATAAGGCCCTATGTGTATCACCTTATATGAACATAACTTGCTCGAACCCAAGATGCCATATCTGGAGGGTTGAATGTATGCAAAGAGAAAATAAGTCATTATGAAAATGACTGATGACCAGCCAGTAAAGGTAGGTCAAGAAGTGGTTAAGCTCGGATGGGAAGGCTAGTAGAATAACAAGCTTGTAAACAATATTTATGAAATAATGGAGATCATTTATTATTATTTATTATTTGCTAAATTTTGATCTTGATAATTTAGGTAGTGCCTCTCGACTTCAAGGTCCTCCTAATTGGGGGAAACTGAAAAGTGAGGTCAAATTATTTTCCTATTTATGTATGAGAGACCAAGGTTTTGATGATTTGAGACCATCTTTTGGTCAACATCTATGTCTCATGCCCCTTTAATACATGGATCCGTTGTAAGGCTAAGATCTACCCCTACATGTGTGATCCAATGGTTGAAGCGGAAGACAAGGACAGCCCACAGAGTCAATGTAAGGGGGATATTGTAAAGACCAAGTCTCTACTATAAACATGATAAACAAATTCATCAAATGTGTGGCAGCGGAAGAAATAAAAACTTGACTTTATTCAAAATGTATAAAGAGTACATTATAAAAATTTCCATAAAGGAAGTACAACTTTATACAAAACATAGGATCTAGGTAGCGGAAGACTTAGACTAAGCCAATATTGTCTCCAAACAAAGCAACTTAATATATATAGGCAACTATGAATATGCAAGCTATATGTTCCTTTTCTTCTTGTCATATCCTTAGCCTTAGGTTCACCAAGCTTCCATGCGCACTCTGGTCCTAGCCTGGATGGTTGGGGTCATCCAACAAGAGAAAGATAAAAGTATGTGTCAATCAAAAGGAATAGGACAAGTAATAGTCAAAAACATTGCATAATAAAAGATTCTCTATGCTACAAGATTTTAAGAGAATGAGACAAATATTCAAATAAGAAATAGAGAACTACCATAATCAATCACCACAATAACAATCACATATCATGAATATATTAAGACACAAAGTCATCTCAATGTAGGGTGAGGCACCTACCGGACCTCACCAGTGGCAGGGGGACTAAAACCCCAATGCCTATATAAAGTGGCAGGGGGACTAAAACCCCAGTGCCTAATATAAAATGGTAGGGGGACTAAAACCCCGGTGCCCGGCAGGAGGACTAAAACCTCAGTGCCCTATGGGTGGTTTGTACTCATATACACTACATTGTCATTTGGCCTAAAATACATCATGCTTAATAGTCACTTGGCAGTAGTGAGAAGTATAACAAGATTTGCAACATAGCATTGGGAATAAAACCCAAGAAACAATCTCAATGAATAGGCCATCATAGGCAACAACAATATCCAAGTATTTCAAAAAGATGAACCAACATAGGCAATAGCAAGATTCACATAATTCAATTAGATGAGACATAATGGAAACAAAAGCATCACATAAGTAAAGAGACAAATAAAGGCATTTTAGGAGGAGATCAAGGCTAGCACATAATGTTTGTAGGGTTGGATAAGACCCAACTGAAGGATAGGTGTGGTTTGCACATTATACATTCCACATAGATCATTCATTGATAAATAATAGGATTCACATACATAGGGGCCACATACTAAAATAGGCTTCACATACCTATTTTAATTAATTACCATCACATTCATCAATCTGATTGTATCACCATTCCATTTTCCCCTAGTTACATCATTACACATGTATTAGTATATATAAGGCTTAAAGCATAGGAAAAACCCTAATTTTTGGAACTTATTTTCAAAACCACGATTTAAGACTCAAAACCTAGTCCAACAGATTAGTCATATTCTCCTGAATAATAAAACATATTTTATTTTACAAATTGGAGTTAAAATGAATTACTTATGCATTTTAGAACATTTAAATCATCGAAAGAGTATCTTAGGGAAACTTCGAAAAATAATTTAGAATCAGACTTCAAAAACCAAAAAATTGGATTCTACTCGAAAACTCCTTTCCAATGACTATTTATTTATATTTTTCTGACAAAGGATGAATTTTCTATGAATTAAACAAAACTGACCAATCAGAAAAATCAAAATACCACTGGGAAATAGATGACCGATATGCCCCTAGCGTCAAAGCAGAAAAGATGGGGCGCGTGAGGGTAAAATCATAAAAATCCTGAGGGTCTTCTTCTTCCTCACGATCCAGCCATGGCCGTGAGAGAGCAACTTGCCCATTTGGGTGTTTCCACGTTTCTTGACCAAAATCGTTGTGCAGGTACTCGAAACGAAGGGTAAGGGATGACGAACTCACCTGTCTAAGAAATTTGGATGTTGGTTCCTCCTGGAGCCGAGGAGAGGTGTCGCAAGGTGGGGAGTAAGGCGGAGGTGTCGGGGGCTATTCGTGGGATCTTCAAACAAATTGTCACGGAGAAAAACTCATGTGTGAGCCGAAGGAATCAAGGGGGGTGTCACTTATAGGCGTGGTGAGGTGAGGAGCCGAAACTCCATGGGAGGTGAGAAGACGAGGCCGGCGCCCATGTGAGTTTCATCTGCAGTGCACGAAAGGGGACGATCCATAGATCATTTGAAGTGTCGGATCAAGGTGGTTCGTTTGGCAAAGAAAGCTTGTAAAAAGGTCGCGAAACGACAGAGAACGGAGCTGAGGAGTCGAGCTCGTTACACATGTAACGGAAGGAGGTAGAAGACAAGTTTCGGGCCATTGGATGCAGGTCAGGCTTCACGCGAGCCACTGGATCAGTGTCCACAATGGACCCACACAGATGTGTCACACGTGACACTGATTAAAGTCGAACCATAGCTTAAATGTGCATATATCATTGATATCTTAATGATATAATGTCACACTTTATTAGGAAATTGATTAATACATTTGGGAGATCAAACGAACTCCAAAAGACTTCAAATTTTAACCCCAGGTTGCTAATGACGTCTAGATTCATGCTATATAATTATATTTTCATTTCACCCAACCTTTAGCCTCCAATATTTATTTTGATTATTAAAGCATATATTAATATAATGCAGCAAATAATTATGTGTTGCTTTTATAAACAACTCTTGGTTCCCAAATCCGAGATTTGGAGTCCAAGAGTCCTCCACTCACTAATAGCATGCATTTGCAAGTTTTATTAGCCCATATTAAGAGTGAGGTATGAAGGTGGGTTATTATTCACCATTTTAATTTACATTATATTAAAAGTGTATAAAATATTTTTGAGGGGTCAAACCAACTCTAAAAGACACCAAATTTGAATCATTAGCTCACACTAAAGACTAGAACAATGCTATGCAATTACTTTCTCGTTTTATACATAATATGGCCCTTAATAAATTGCTCATTAAAGTGTATATTAATATATTAAAATGAATGAGTTATATGAAAAGACTTCTTTTAATGGAACATGTGAGTAAATTTCGAGATATTAATCACATTAAGATTTTAGTAATCATTTCTCAACAAAATAACATATTTTCATGAATTAAAATCATATTTTGAGGAGAGAGAAACAATTAAGGTTAATGTTCTCATACATTAACTCAAATCCACATTATTGCTAATATATTTATCCAAAAAGCTCCAAACAAACATTATCTAATTATTATCTATCATAAAACTTCATTTTGCATTATTAGTCCTTAATTATTACCTTAGGTGGGTTATTTGTGCAAACACCCCTCCATTTATATAAATGAGGGAAAAAGGTAATTTCAACATTGAATTGTGCTCAAATTGCACAAGAAGTCCAAAAAGAATATAAAAGAAGGGAAATTTATGAAATTAGTCCAAAAGGACTTGAAAGAAGTGAAAAGATAGAATATGGGTAAATTGCAGGGAAGACCCTGAGATTCAGTATGTTACAACACTCCACCTCTTAAAGAGGATTTCGTCCCCGAAATCACAACAAGAGGGAAGAGAGGGTGAGTGTGTAACATCCCAACCTTAAACAACTAGGTGGGTATAAAAAAGCTCTACACATAGGCCAGGACCTACTAAGGTTTCCACAAACCTATAAACTTTTATCCAACACAACATAATCAACATTTTTGTCTTATTATCATAATCTCCATCATGAAGAGGTATCATATTTATTATACTATCATTTGTGCCACATTTTATTCAAAACAATTACATCTCAATATTATATCATGTGTATTTTCCTCATCAAGGGTTTTAAGCACAATTAGGGTTTACAAAGCCATTTCAACATTTATTAATGTATTAGGTCAAAAAACTTAATAACATGAATTCATTTTCCATTATCCTCTTAAAACTATCATGTAGAATTATCACAAATTATTTTGTAGAAAAAGTTAATATTATCCAACAAGTTATTAAGCCTATAATAATTCCAAATAATGTCCATATTACACATTGTCATATCATCGTTCATACTCATATTAATGACATCATTAATCATTTTCGTCCATTACACTTCATCTTATAAATTATACATGTTTTACATCACATTAGGCATTTATGAATATTTATGTGAATCCAATTATTCATTATCATGTTTGAGTCATTATATGCATTTTAGCGAACAGGATGTAGCCCATTAAATATTAATGAATTAATTCATATATCAAATTATGATGAGGTGTTCATTAGAGAACAAGGTGATATACCTTACATATATTGATAACTTTGTGACTATAATCCATTTATATGTATCAAGGTATATTATGTGATGATGACACCTAATGTCGCTAATGTATCATGAAAGGCATTAAGGGTATATATATGTATATGTTGTCAAGGCTATATTATTACATATTAGGGTTTAGGTCAACATGATCATTACATGTTAAAGCATCCTTAGGGTGCATTATCCATACACATTTTACCATTAGGGTTGAAAAACACTAGAGGGGGGTGAATAGAGTTTTAAAATAATTTTAACAATTTATTGAACTCAAACAACCACAATTGAAAATTGGAAGAAGGAGACAGGTGTTTAGAGTGGTTCCAACTTTAGCAACTACTAAAGTTGTCAGTCCACTACCCGGTTGCTTACCCAACCGGGATTTTGAAAGTATTTATTTTATTACCTTCTCAAGGATTTATACAAAATACAATACTTTCCTTTACACCCTTTGAACAGCCTTCACTTGAAGTAGGTGCACCAACTTTGAGGTAGCCTTCTTGAAGTAACTCCAAGCTCCCCCTTGAAGTAGCCTTCCTCTCTAGAAGTAACCTCCTGTTGCACCAGCCTTCTGAAGTAGCTCAAAGTCACCTTCTTCACCAAGAAGATCTCCACCCTCTCCAATCAGCAGCCTCCAACCTAGGAGTAGCAAGGAGAGTACAAACGGTAATAGAGAACAAGAAAGGAAAAAGGAAATTACAACTTATCCTTTGTAGCCCAAGGCTTGATTTGCCTAGATCAAGCGTATAGATCTCCTAACCAAGTGTATGGACTTGTGATTGCAGTGGGTAGGAGATACTAGCCTATAGGACACGAATTTTGAGCTAAGGAAGGAAGTAGCCAATTGTCACAAAGCTCAAATTGCTCACAAACAGATTGCTCAAAGTATGCTCAAGGATTTCTCAAGTGTAACAAGTGTATTTGAGTGTCCTATGACTTGTACTATTTATAGGAATGGCCTAAGGATTCTTAAGGACATTCTAGACAACTTCTAGGGGTTTCTAAGTGCTTAACTAGCCGTTAGGTACAAGTTTGTTGCTTTAAAAACGGCTAATTAATTAATTCTACAGTTGCTGTCAGAGACCATCTCGGTCGAGGAATGGTCGACCGAGACACCTACTCGGTCGAACTTTTGTCGACCGACAGGCTCTCTGGAACAAGTGATTTGCAACGTCTATCTCCAACTGCCAACTACCTTGTCAGTTGTGTCTAACGGCTACTTTGGATCTTTCTCGGTCGAGAAGATTGTCGACCGAGAGTGTCTCGGTCGAGGAGTTTGTCGACCGAGATTGATCCTGTTTCAATGTTTCAATTTAGGCACTAATTATATGTATGAGTGTGCATATGTGATCCTATTTGAAGGGAATGACTTATCTAAATGTGGTATTTAGCTAGGGAGAATCTAACGCTTGATTTACATGCAATCTAAGTACTTGTACATTATATATTTGTACAAGTTTTTACAAAGCGATTACATTGCATGAAAACATAAACATGTAAGCATATGGATTTCCCTAGTTGCTTTGTCATCCACCTTAATCCTGTACACTCAAGTAGCTCGTTAGATCAATAATAATGAAATGTTTGTCATAATCAAAACAAAGGGTTTTATAGATGTCCATTTAGCCAACAATCTCCCCCTTTTTGAAGATGACAAACATTTCCAAAATATAAATGAAAGAAATATAAAACATATGAGTTTCATACCTGAAGATTACCTTTTGTAGCCATTCTTGTTTTGCAAGTAAGTGCTTGGCCTTTTTCATTATGAAACTCAGTTATTATAGTTTTGATCTTTATTTTATTTTGATATTTTCTTCTCCCCCTTTGTCATTTCAAAAAGATATCCATGTTGAATATTTGATATTACTTCTCCCCCTTAATTTTATACTATGCTCTCCTTTAGATAGATATCCCAAGGTATAAGTGCTTTGCAATAGATGTCAATTTAGCCATAACTTTAATTTTTAGGTATTTGCAAAGATTTTCATCCTTTTTGAAGTATTTGTATTTATTACTCCCCTTATTTTGTATGCTCTACAATAGTCTTATAAACCAAATTCAAATGATGCCAAAAAAAATATCCATTATGAAAATAACCAATTTCATTACAAGCATGAAAAGATAGCCAAATCATGTAAAGATAACCCATTTATTACAATTTTGCAAAGATTCCATTACAACTAATACAACTCCAAATCTCACTGGAAAGACTTAAGAATTACATCAACGTCAGAGTCTTTCCCAAGAAAAGGCTCAGATCCATAGTTTAGGACCAAAGTTTGCCACTCCAGAGCACCTGTCTTGGTTAAGGCATATGCCTCCAAGAAGGTTGGAACACGATCAAATTAGAAATGAGCAGCAATATCTTGTAGTTGCATTGATGAAAACTGAGTATGCGTGAGATCTGTAGATGGTGGAGGTGGAGGTTGATAGTAGTTGTAAGATGGATTATATGGATTGAGCATGCCAGGATTTAAAGAGTAAGGATATTCATCTGGTTGGTTTGGAGAAAGAGTTTGCATTCTTTGGTTTAGATAAGTCATGGCATGATGGTTATAATCTAGTTGTTTACTAAGATGATATTGTGACCCAGCAACATAGGTTAGAGTGTTTTGGATGGGATCATAGGGTAGGCTGGTAGGAGGAGGTGGAGGTGGTGTATCTTGGGTAGATGTCTCTCCTTCTACCCTAGCCCTCTTATGACCGAAATCAATTCCCATTTTTTCTACAGTATTCTTACTTATTTTTTGTGGTCTACGCTCCCATGTATATCCCATATCCTCAAGAAAATATCAAAATAAAATAAAGATCAAAACTATAATAACTGAGTTTCATAATGAAAAAGGCCAAGCACTTACTTGCAAAACAAGAATGGCTACAAAAGGTAATCTTCAGGTATGAAACTCATATGTTTTATATTTCTTTCATTTATATTTTGGAAATGTTTGTCATCTTCAAAAAGGGGGAGATTTTTGGCTAAATGGACATCTATAAATCCCTTTGTTTTGATTATTACAAACATTTCATTCTTATTGATCTAACGAGCTACTTGAGTGTGCATGATTAAGGTGGATGACAAAGCAACTAGGGAAATCCATATGCTTACATGTTTATGTTTTCATGCAATGTAATCGCTTTGTAAAAACTTGTACAAATATATAATGTACAAGTACTTAGATTGCATGTAAATCAAGTGTTAGATTCTCCCTAGCTAAACACCACATTTAGATAAGTCATTCCCTTCAAATAGGATCACATATGCACACTCATACATATAATTAGTGCCTAAATTGCAACATTGAAACAGGATCAATCTCAGTCGAAAAACTCCTCGACCGAGACACTCTCGGTCGACAATCTTCTCGACTGAGAAAGATCCAAAGTAGCCGTTAGACACAACAGACAAGTTAGTTGGCAGTTGGAGAAAGACGTTGCAAATCACTTGTTCCAGAGTGCATGTCGGTCGACAAAAGTTCGACCGAGTAGGTGTCTCGGTCGACCATTCCTCGACCGAGATGGTCTCTGACAGCAACTGCAGAATTAATTAATTAGCCGTTGTTAAAGTAACAAACTTGTACCTAACGGCTAGTTAAGCACTTAGAAACCCCTAGAAGTTGTCTAGAACGTCCTTAAGCATCCTTAGGCCATTCCTATAAATAGGACAAGTCATAGGACACTCAAATACACTTGTTACACTTGAGAAATCCTTGAGCATACTTTGAGCAATCTGTTTGTGAGCAATTTGAGCTTTGTGACAATTGGCTACTTCCTTTCTTTGCTTTAGGACATTCATTTTTGAAATGCCCTTTCTTCCCACATTCAAAGCACCTAGGAGTGGTAGAAGAAGAGCTGGAAATTTTGTTAGATTTAAATCTTTTGTATTTCTTACCGTTGACGATCAAGGCTTCTTCTCCTTCTTCTTCACTTGACTCCTCACTTTCTTGTGTGACGACTTTTGAAGCTTTTAGAGCCACATCCTTCTTCTTTCCTTGCTGAAGTTCACGTGCTCTTCTTTCCTCCTCTTCTAGGGTTGCTTCATGAGCTTCTAGGTTGCCAATAAGTTGCTCCATTTTCAGTCGAGTGAGGTCGTTTGCTTCTTCAATGGCTGTCACCTTTGGCTTATATTTTGGAGGGAGTGATCGAAGGATTTTTGATACCTGATCTTCTTCAAGGACAGGTTTTCCTAGGGCACTTAAACCATTAATAATAGTAGAAAATTTTGCAAACATTTCACTAATAGATTCATCAGGATCCATACGAAAGTGTTCAAACTTTTGTTTAAACATGCTAATTTTAGAATTTTTGACTTGGACTTTTCCTTCATAGGTTATGGATAGTCTATGCCAAATATCATAGGTTGTGTCACAATTAGATATTCTATTAAATTCTCCTACCGATATAGAACAATATAAAATGCTTACAGCTTTTGCATTCATTTGAGCTAGCTTTACCGTATTTGCATCCCATTCTGCAAATTGAGTTTGAGGGAGCTCATATGGGGTTGACACCATTCTCCATAAGTCCCAATTGATGCCTTGGAAGTAGAACTGCATCCTTCTCTTCCAATATTGGTAGTTTGTTCCATCGAACGCTGGAGGCCTAGCAACAAGTGTCCCTTCGAGGTTAAGGTTGTTGAGCACTCCATCACCCATTTCTTCAAGACCTGGTTAGGGTTCCTTGAAGCCTCACTCTGATACCAATTGAAAAACACTAGAGGGGGGTGAATAGAGTTTTAAAATAATTTTAACAATTTATTGAACTCAAACAACCACAATTGAAAATTGGAAGAAGGAGACAGGTGTTTAGAGTGGTTCCAACTTTAGCAACTACTAAAGTTGTCAGTCCACTACCCGGTTGCTTACCCAACCGGGATTTTGAAAGTATTTATTTTATTACCTTCTCAAGGATTTATACAAAATACAATACTTTCCTTTACACCCTTTGAACAGCCTTCACTTGAAGTAGGTGCACCAACTTTGAGGTAGCCTTCTTGAAGTAACTCCAAGCTCCCCCTTGAAGTAGCCTTCCTCTCTAGAAGTAATCTCCCGTTGCACCAGCCTTCTGAAGTATCTCAAAGTCACCTTCTTCACCAAGAAGATCTCCACCCTCTCCAATCAGCAGCCTCCAACCTAGGAGTAGCAAGGAGAGTACAAACGGTAATAGAGAACAAGAAAGGAAAAAGGAAATTACAACTTATCCTTTGTAGCCCAAGGCTTGATTTGCCTAGATCAAGCGTATAGATCTCCTAACCAAGTGTATGGACTTGTGATTGCAGTGGGTAGGAGATACTAGCCTATAGGACACGAATTTTGAGATAAGGAAGGAAGTAGCCAATTGTCACAAAGCTCAAATTGCTCATAAACAGATTGCTCAAAGTATGCTCAAGGATTTCTCAAGTGTAACAAGTGTATTTGAGTGTCCTATGACTTGTCCTATTTATAGGAATGGCCTAAGGATGCTTAAGGATGTTCTAGACAACTTCTAGGGGTTTCTAAGTGCTTAACTAGCCGTTAGGTACAAGTTTGTTGCTTTAACAATGGCTAATTAATTAATTCTGCAGTTTCTGTCAGAGACCATCTCGGTCGAGGAATGGTCGACCGAGACACCTACTCAGTCGAACTTTTGTCGACCGACAGGCTCTCTGGAATAAGTGATTTGCAACGTCTATCTCCAACTGCCAACTACCTTGTCAGTTGTGTCTAACGGCTACTTTGGATCTTTCTCGGTCGAGAAGATTGTCGACCGAGAGTGTCTCGATCAAGGAGTTTGTCGACCGAGATTGATCCTGTTTCAATGTTTCAATTTAGGCACTAATTATATGTATGAGTGTGCATATGTGATCCTATTTGAAGGGAATGACTTATCTAAATGTGGTGTTTAGCTAGGGAGAATCTAACACTTGATTTACATGCAATCTAAGTACTTGTACATTATATATTTGTACAAGTTTTTACAAAGCGATTACATTGCATGAAAACATAAACATGTAAGCATATGGATATCCCAAGTTGCTTTGTCATCCACCTTAATCCTGCACACTCAAGTAGCTCGTTAGATCAATAAGAATGAAATGTTTGTCATAATCAAAACAAAGGTATTTATAGATGTCCATTTAGCCAACAAGGGTGACATAGTCAACATTATGTTTATTCTCAATCAGTAATAAGTAACTCATTATTATGTGCATCAAGAATATGTGAAGGTTCAAGCATAAGAACTATCTCTATATGACTTACTACATATTCATGTGTGTATAAACAAATAAGTTAAAGTATAATGTGTTTGGTAAATTCTTGTTCACATAAGTTATTATGTACATATGTCCACATGGATAGGGTTTCTAACTCCAAAGGTATTTGATTTTGCTTTTAATTGGGATTCCATCCCCCTAAAAAGGGATTTCGTCCTTGAAATCAGATTTGCAAAACCAAATAGGGTACTAACACCATTACCCTCACTCCACCCCTTAAAAAGGGTCAACTAAGTCAAACTAAGCTAAGGGTAAAAGGGTACATAAAACTCAACACTAAAAGGATTTACTAACCAAGCTTTAGGGTGCAACATAGGGTACACTAAACCCTAAGCATAGGAGTATAAGGTATTTAATGATGATTTTTGTGTAAGAGATCAAATCATCACTTATGGTTTTCCTAAGGTATTCAACAATTAGGCAACATGTCCAAATATAGACTATTTTGAGCTATCTGTATCAGATCAGGCCAGGCCAGGTCATATGAGCTCAGGAGTCCTCATTACCAAGCTAGTGGGGCGAAGGAAAATATTGCCAGTCCCCAAGCTCTGACCCTTTCTAGACACCATCACTTTCAACTTCTTGCTCTAGTAGCTTCTCAATAGACAATTCACCAAAAAGTTGACAAATTTTATTTTAAATATGAAATTATTATGATCCTAAATCAAACTTTCATGCTAGGTCAACTCTAAGTTGAAAAACTTACTATAGGAAAACTATATAAGATTAGGAGACAATTTTGAATTAGTCAAGAATTCGACTACCTTGATGCTCTAATACCATGCTGTAAAGACCAAGTCTCTACTATAAACATGATAAACAAATTCATCAAATGTGTGGCAGCGGAAGAAATAAAAACTTGACTTTATTCAAAATGTATAAAGAGTACATTATAAAAATTTCCATAAAGGAAGTACAACTTTATAAAAAACATAGGATCTAGGTAGAGGAAGACTTAGAATAAGCCAATATTGTCTCCAAACAAAACAACTTAATATATATATATATATATATGCAACTATGAATATGCAAGCTATATGTTCCTTTTCTTCTTGTCATATCCTTAGCCTTAGGTTCACCAAGCTTCCATGCGCACTCTGATCCTAGTCTGGATGGTTGGGGTCAACCAACAAGAGAAAGATAAAAGTATGTGTCAATCAAAATGAATAGGACAAGTAATAGTCAACAACATTGCATAATAAAAGATTCTCTATGCTATAAGATTTTAAGAGAATGAGACAAATATTCAAATAAGAAATAGAGAACTGCCATAATCAGTCACCACAATAACAATCACATAGCATGAATATATTAAGACATAAAGTCATCTCAATGTAGGGTGAGGCACCTACCGGACCTCACCAGTGGTAGGGGGACTAAAACCCCAGTGCCTATATAAAGCGGCAGGGGGACTAAAACCCCAGTGCCTAATATAAAATGGCAGGGGGACTAAAACCCCAGTGCCCGGCAGGAGGACTAAAACCTCAGTGCCCTATGGGTGGTTTGTACTCATGTACACTACATTGTCATTTGGCCTAAAATACATCATGCTTAATAGTCACTTGGCAGTAGTGAGAAGTATAACAAGATTTGCAACATAGCATTGGGAATAAAACCCAAGAAACAATCTCAAAGAATAGGCCATCATAGGCAACAACAATATCCAAGTATTTCAAAAAGATGAGCCAACATAGGCAATAGAAAGATTTACATAATTCAATTAGATGAGACATAATGGCAACAAAAGCATCACATAAGTAAAGAGACAAATAAAGGCATTTTAGGAGGAGATCAAGGCTAGCACATAATGTTTTTAGGGTTGTATAAGACCCAACTGAAGGATAGGTGTGATTTGCACATTATACATTCCACATAGATCATTCATTGATAAATAATAGGATTCACATACATAGGGGTCACATACTAAAATAGGCTTTACATACCTGTTTTAATTAATTACCATCACATTCACCAATCTGATTGTATCACCATTCCATTTTCCCCTAGTTACATCATTACACATGTA
Source organism: Alisma plantago-aquatica (assembly GCA_963693085.1). Classification (NCBI taxonomy): domain Eukaryota; kingdom Viridiplantae; phylum Streptophyta; class Magnoliopsida; order Alismatales; family Alismataceae; genus Alisma; species Alisma plantago-aquatica. The sequence continues at coordinate 93,301,112 of OY856415.1, forward strand.
TTAGTATATATAAGGCTTAAAGCATAGGAAAAACCCTAATTTTTGGAACTTATTTTCAAAACCACGATTTAAGACTCAAAACCTAGTCCAACAGATTATTCATATTCTCCTGAATAATAAAACATATTTTATTTTACAAATTGGAGTTAAAATGAATTACTTATGCATTTTAGAACATTCAAATCATCAAAAGAGTATCTTAGGGAAACTTCGAAAAATAATTTAGAATCAGGCTTCAAAAACCAAAAAATTGGATTCTACTCGAAAAATCCTTTCCAAAAACTATTTATTTATATTTTTCTGACAAAGGATGAATTTTCTATGAATTAAACAAAACTGACCAATCAGAAAAATCAAAATACCACTGGGAAACAGATGACCGATATGCCCCTAGCGTCAAAGCGAGGGGGCGCGCGAGGGTAAAACCATAAAAATCCTGAGGGTCTTCTTCTTCCTCACGAGCCAGCCATGGCCGTGAGAGAGCAACTTGCCCATTTGGGCGTTTCCAAGTTTCTTGACCAAAATCGTCGTGTAGGTACTCGAAACGAAGGGTAAGGGATGACAAACTCACATGTCTAAGAAATTTGGACGTTGGTTCCTCCTAGGGCCTAGGAGAGGTGCCGCAAGGTGGGGAGTAAGGCGGAGGTGTCAGGGGCTATTCGTGGGATCTTCAAACAAATTGTCACGGAGAAAAACTCGTGTGTGAGCCGAAGGAATCAAGGGGGGTGTCACTTATAGGCGTGGTGAGGTGAGGAGCCGAAACTCCATGGGAGGTGAGAAGACTAGGTCGGCGCCCATGGGAGTTTCGTCTGCAGTGCATGAAAGGGGACGATCCATAGATCATTTGAAGTGTCGGATCAAGGTGGTTCGTTTGGCAAAGAAAGCTTGTAAAAGGTCGTGAAACGACAGAGAACGGAGCTGAGGAGTCGAGCTCGTTACACATGTAACGGTTGGAGGTAGAAGACAAGTTTCAGGTCATTGGATGCGGGTCAGGCTTCACGCGAGCCACTGGATCAGTGTCCACGATGGACCCACGTGGATGTGTCACGTGTGACACTGATTAAAGCTGAACCATAGCTTAAATGTGCATATATCATTGATATCTTAATGATATAATGGCACACTTTATTAGGAAATTGATTAATGCATTTGGGAGGTCAAACGGACTCCAAAAGACTTCAAATTTTAACCCCATGTTGCTAATGACGTCTAGATTCATGCTATTTAATTAGATTTTCGTTTCACCTAACCTTTGGCCTCCAATAATTATTTTGATTATTAAAGCATATATTAATATAATGCTTGAGCAAATAATTATGTGTTGCTTTTATAAGCAACTCTTGGTTCCCAAATCCGAGATTTGGAGTCCAAGAGTCCTCCACTCACTAATAGCATGCATTTGCAAGTTTTATTAGCCCATATTAAGAGTGAGGTATGAAGGTGGGTTATTATTCACCATTTTAATTTACATTATATTAAAAGTGTATAAAATAGTTTTGAGGGGTCAAACCAACTCCAAAAGACACCAAATTTGAACCATTATCTCACATTAAAGACTAGAACAATGTTATGCAATTACGTTCTCATTTTATACATAATATGGCCCTTAATAAATTGTTCATTAAAGTGTATATTAATATATTAAAATGAATGAGTTATATGAAAAGACTTCTTTTAATGGAACATGTGAGTAAATTTCGAGATATTAATCACATTAAGATTTCAGTAATCATTTCTCAACTAAATAACATATTTTCATGAATTAAAATCATATTTTGAGGAGAGAGAAACAATTAAGGTTAATGTTCTCATACATTAACTCATATACACATTATTGCTAATATATTTATCCAAAAAGCTCCAAATAAACATTATCTAATTATTATCTCTCATAAAACTCCATTTTGCATTATTAGTCCTTAATTATTACCTTAGGTGGGTTATTTGTGCAAACACCCCTCCATTTATATAAATGAGAGAAAAAGGTAATTTCAACATTGAATTGTGCTCAAATTGCACAAGGAGTCCAAAAAGAATATAAAAGAATAGAAATTTATGAAATTAGTCCAAAAGGACTTGAAAGAAGTGAAAAGATAGAATATGGGTGAATTGCAGGGAAGACCCTGAGATTCAGTATGTTACAGATATGATCCTAGACCCTCAGATGTATAGCAAGAGTCTCCTAATTTGCACATACCAGTTCTAGGGGGAAATTGAGGAGGGTGAGGTTTGGAATGAGATGGTCTCAACCCTAGGCAAAGGAGATACAAAACCAATGTCACCCCAAAGGAACATGATCCAAAAGAACTTCCCACCAACATGGATTTAACCCATCTTGGCCCAGCATTAGGTAGGAATCTTCTCCGGGTTATAGGAAGGGTGATGCATTTGGAGAAAGTAGGGTTTTACTTTTAGGTAGATATGCTGAGAGCCTATAGACATATCTTGTAAGGAAAAACGAATGAAGGTAGAGGACGATGATGTTGTTGGTGAGGTCTATGGAGTAGAAGCATGGCTTTTAAGATCTTCAGCTAAAGACAGATGAAAACCAGAGCCAGACAATTCACCTCCAGGAGAGTTGAGGTAGTTGTTTAGGCTATGGATATTAGGATTTTGGTATCTAGTATGTATCTTACCATAGTGAGAGGGAGAGGGTTTCCTACCTACATGGTGACCCACAGTACGTAGATAGTGGAAGGCGAGATGTACCGTGAGAGTGCACAAGAAACGTCCCCCTTTCCTTACTATTGTAGGAGTTAGGTGGAGGAAAGAGGACAAATAAGGGTATAGGATAGACACAGGCCAAGATCTTGCTTTAGATGTTGTAGAAGCCGACATCAAGAAGGTGTAAGGAGTAGAGACAAAAAAATCCAAAACATAAGGGAATCTCCCTCTGCTCTAACCAACCAAAAGAAAAGAGGTTGCAAATAGTGGAGAAATTGTCATAGATTACCTCACAAATACCTCAGTGATGCTAGAGATATTGGGCGAGTCACCCTAATACACACTTCAACTGGAGATGTAACAGATATTGAGGTCGTTGTTGCCGCGTCAAGATGTATGGAATATTGACTCAAATTGCCCATATCACTTGTCCAAACAGAGTTTGATTTTTTTTACAGAATGTGGCTAAAGTGGATTTCTAAGCATTGTGGTGAGTGATGTGCAATACTCATGTTTGGTACTTGTTTTTTGCTCATAATTGTAGTCACGACTACTAAGCTAGGTTAGAATCTATCTGGTTTTAGCAAGTTGCCAGTCTATTGTTCGTATTTAATTTTATCTCTATATTCATTGACATACTACTTCCTATTGTTTTCCAATGAAATGTCGTCATCCAAGCACTTGAGATTTACATTCAGATCTATTCTTGATGACGGAGACCAAAGAAAAAATCATTGGAGTGACTTCCCTGGAAAAGAAAAAAGTAAGAATTCAATGACTAGTGGGACAAACCAATTTGGTTGGACGTCCAAAAGACCTAGGTGGCCGTCCCAGGTAAGGCTGGTAGCTGGCTAACTTAGGGGGACAAACCAATTTGGTTGGATGTCCAAAAAACCTAGGTGGTCGTCCCAGGTAAGGCTGGTAGCTAGCTAACTGCGGTGCAAAAATCATCAGTCTGCCGTCTCCTCGGGATCTAGTAGTAGTGAGCCCATGGGCTGCCCGTCCGCCAGGCCATCCGAACTGTCTACAGACTCCACACCATGCTTGACGACTAACCAACCGCTCATCCATATGCCCGACCCAGGTTGCTCAGAAGCCGCACACAACTACGAGACGCTCCCAATATGGGCCGACCATCCGGTCAAACTGTCCCCTGCGCCCAGTTAATTGTAGGCGTCAACGCCATTCCAGACGACCGTTATTTTAGAAGACAAAAGAGCTAAAAGTGGCGAGGGAGATAAGGGAAAAAGAAGCACAATCTGCGGCCGATTCAATTCTAACGGCCGGCCCAATTAGGGTACTTCGAATGTCCTTGGTGCATGCCACTGCCAGGAAGCCGAAACACTCTTACACAGGCTGGCATGGCGTTACGTAGGCGCAGCAATGCATTTTCATTGTAATAACTATCAGAGTAGTTCACTTACAAAATTGACATCTAATGTCTGGCCACTTTTCATGTTAGGTAATTTGTAACAGATCAGTTCACATCATGAAGTTTAAGGAGATACTCAAATAGATTTTGAGGTTCATAATATTCAAGATCTTACAAAAAATCTCATCTCTATGAAACTCCTTGATGCCAATGGACGTAAGCATTTTCAAAAATTAAACTACGACCTAGGCTGTAAATGGGTAGGGTATGGTGCGGGTATGGTCATATCTATAACCGTAACCGTTTAGTTAAGCGGATATGGTTACGGTTATATGCCCGCTTTGTCAAAAGCTATACCCGCAACTACCCATATCCGTATAATCACCGGGTATATAGATGGGTAATTGGGTATACGGTTATGTTTAACTTATTATAATAATAAACTACAAATTTTGAGATACAACAAACTACCACACTTAAATTGATAGGTTATGGAGAAATATCATTCAAGGCAAAGAGAAGAGACGAACAGAATGAGAGAATGACTTTATGGTCTTCTTAATTAATTGAAATGTACTTGTGTGGCTATAAAGTCATGTCAATGAATATGGAGAAATATCATTCAAGGCAGAGAGAAGAGACGAACAGAATTAGAGAATGACTTTATGGCCTTCTTAATTAATTGAAATGTACTTGTGTGGCTATAAAGTCGTGTCAATGAATTTGTTCATTATCCTACTGCAAGGTACTTATATTACTAGATTTGAACGCTAGAATATGGAACACTACATTCTAATAAATGTTTACTATTTTAAGGTATATATACTTGCTATATGTGAGTCCTACAACATGCACCATTACATCTTAATGTAAATTATTTATGTAAAAATATAAGTAAATGGGTATATGGGTATACAGGGTATGGGTATATATATAACCATAACCTTACCCTGTAAGAGGCGGGTATGTGGGTATAAGGGTAAGCGGTTATATGGTTATAAAAATTTATACCCATGACGGGTTTAGTGGGTATGGGTTTGAGGGTATGCGGGTATACCCATGTCCATTTACAGCCCTAAAGTCTACGACGACTATGGACAAAAAGTTGTTGTGCTAAAAAAAATGACAGCATTTTTGAATGAATCTAAAAAAGACGAACTCCCTATAGACCCATTAGTCCCGGTGTCCATAGTTCCTAGTCTGAACATCCCAATAAGTATTCGTCAACGATCTCATCCAGATCCATATGAAATTTGTTTGTTTGTTCTAAGTCTTGGGATTCGCGGTCACATCCTCCAAGACTAACACATGGTAAAAATGAGAGATCGAGTCGTCAAATCAAGTAATTATCCATACCAAAAACTATCTACCAAATAAAATCATATAGGGAATCGATCAAAGTAACACTATAGTTGTGGGGTTACTCTCCCATGCCTCGATAAGAAAAATTACTCTGCATCCATGGAAATTAAAGTGAGAACGAAGAAAGGAAGAAGGGAGGCCATAGACTAGAAAAGGAAAGAATCTAAAGACTCTATCTAGTGACTTTGAAATAGTTGTCGTTCTTAGATCCTTGTCTCAAAAGAAGAACTAGAACAGAAAGAAAGAAGAACAAGAATTTTGATATCAAAACTAACTTTTATTAAAGAACCATGCAGTACACATGCAAGAATTGAAAAGACTAGTGCTGAAAGTAAATTGGGAATACAAAAGTTTTGGATCCCCTTCTTTGTGTATCCACCCTCCTTTTATAGGGGAAGGAGAGGTGGAAACCCTAAAGGGGGAGAGAAAAAGAGGACTGGAGGCTATTGAATCTTCTATCTGCGTGCCGTGAGCGGACCGTCTTGAAGTCAAACTGGTCAGTTGGATGGTGACGTGGTCGTTTCGGCAGCGAGATGAACCCTAATCAAGGGGTGGCAGACCCTTCCATTGTGTACTCTTGGTCCTTAAGTAAACCCCAAACCAATCTTTTGATGGAGTGGAATGGTCTGTTGGTGCCACTGTACATGTTGGCCCGTTGAGAAACCCTAATATTCAGTGGTGGTGTCTTAATTGAGTGTGGCCTATTCTTAGAGTACTTGAGACGTCTGTATGGGATACATGAGTTGATCGTTTGGCTCTTGTGAAATGAGTGTCTGAGTGGTTGAAATGCTCATCGAGATGTGAAGCATTAGAGTTGAATCGAGGGCATAAAATGGTCATCTAGCTCTGGAATGTGGATAAACTGACCATTAGGCACAACGAATCGATCAGTTCGAGTGTCCATTGGTCAGGAATTTACAATTGAAGGTAAAACCTACAAAATGTGAAGGAAAAAGATAAGTATTTGCACATTTAATCGAAAAGTGGGTAAATTGCAATTTGTCCTAGAAATTACTAGAAATGGATAAGTCCTAATAAAAAAGACTATAAAAGCTATGTATAAAGAGGTATGAATATACATTCATTAGAAAGCTTACAAAGATGCATGGGATCAATCAAGCGATGATAGTGAAAGAAGCAAAGAGGAGGAAGTAGAGTGTCTCGTGGTGAAAGAGGATGATGAAGAAACTAATGAAGTAGACATTTTTGAATTATCTAAAGAAGAATTTGTTAGTAGTCTTGAAGAATTTAATGCCAAGTATTTTGATTGCAAGAAACAAAAGAATAAAGTTTCCAAAACTATTGATGAACTTCATGTTAATCTAAATAATCTTAATACTGAAAATGATACTTCAAAAACTTCAAATAGGGTATTAAAGAATCTATTGAGAGTTAGAAGGCTAAAATACTTTTTATTGAAAATAAAAATATTCTTCTCCCTCAAGAAAAGGTTGGCGTGCTTCATAAACTAAATGATTGTTAAACACAACCTATTTTGTTCAATCATTCAAAATATGATGTTTCGGTAAAAGAAAGAGATGCATTGCTTTTAAATATTCTCATGTAAACTTGGATATAACTAAAAAGCTTTCTGAAAATGTTGAGTTACAAAAACAAATTTCTAAATGAATGCTAGGAAACAAAAGTCCTTAAAATATCCTAGATACTGCTTCTAAACAAGTGAGAAGGAGAGGTCTAGGATATGTGCCAAAGAACAAATCTTCACATATGACTAAAACTAAAAGAAAATATGTTCCTTAGACTAGAACTATATATGTGCTTAAAAATGAAATTGCAAATCCTCAAAATGTCGAAAAGTGAAATAAAATATCTTTTATCTCATGCTACTATTGCCAACATCTTGGATGTTATTATTTTTCATGTGATTATTGGAAGAAAGGGGCTTTGGACATGGTTTGGGTTCCAAAATCCCCAACTTAGAATAAAAAAGAGAAAATGTTGAGATGTAACCTATTCTCAATCTTGATAAATGTATATGTGTCTTATGTCAACCTAATTTGATGTACATGTGCATATCTTTTATTTATTTAAATGAAAATGCATTTGCATATCTTGCTTAATTTGCTAAACCAAAATTCTGAATTCTCTAGAATTGCCTCTCGGTCGACCAAAACTTTGACCAAGGGGCCCCGAGGTCGACCAATAGTTCAACCAAAAATAAGACTATCAGAAATTTAACTTGTATATTTAAATAATTGCAATAAATGTTTTAAATTCATATATATATATAAATATTTTTTCCTTGGATAAAATAAGTTACGTGCACATACAAATTCATGATATAATTTTCAGACCATACATTGTTTATCCAAAAAATTATGAATTTGTTTTCTCATTATTCAAATATATGTTGATGATATTATTTCATGCTTCAAATGAATCACCTTACACACAATTTGTTAACATTTTTCTTAGGTTTTCAAATTATTCAAACTCCTCGGGGTATTTTCCTCAACTAAGAAAAATATACCAAAGAGCTTTTGAAATGTTGCAAGTATGTCTCCACTCCAATACCCCCTCCTCAAAAATTGACAAAGATGATCTTTTTTCTATAAATGCTTCTTATCACGATCAAGTCTTTGCATTAAATGAAATAATTATTTATATTAAAAACAATTACCTCTTTTTTTTGCTCAGGTTGATTGTAACATTATTCTTCAAGAAAGTTTTGATTCAAATGATTAAATTTCTATGTTTGAAGAATATCTTCCTAGAACTAAACAATGCTTGATTTATAATACTAAAGACAATCTATATCATGCTAAAGAAAGTGAAAAGTTGAAGTTGTCTTTAGATAAATTTTCTAATAGTAGAAATATGTCGAATGACATGTTACATTCTCATAATCATGTTGGTACCCATTGACTTGACTACATTCCTGAACATGATAAGAGAAAGAAAAAGAAGGAACCAATATTTGATAAATTAATTACAAGTCTTTTCACCTCTATTAGTAACGTAACATGTTTTATTTGTGAAAGATTCAGACATTATGCATTCTCAAGTCCTTCCAAAAGGAAAAAGGATAGAACCATGGTTTGGGTGCCCAAAACCTCTCTCTATACATATTAGAAGTAAAAGGATCATGAGCCTTATTTGCAAATCATATTGATCTTATTACAAAGATAAATAATATGAATCATCACATTTATGCTTATTGTACTTAAACTAGTTTTGCTTCAATTTGGGAGTCATCTTATCTTCATACTTTTTGAGATGAAAAAGGGGGATAAATAATTCAAAGAAAAACTTAGTCCCTTGATTCATGCTTACCGTACATTTTTTGGTCGAATAGCACTTCGATTGAGTTCTTTCTTATTCGACAACATACTCAACCAAAACCTTATCAGTGAAAGAATTTATTTGGATCTTTTAAAAATTGACTTACATATTCCTATTTCTACTTGATGTTTTTTATTTTTTACATCAGACATGAATGATTTATCATGGAGTTTGGGTTCTCGAATGGCTATTCTGTTAGTGAACCTTTTTTTCTTATATATGAGCTCCTTTTTACTTGGTATGATATTAATGGGGAACTAAAAGTCTTCTAAACATGCATACTTTTTTGCTCTTAATTGGTTCTCTATATCAATAAAGGCTTAACATCCTTTGATATTTGGTTTAGAGATTATTTTAGATATGGTATTATGGTGCTTAATGGCTTCTCTATATCAACATGGTCTTAGCATCCCTTATATTTGGTCTAGATATTCTTTTGTTGATCTCATTTTGTGTTAATAGATTCTCTAATCAATTCTGGGCTTAACATTCCTAGAAAATGATTGAGAAATCATTTTTAGTTTTGTTTTCTATTTTTATGGCAAATCTCTATATCATGGGGGACTTAACATTCCTTGCATTAATATTGAGATATTTTTTAGAAAATGGTATTTTTCATGGAATCTCTACACCATGGTGAATTTAACATTCCTTACCATTGGTTTAGAGTATCCTTTTAATAATGTGTGATTAATGGGATATACTCTTATCATGAATAGCTTAAAATTGCTCTCATTGGTAATTAGACAGTATTTTAATATCATTCCTTAGTCATGTATGACTTTTTGACTATGCCTTAATGTGATTATTTTCTATCTTTGTTTTTGGCTTTTCCCATCAATCGGTATTCTTTTTCAATTGGTAGATTGGGTATAAGTTTTTCCCTCTCCAATGATTATCTTGTTTAGGGGGAGTGTCTCCTTGAGGGGGAGAACTGATAAGTATTGAACCTTTTTTACTTAAACAAGAAAATACATGAGATAAACTAGCTATCGACATAGCTATTTAAAGGTATGAACTTCTAAATTGGCTACTTCCAATTTATCTTGTGGAAATATTTGTCATCGTAAAAAATGGATAGGTTGTTGGCTGTTTGGATATGCCACACTCAAATTTAGATAGTGCAAATATTTCCCAAATTGTATCACTAACATGTGCATTAATAGTTTTACCAAGTCAGTCTCAGTCAAATTTTTTATCGACCAAGAAAGTTCTGAAAATAAAAAAATGCTAATGATCACATTAGTCATTCCAACTCAACTAAATCCTATCGGCTATTTCACACTAAGAACGCCCTAACACTCTCCATAGTTACCCTAACCACTTGTAAGCAATGCCTATATATAGGAGTTGTCCTAGGACACTTTGGATATGACATACACACACACTTGAGAATTCTACTACTTGCAATCTTACTCAAAGTGTTTAGTTTCTACACTCAAAGTTTCCATCAAGTTATCTGAAGCCTTAGCTAAATTCTAGTTTCCTCTCCACCTAATATATTTTTTCTTAAACCTTGTAGAGTGAATCATTGTCACTTGTTTATTAGTGCTTAATTGTATATCTTGTGAAGAGCATTGTAATTTTCTTCTTCTCTTCTTGTTCCCTTGTTGTCGAATATTGTTTCTTCTTGGTATTTTGGGGTAGAAGGCTATGGTGAAGCTATCTTAGTTCTACTTCTCAGTTGAAGATTGTGATCAAGGTGGTAGAGGTTGATTGCAATCATCTCCAAGTGGGTGACCTTCCAACATCCTGTCAAAGAATGTGATAGTTCTCCTTGAGCTAAAAAGAGGGTTTGTCTTTGTTCCTCAAAAGGCACTGGTAAATTTTATGAGAATATGATATGAGTACCTACCATCTAGGTGAGGGAGAGAGAGTCCCAAGATCTTGAATAGGTGACAAATGTTAGTATGTGGTGAATCCTCATGATCGGGTTGGTGGTCCCCTGCATAGGACTCTAGTGGTTGTTTAGCAGAAAGAGAGAGTTGGTTAACAATACTTCATGAGTAGTGATTTATTAAGAGAATGTCATGTCATGTTTTGGTTTGGTTTGTGCTTGAGTGGCTATTCCATGTGAAGTTGATGATTGGTGCTAATGAGGTACACCTAAGGACCCTAGATACACATAGAGATCTATTGAGATCATAGAGATTGATCATGGAACCACCCTCAGGTAATGAGTTAGGGGAACCTCAATTGGACTTCTTATAATATTGATAAGTGACTCATATAAGTTTTTTTATCATAACCATAATATAATAGATGTATGAGACTTATCAAACCTTGAGACATGATATATGGATATGACATTATGGAAGGCTTAAAAATGGTTTAATAAGAAATGTATCTATAATTGGCTAGCCCTATGCATGAATTTGATAATGTGAAATAGTTAGCCAATATCAGGATGAACCTTTAATAAAGTTTATGGCCTAATATGAGAAATAGAAACACAATAATATTCATGATAAACATTGAATGTGGTTGTAGTTGACATGAAAATATGTGGTGATTAAATTTGTCTTCTTCAAGGTACGTTTTACCTCTTACTTGGCCTACTATATAGTATAGTTATATTATGTGTACAAAGTAATTGTTGGTGTGTGCTATAATGCTTGATTTTATGAACACATGAAACACAATATCTCCCCTCTGTTATATCTAAGCATGTCAACTCCTTGGTAGTAAAGTGTTGGAAAGTAGAGTAGTTAAACTCTTTGGTAATAAAGTACTTGATAGTGATCCAACTCTTTGGTAGTAGATCATAAGGCCTTAATGCATTTAGCTCCCAGGTAGTAAATGAATGGATGTCATAATGAAAAATACTCCTAAAAGTCATGTTCTCTTTTGTTAATATACATCTTGGTTTAAGTATGATTTAGTTATCTTTTGTTACTACCAAGTATTAGTTTTATCTTGTCCTAGGTTAGGACCTTCCCTAGAGGGTGAGTTCACAAATCAATTTAAGAATTTAAGTAACCTTCAACGTCACCTAAATCTTGAAGGATTAAGTACATATGAAGCATGAAAGAACATATGTTGAGTATAATTATTTAAACCAAGTATGCCATCTCTGAGGGACATGAGGAAGAATTACAACGAAGTGACTGATGGTATGGGACTAAGCCCTGAAGAGAAGGTCGTCATGAGCCCAATGAAGGGACATAAAGTAAATAATTTTTACCCTAAAAGATGAAGGAAAACTGGGTTAGAAAATTATAAAGGGTATAATGTGCTTGAATATTATCAAAGAAACCTCAAGAAAACTATGTAACAAGATAAAGTTATGACATCTCAATAAACCTTGGGGAGGGTAGAGTCCTAAGTAAACCCTAAGGTCAAGTAGGGATGGTTAAAGATGCCTAGGACCCACGAGTTCAGGAGGTGATCATGCTTTGAATGCATAAGATCGTAGAATCAGGAGACAGCCATGCATATGTACCCAAGGCCCATGGGGTGACGAGATATTGGCCACCATCATGAGTTCATGGCCCAAGGGGTCAACATGACAGGCACTCCATTAGTGCATGAGAGCTTCAGGGGTCAATAAGAGATAACTCCACAAGTACATATACCCCTGAAGATCATAGATGACTAAGACTAAGGAAACATGATATGTAAATGTGAAAAATAAAAGAAGTCATGTAATGATGTTTGAAGAAAAGTCTAAAGTGAGTTGTGTATAATCTCAAGAATTAGGAGAAAATCATGTTGGCTAAATTGGACATTATTATAATCCCTTTATTTTGAGGATGACAAACATTTCATTCTTATAAATCTAACTTTCTATTTGAGTGTTTTAGGGAAAAACACATAAGGTGGTGGATAGCAAAACTTAGAAGATCAATTTATTAAAATTGCTTTATTTTCATGAGTGTACTCAAATGTAAAAACGTGTACAAGTATATAATGTACAAGTACTTAGACATCATGTAAATCAAGCAATAGATCTTCCCTATCCACACACAACACTTAGATAGACCCGCCCCTAAGATAGAAGCATAATTACACATTGATACACACACTTAGTACATGGCTCAACACATTGAAACAGGGACTTTCTCAGTCGACAAAGTCCTCGACCAAGACACCCTCGGTCGAAAATATTCTCGACTGAGAATAAAGCCTACTAGCCGTTAGACTAAGTTACAAAAGTAGTTGGGAGTTGGAATCGAACGTTACAATACACTGACCTTAACCTCCCATTCGGTCGACAAAGAGCTCGACCGAGACAAGCTCAGTTGAAAAACTTCTCGACCAGGTTCCCCTACGGCTACCTTATTACGACTTCACCCCAGTCACAAACCTCACCGTGGTATGTGCCAATAAGATGACCAAAAGTCTTTGTGCCCCCCGCCACGGGGTACACATACACTTTTCAGCATTAAACAAATAGTTGTTGCAATATAATTAGTGGACACATAACGTCTAGTTGAGCACTAAGAACATCCTAGAAGGTGTCTAAAATGTCCCCTAGCATTAGTAAACCACTCCTATAAATAGGACAAGCTATAGGACACCCAAAGCATCACTTGTGCATACAATTACACTTGAGATTCATTCTTTGTGAGCAACAAACTGAGCTATACTTGCAATCTGTTTCATTGAGCTCTACATTAGTGTCCTATAGCCTAGTATCTCCTAGCCACCACACTACCACGTTCATCCAAAATGGATAGGAGATCAATACGCATGATATAGGATCAAAGTGATGTACTCAATTGGTAACATTGTTTCTTTCTTCCAATCTTGTTCCTTCTATTGTATTTTGTTCTCCTTTGCTACTCCTAGGTTGGAGGCTGCAGAAAGGAGGTTGTTGGAGCTTCTTCAGGTGGTGAAGGTAGCTCGGTGGACTTAGTATTACTTCAAGAAGGTTGTCTCAATAGGAAGCTACTTCAAGAGGAAGGCTACTTCAAGGGGGAGCTTGGAGTTACTTCAGGGAATGTTGCTTCAAGGTTGGTGGGACTACTTCTAGGTGAAGGCTATCCTAAGGGTTGTGAAGGTACTTGTATCTTATGTAACATCTTTACGAGGTAATAAAATACAATTGCTTTTAAAATCCCTGTTGGGAACAACCGGGTAGTGGACTGACTCCCTTAGTATTTGCTAAGGGTGGAACCACTCTAAACACCTTGCCTCCTTCTCCAATCTTTTTGTGATTGTTTGCTTAAATAATTTTTAAAATTATCATAAAACCCTATTCACCCCCCCCCCTCTAGTGTTTTTCAATTGGTATCAGAGTAGGCTTCAAGGAGCTCTAATTGAGTCTTGAAGATGGAGGTGGTGATCTCTACAACCTCTACAAAGAAAGGAGAAACGTGAGTCAACCTTTAACAAGCAATAAGTGGTGTTTTGAATGTGAAAAAATGGGGCACATAACACTTAGCTGTCCAAAGATGATAAAGAAAGAAAAGATCCATAAAGCTAGCACTCACCAAAAGGAGGTATGTTGTTTTATTGCAACAATCGATGAAGAAGAGGATGAGGTAAGCTTATTTGATTTATTTAAAGAAGAGTTAATTTCTAGCATTGAGGAATTACATGATAAATATATTAATTGTAAAAAGAAACTAAAAGGAGTTACTAAAACTAATGAGGACTTGTATGCTCAATTAAATGATCTTCCTTTTGAAAAGGAAAATATTATTTCTAAAAATTCTACCTTGAAATATTCTCTTAATGATTGCAATACAAAGTTACTTACTCTAGAGACAAACTATAATCTTCTTTCTCAAGAAAAGGTTGAATTACTTGCTAAGTTGAATAATCTTCAAACTCAACCTATTTTATGCACTCATTTAGATTATGATGCCATTGTAAAAGAAAGAGAAAGTTTGTCATCTAACTTAGATCAAGCAAACTTAGATATTAAAAGGAGATTGGATGAAATTTCTAAGTTACAGAAGGAAATCAGTAGCTTGAAAAACAATGGTATTCTTGATAAGATCCTAAAAGATTCTTCTGGTCAGATTGGAAGGAGAGGACTAGGTTATAAGCCCAAAGGAAAATTCTATAAGAAACCTAGAGAGAGAAGGACACAAGTTCCCAAGAACAAAGTTATGTATGTGCCTAAAGACAGTCTAGCCAAGAAGAGAATGAGATTGATTCAATCTGTTGTAACTATTGCCTAAGGCTTTGACATTATTCCTTCTCATGTCCTTACAAGAAAAAGGATGTTGATTTGGTATGGGTTCCATAACCCCCAAACTAAATGAATAAAATTAAGTTGAGATATGACCAAAGACTCTAATTTGACTATCTTTATGTCTTATCTCAACTTAACATAATAGAACAACAAATTGACCAAAGTAATTTAATCCATAACTTGAATAAGCATATTTCTGAACGAACTTATAGAGATATGCTCGGTCGAAAAACAACTCGACTGAAAGAAAGTCGGTCGAGAAACTATTCGACCGATAAAGGCTCTGTATTGAACCTAAAATTACTGGAAAAATAGTAACTTATTCGGTCGAAGTAGAGTTCAACTGAGCAAATACCCGATCGAGAAATAGTGGACCGAATCTGGCACTGATTCAACCTGATAAAACCTATAAAAACAGCAGAAAACTTGGTCAAGAAAATCATCGATCGAGATGTATTCGGTCGAAGAAAAGTTCGACCGAATAAAGTCCTACTGAACCTGCTTAATTGATTCAGTTTTCTATCAATATACCTAACTAAAATGATTAGTGGGAAAGGAAACCTTTTGAAGAAAAGAACATTGAGACAAATTTGTCAAATCAAAACATATTGATAAGTCTTGCATCACAACTCAATAAAATTGTAAGATAATGTAAATGATGTTCTTACCTAAATTGATGCAAATAATGTTGCTTACAAAGATTAATGATGTTGATTGGAAATCTATACTCTTACTGCAATTGGACATGCTTCAATACAAATATAGCATAGATTGCAAGTTCATTTTCAATTGCTATGATCTTATACATGGTTTGCCTAAAAGTATTTCTTGGCCAATCTGAAAATTATGAACCATGTTGCCTTGAGTAAACTTCATAAATAGAACTTATGGACTTGTTTCTATTGATTAAGAAAGATATTGTCATGGCTCACAGTTTTTCAAATAGAGATGATGTTATTTTTCTCTAAGATTGTAAATCAAATACTCTACTTGCAATTTTTTGAAATAAAACTTTACATGATAAATTGTTCTAAGTATTTAAATTATATAGGAATTTCAAAGCAATATTTCTTGCAAATTGATATAAACTCTTTCAAATTGGTATCCACCTGTTACATAAAGGTTTTATATTCAATAAAGTGGATCATTGTGAATGCTTAAACTGGAAATCTATAGAAATGCCTCTCGATCAAAAAAGAGTTCGACCGAGGGGCGCCCCGGTCGAAGTCATGGTCGACCTAAAATAAGCCTGGCAGAATGCTTATTTGTGATATTAAATCATTTCTTTGCACTCAATCTTAGTATATTGATCTGAAACTTGTTCATCATGTTGAAAATAAAATCTCTCATAAAATGTTTGACTTATTGTAATCAAACTTTAATGCTTGTTATTCTTAAACTATCTTGATTATAAGATTAAGGGGGAGCTCACAAAAATTTGTAAACATTTCTTGATCAAATCAAAACTTCAAAAACTAGATATGACCTTAGGATTATTGAATTATCGTGATCTAAAATGGACTCTCTATATCAATATGGGCTTAACATCCCTCATTATTGATTAGAGATATACTTCTTGATCCTAATATGCCGTAAAGAAAATCTCATATCATTTTTAGGGCTTAACATCCCTTGTAAAATGGATGATAAATCAATACATGTATCCATCATGAGCCTAAATGGATCTCATATCATTTTTAGGGATTAACATCCCTTGTAAAATGGATGAGAAATCAATACATATATCCATCATGAGCCTAAATGGATCTCATATCATTTCAGGGCTTAACATCCCTTGTAAATGATTGAGAAATCAAAACACATATGCCATGAACTTAAAAGGATCTCATATCATTTCAAGGCTTAACATCCTTTGCAAATTATTGAGAAATAAATTGTGGCTAAATTTGACATAAAAATAAGTGGTTTGCATTAAATTGTGTTGATTAACCTTACTTTAAAAATTGATCATCAAATTATCAAATTAAGGGGTAGAAATAAAAGTCATACTTAATGTTTATCTTGGTTATCTTTTTGAAATGACAAAGGGGGAGAAACAATATAAATCACTAACATAAAGGAAAATGAGTTTCATCATCTCTTGGCTAGCACACACTTCACAAACAAGAGAATGGCTGCAAAAGGTAAACTTCAGGTATGAAACTCATATGATTTATATTTCCTTGATTTATATTTTGGAAATGTTTGTCATCTTCAAAAAGGGGGAGATTTTTGGCTAAATAGGATATTATTGTGACACTCTGATCCCCGTGCCATCTCTAATAACCCTAGAGACTGGGGAGTCACCCTCAGTAAACCACCCTTAACTCTTTTTTTTTTGTTGGTCAAAAATCATGTTGCTATATTACCAAAAACTTTAGGTACAGTAAGCACCCCCTAAAGAGGAAGCATAAATCTTGATACTCAACAAATGAGCAATCATGAACCAAAAAGAAACAAAGCATGACCTATGTGGAATACGACTAATGACCATCAAACACTCAGGCTAAAAGGGTTGAACCTGTACAGAGCCATGTGTTCAGCATGAAGAACACCCACAAATAATGAACACAAAGCACTGTAGTTAGAGCAACCCCTTCAGGGTGAAGTTCAGACGGAAACACATACCCATTACACATGATCAGGAGTCTTCAGATGTCTAGGACTTAGGGAGAAAGATCTCCTAGTCTGCATAGGATTAATCAAACATCTAATGTTTATATCAGACTCGTAACCCGACTGAAGGAGTCAAAGAATCAGGAATTCTGATGTTGGCATCACACTGAAACCTTTCTTCACTTGCATTAAGCCCACCTAAAAAGTGTGAAAAGAGGAGGCATAGATCAACCAACATATCCTTCATAACTCACTGACTGGCTTCAGAACAACAACCAGCTAATATGGAATTGAACCAAGAATGGTCCATGGAAATGTTGACTCAAGGTCAATTAGGTCAATGTTGACCCACGTCTAAATTGACTAAACCCGTGTTTTGATGATGACTAACCATTCCACATATTGGTGTCTAATGTCTTTACTTGAGTGATTTCAGATTAGGTATAGACACACTCCAAATGCCCTAACTTGCGCATATCAAATTGGAGAAAAGAGAAGTCAAAGTCATACAAGTGCATGTTTTTGTAATATGATGTATATCCATTAGAATCATGTTGTAAATCACTTGTAATGATTGTATGACTTGTAATTAAGCTTAGAAAAATATCAAGAGCAGTTAGATTGAAAATTAGAGCACTTTAGATGCAACTTTGAAAATCAATTACAGGCACTTGTTCGGTCGAGTTTCCCACCCTGAAACTCGACCGATCAACCTTGGTCGATTTTCTGAAGATTACATCGGTCGAGTTGTGCACCCACAGAACTCGACCGACTGGGTAGTAGGCCATTTCCAGTTGAGATGGTCGGTCAAGTTTCCTCAGAACAAACTTGACCGATCATTTGAACATCGGTTTGCCTACTGCTTGATCGGTCGAGTTACACCCATCAGAACTCGACCGATTGCACTGTACGGAAAAGTGCAGAAAAGTGTTTCTATCCGTTGTGGAGTTGCAACAAGTGAAAATAGATCCGTTGCAAGTCACAAAACGGCTAGTTTTCGTTCATAAGTGTTCCCAAAGGTTAAGAGGCATCCCCAGCTATAAATAGGACCCCTTGGGCTTCATTCCAAGGTTGAGCATTCATTGCAAACTCTATGTGAGGCTCCTATTCTATAGTTGAGTGCTTCCTACAGCCTCCTCTCTCTCTCTAATCTTAATCACTTGCTACATCCATTAGAGTGAGTAGGAAATCTGTAAGAGAGCTAGTCCTACATGTATATCTTGTGAGGCTCTCACTTCCACCACCTCCCCATCTCTCATTTGCAATCATGAAGATGAAGGTTCTCTCTCTTGTCCAAGAGAGGTGAAGAAGAACAAGGGAAGGCATCCCTTGGTGAAGATCAAGGCTGAAGACTTGGAGATAGAGTGGGTAAGCCCTTGGAGAAGGCAAAAGACTCAAGCTCAAGTAGGTAAGACCTTGGTGGAAGCTTCTCCGAGTGAAGGTGAAGTCAAAGGCGGAAGATCCAAGAAGAGTGGGTAATTCCTACAAGGCCGAAGCCTTGTGCAAGAGTGGGTAAGTCCTTGGAGAAGGCTGAAGACTCTTGCAAAGTGGGTAAGTCCTTGGTAAGGTTGAAGACTCTTTGTATTGGATAGGTAAGTCCTTTGTTGGTCATGTATTGTAAGTCTTATAAGTGGATATAAGAGTGTAATTGTTGGAAGTCCTAGAGGTTGACCTCTCTAGGCAAGTGGACTGACACACTTCTAGTTTGAAGTGTGGAACCACTCTAAATATCTTGTCTAATTGGTGCATGTTCAATCTCTCTTATCATTGCTATGCATGATTTAGTTGCACTCAAATTACCTATTTAGCAACCTTATCTTGTCATATATTTTGAAGGTTTAATGAATTTTGTGTAAGTGTTTTCAGCTCTATTCACCCCCCCCTCTAGAGCATCTAATCACCCATCTAGGATCCAACAGGAAAGATTGGCTCCTTTGTTGGACCTACATAGCCCCAGAACAACTAGACAGAATCACCAAGATTGTTAAAACAATCCTTGCGATCTCTCCATTCTTAGACTTAGGCTTTTCATCAATAGAGCCGACGCTGGTGAGTCCCTATGGAGGGAACCAAAACATCCATAAAGGAAGACCATCACAGCAGGATTAATAGCGGAGTGGCCACAGCGCAGTCTGATCTACTATTCTCAGTAGCATATCATCGAACACCTAAAGTGTCCATGCTAGCAGCAGCAGAGAACGCCAAAGAAGAGAAGAAGAAGGCGATGAGGGACCTCTTCATCTCAGTCTTCCCTCCTAAACCCAAAAAGTCAGAGAGAACAAGCCCGTGGCTAGTGAACTGGCGGGAACCAGAACCATCCTGGTGCTGCCGAGTGGACTCGACGTACCACCCTTAACTTTTTCTTTTCTTAAACACTTAAAATTTACCTAAAGGAGAATCTCATAATTTGGACAATACTTAAATCTTACTTAAACTTGTGGAAGCAAACTTACTATTTCTAAAGATTTAAAAGATACCTTAGAGTTTAAACAACATATTACACCTCACTTGCTGAATATAAAGTGCAACAGTTAATTAAAAACTAAATTACATATTACATTTCATTTCTCTCTCTACCATACCACATGCCCAAGGACTGAGGGGAAATGACTAAGAGACCTCTATCTAACTACGAACTATCTTCTAAGAACTTGGGTGATATGATCCTTCAGCTTCCTCATGCTGACGCTGACCTAAAAAATGTTTCAGTAGGTTGGTGAGCTACTGGCTCAGTGAATAGAATTTCACTCAACCATTGCAAATAACTCATTTTATGTTTATTAATTGGAATAAAATACAAGATAATACTATACTGAGAAGATCTAAGCAATATAATTTAAACAACATGAGATGTCAACATTTCATTATAATAACAATTGTTGTAAAGTTGTAGATACAATTAATTAATAGAAAATACTGAAATTTCATTTAAAGGACAACTGATGTGAAACTAACTCAAACCTTTCTTAACACTTTAACTTATAAGAAACTCTGTGAACTATATGAACATATTTTATCTTATGCGTTGATCATATGCAGTGTACTCTACATATGAAGACTCGTAGCGAACTACGATCCCACCGTACAAGACTTAGCCGACACCCCGAGATAGCTAAGTCTGACTGTTGTCCTGGTCTGTAATAGGAAAACTGGCTCTCTGGCCTTGGCACTCCTATGGTGTTGTAAACTGGACTCCTCCTCTACGCTGAGTACACAAGCGGAGGGTCTGAGACGCTTTGTGGGCCTCAACTTGGTACACTCTGTGGGTACCTCTGGGTTACCACTGAGACTTCTGATTCATGTTGGGTAACCAATCTTTTCTTAGGAGACTTCCTCAAGGGCTTCGTCTCCCCACACGCTCTGTGGGTGCATTCTGACCCCCGTATACTGGACACACTGCCAGGGTAGGTCGTTTCTGTTGGGTTTTAGGGGAGACAGAGAAGGCAGTGGAAACAAAAATTTCTCCCCCAACCCATACCGAGGAAACGCGTCAACGTCTATATAATAGGAAAGGATGGTTTGCGGAATCATACCTTGTCCCGAGGCTTGCTCGGCGACAATACCTCGCGCAATGCGCGGTCTTGAACTCCGAACTTCGACGGTGTCTGTGCAGCTCCTGGTCGCATCGGGACTGACAACTCCTACTCGAACCGGACTGTCAGATGACAGTTGTCCTCCTAAGCGGCAGTGTCCTCCCACCTCTGTAGTGGTCCACACGGACCACCTAGAACTCCACTCTCCTTGTCCCACAAGGAAGTGGAAGGAGTCGCACCCTCCTGTTGACGTACTAGTCACCAACACGCTCTCCTGCCTCCTGTTGCAATTGCAGTTGTCCTTCCCTTGCTGCACCTCCCTTTTGCGGGAAGCACTTGCTCGGGCTCTCTCACGGTTACCAAAACCAGAGAGAACGACAACTTGCAGAGCAACTGGTTGCACTGAGCTGTACTTTGAGAAGCTCCCAATACCCCTATATATATAGGAGAGTCATGGGATAGGGTTCTCCATCCCGGGCAATGCGGGACTAACGCAGGAGTAGAAGGGTTCGAGAATTTTCCACAAAAAGCAACCGGTTCGCAACTTGAAATGATCGGTTCATAACTGAACCGATCGGTTCGGCCATTGAGCCGATCGGTTGGACCTGAGCCAATCGTTTGGGGCACTCCAACCAATTGGTTGGTGCCCTGAACCGATCGGTTCATGGTCCTAATCCGGCTCAAAAAGACTTTCCTTGTTTCTTTCCCAATTGGTATCGAATACCAATATTATTCCCAATCAAATTGGCAATTTGAAACCAAAGGAAAATTCTTGCCGACATGACTTTTCCCAACTGGTCGGTTGCACCAGTTGAGCCGATCGGTTCAACCCTTGAACCGGTCGTTTCAACCTGGGCATGAGCCGATTGGCATGGACACTCCAGCCGACCGGTTCAGCAACCTCAGCCGACCGGTTCATCACATGAGCCAATCGGTTGGGAGTACAGGTTGGGTAAAATCAGTCAAATGCGATTTCAATCAATCTGATACTCCAATCAATGCGTCCAACATCTTGAACCATACAATATTGAGCCATCGAATGATTGAGTGTTTAATTGAACTACTAAACTCCTTTAGTAATCAATCTAAACACTGCTTTGTGGACAAAACTCCTCTTCCAGGTTAAATCCTATGTGTGTGACCCTACAGGTCCATTTCACGTTGGCAGTGAAAGTCCATAACACTTATGACTTCACAAGCAAAGAGCGGCGCCTAGTCACACATCAGTGCTACCCAAGTGAAAGTAGAAAGTTGGAGAACAACTTTCATCCTACAATCCGTGAATGGTGTTACAGCAAATGTATAATTCCTTTGTCCCTGATATCCCGAATGAACTCGAGACATGGAACAGTCATCATGTCAATGTTCATTCACTTCTTTGATCTCAGAGTAGACTGGAAGAGATATGTATGACATCAGTATCATATACTGATTCACACATGCGTGCACGCCTTTCTCAATCCTACTCATCAAGTGGTCATGGATATCAAACTCCCTCAGGAGGGACAAATCCCATATCTATCACTCGCCCCTCAAAAGCCTCATGTGTCAAAGCCACCCAATCATCACCTTTATAACAACCCATGTTTCAGGACTGCGTTTGATGATGTCAAAGTGTGCCCAACGACATGTGTTGAGTGCAGTGATTTTAGGTCTAAGAATCACACTCACCACCATCACTGTGAGTACTGACTGTGACTACCATCTCATGGTTCCATGTGTCAAACTCACAGTGGGTCTGTCTGGTACCTTGTTCTCTAACAAGTACATATGTGTTTGGTTTGATATCTCTATATCATGACTAATGAGATTCTGTCATCAACCAACACCACAATCTAGTCTTGTGTGTCATTGTTGTCTATCTACCTTCCACAATGACATCCGACTAGGGACATAACAAGAATGTACAAACTCTTAGCATCCGTATGATCTCATCATTCATGTCCTTAACCTGAAAGCATACGTCATTGAGTACTGTCATTCTCTAGACATTCAATCTGTTCTATCACTATCTCATATGACTGAACCAGAAAGAATTGGAAGCTCGCCTTTGATGTTTATCAAATCAATCTTAATGTATCCCACCAATCATCCCATGATTGGCTCTCAGGGCATACATACCAACAGACTCCCACTTGCACTGCGAGCCAATCACCCATGAATCATATTCATAGTGATCTTCAAACATGTCCCACATGTTATTGTGCTCTTAGTGCCATCATAGTGAGTAATGGCAACACCTTGCCAAAGTCTGTACAAATTGCATGTCTCACATCTCTTCGATGTACGTCAAACGTATGAGATGGAGTTGCCGTAATATGTGATCTAGTATTCCTTTGCTAACTTTTAGCCACATTGTATGATCAAGGATTCCAGACTTATCATCAATTAGTGGAATATAAGCTCATCCTATGAACTTTCAGATCCATATAGTATCCACTGTTGTTTACTAATACATAGATACTCGGCATTTCCCTTTTTCAAATGGCTTTATTGGAACACTTCCAATTATCAACAAACTTTCACTTTTATACATCTTATGTATATTTTGCGATTAATTTTCTGTCCTTACGGAAGTTCGCATCAATGTAACTCTTTACATCGAACTCTTCCTTATCTCCATAGAACTAGTACTTCACAAGAACTTATCAAGTTCTCATGGTATTCCAGTAACCCTTACTGGAAATAGACAGACATCCACTCGTCATGTCACACATACGAGTTACCAAGATGAGCACATCATATTGCCATGTCCTACATACAAGATGATGAATGCATTTTATTCTTGCCATGTCATACATGCAAGATAATGGGATGTTTACATACATGATAGATCCATATCTATTCTTAGTGTTCCCATTCTTCATAAGAATTGGACACTTGGCCTTGGGATACTAACTCCATGTAACATGGACAAGTTTTCTCCCACTGAATCTGTGCATACTGAACACTTCAGTACATATTGCCAATGTATGCTCTCTCTTTCCAGGTCAAAAGATTTTCGAGAACTATCTCTATAGATCTCTATTCCTATCACATAGGAAACATCTCTATCTTCCTTAAAGATAATTTCCACATTAGGATTTCCAATCTAGAACATTTCCATTTCACATCAATATGTGGAATGTGAACACGCTCCCACTAAATCACAGATCCCTTCTTTATCTTTGACATATCAGTCAAACCCTTTGACTATATCATCAAAATAAAGATCCAATTTTGAGTTGCTTGTACTCAATCAATCACATTGATTAGTCCATTGTAACTTATAGACTTCATTTGCATTAGTGGATTCATAAACCTTATAGGTTGTGTCACGTACACATCCTGGTTTTATTCCTCATAGGAATGCGGTTTTAGTATCCATATGCCAAATGTTTTAGCCATTAAGTTGCAATCAACAAGCATCATCCTTCTCAAAATGTTATCCATGTGTCTTAACACTTAAGACTCATCTGCACTTATGGATATGATCCAATGAGTGCTACCATCAAGGCCATACCTTATGGTTCACATGGAAGTCATTTAGGATGTAATGGTTTTAAACCATAACTCAAGATTCGGTTCCTCATATTCATCTTGATAGTTGATTCATCATATGAACAACTCATCACATAGATAATTGAGGTGTATCTGTTAAAATATAAGAACTCACAACCCTTGTGATTCTTAATTTCTTTTATTAGTGTGGGGTATTCATTTATTAAGAAGAATTAAGTTATTTGATAATCATTCTCTAACTCCTTAGAGTATGATTCCTTCTTGATTCAGACATCACCATGCCTTAATCATGAGTTCACTATGATACACTATCATAATCACTCATAAGGATCTCAAACATTTGGTCCAAGTATTTCATTCATTGATCTCATCAAGAATTAATACTTTACCAAATTTGTACTTCATTTATAATAATCTTGAACACTTCAAGATATTCAAATTGGTATTTCTCTAAATACCATTTGAAGTATTAGCATTTATTCCAATAGGTATGTAAATACATCACATGTATTATACCTAATAGGATAATCATTCTCCACTACATTAGTGAATATTGATTAATCATGTCCAAGATATTCATGTCCCTTACTGGTTCTCTAACCAAAAGAGTCTAGTTTTATCCATCACATGGAAACTAGAAATGAATTTCTCATGATTAATGCTAATTAAATTGTTTGAGTTATCTATAACTTTTAGGTATCGTCTTATCTTATGCAAATCAAATATCACAAGATAAATAAGGCATTGCCACAAAGATCATATCTTTAAGATTGAAAACACAACTTTATTGATTGCCATCATTGTCATACAATATGCAAAAATAAAGTGTTTCTATCTATTGTCAAGTATGAAATAGCAGTTCATAACTGTATTACATGCCTTATTAGCTGAAAATAAACTAAAGTATTCCTATCTATAAAGGCAACACTTGCCCCAAGTAAGAATGCTTTACACTTTATATCTTGGTATCATATACCTCAAAAAGTGTTACAAGTTTATTTACATGACACCTTCAAGTAGAGGCTTCAGTTGCCTCCTTCTTTTGTTCTTCCAGGTAGAGAGGACAATTCCTTTTCCAATGTCCTGGCTTTTGACAATGGTGGCAATTTCCTTTCTTGGTTACGCCTCCCTTGGCCTTGAGAGCTGAAGATGGCTTGGACTCATGGCTAGCTTCAGTTCTTTCTTAGCTTTGCCTTTACCCTTGCGCTTGGACTTGCCTTTCTTGCTCGTGATCACCATCACGAACTTAGGCTTGTCCTTCTTCATCTGTAACTCGGCTGTCCTCAACATGCCCAACAACTCTGACAGTGGCCTATCAAAGTTGTTCATGTTGTAGTTCATCACAAACTGACTGTAAGATTCTGGCAACGATTGTAGTATCACGTCAGTAGCCAACTCTTGGCTCAGTGGAAATCCCAGTCTCTGCAGGTTCTCCACATACCCAATCATCTTGAGTGTGTAAGGACCAACTGGATCTCCTTCTGTCATGACGCACTTGAACAGCGCCCTAGAAACATTGTACCTCTCTTGTCGTGCCTGATCTTCATACATGTTCCTAAGATGCAGAATCATCTCTATGACACCCATGTTCTCATGTTGCCTCTGCAACTCATGGTTCATTGAACATAGCATCAAGCACTTTGCATCAATGGCATCATCAGAATGCTTCTTGTAAGCATCCCTTTCTGCCTTTGGTTCATTAGGAGCGGGTTCCTCTGGAATTGGAGTATCCAGGACATAGAGCTTGCGCTCTTGAGTGAGAACAATTCTCAATGTCTGATACCAGTCGTGAAAGTTTGTCCCATTTAGCTTGTCCTTCTCAAGGACCGATCGCAAAGAAAAGTTATTGTTGTTTGTTGCCATTTGAACTACAAAAAGGAAAATATGCAATTTTAGTCCAAAACTCATTTTTGACTTATTTGATTGATTTGAAAGTTTGACGATATAATTAGGCCTTTAATTAATTATCGCTCCCACTATTTTACTTCAAATTGATAGCCCTCACCATCAATTCGGAAGATTGCAGCGTACAATCTTCTAGTGGGCAAGATCCTGAAATCCTCTAAGTCATGGACTAGCTTGGGTTGTCACCCACAACATAGATCTCTCAGGTAGGCAACTTTTGCCAATTGCATCATATGAAACTCTTGATAAGATGTCATCTACAACTCCTTGCAATGATCATCTCCATGCCTCAAGGCGCTAGATCCTATCTAGGTCACCTTGTTAAGTCTGACCCAAAGCAAACACGATGAACATGCACCCTGCTTGGGCAGACCCACACATTCATCCTTCACGCTTCCACGAGATAGACGGTGCACCACGCTTGGGCGTGCCCACACTTGGTCGATCAAGTTTTTCACGTGTGTCGCATTTGGAAGGCATCTAAAACTTAATATTTTAATGAGGGATTTGGTTTTATATACATATACATATCCAATCACCACAATACATAGTACGTATCATATACATGCTATATCCCACAGAAAACATGCACAAACGATAAAAAAGCGATGATTATGGACATCCTAATGTGATTCCTCGAGCCAAGAGGAATCACGGTCATCTAGGTCTACATCACATGCAACCTGTACAAGATGAACTCTGTGCCTTGCCATCCGAGTAGATCAACTCATTACATGAATGATATGTACTCTTCAGCCGGTCGTCTGGGTGCCACCAGCCGATCGGTTGGCTCCTCCAACCGATCGGTTCGCCTGGTCGTCGTGCATCTCGTCATGTTCGCCACCCGCTCGTCTCGCTCCTCGAACCGGTCATCAACCGATCGGTTCACTCCTTGAACCGACCGTCTGGAAGGTCAACCGATCGGTTCACTCCTTGAACCGACCGTCTGAACAGTCGTCTTGATGTCCGCCGGCCTTTGACATAACAGGAAATAAAATCCTATTCTATTTATTACATTACTTTAAAAGGAAACCCCGTGTTACATTCGGGGGGAGCAAAGGTAGGAAAGAATCTCGAATTATTTCGAGTTACATCAGGAATAAGAGAGGGAAGATCGGTGCGCAGACCGAGATGCAAGCAACCACACACAACCAATCACAGATAGGGGTTTATAGGCCATAATCATGCTACATACATCCACCACAAAACTCGTTTAAGGGCGACGCGTATCGAGTGCATTAATAATACATATCATATATGTAATTAGGAATTTGTGGATTTAGGATTGGACATGCATAAAGCCTATATTATTCGCATCGTATGCAATAAATAAAGGCGATAAACCAAAATTGATCATATCGATATTCCTAAAATATAGAACAGCTGACGTGGCTCTGATACCACTGTTGGGTTTTAGGGGAGACAGAGAAGGCAGCGGAAACAAAAATTTCTCCCCCAACTCATACCGAGGAAACGCGTCAACGTCTATATAATAGGAAAGGATGGTTTACGGAATCATACCTTATCCCGAGGCTTGCTCGGCGACAATACCTCGCGCAATGCGCGGTCTTCAACTCCGGACTTCGACGGTGTCTGTGCAGCTCCTGGTCGCACCGGGACTGACAACTCCTACTCGAACCGGACTGTCGGATGATAGTTGTCCTCCTAAGCGGCAGTGTCCTCCCGCCTCTGTAGTGGTCCACACGGACCACCTGGAACTCCACTCTCCTTGTCCCACAAGGAAGTGGAAGGAGTCACACCCTCCTGTTGACGTACTAGTCGCCAACACGCTCTCCTGTCTCCTGTTGCAATTGCAGTTGTCCTTCCCTTTCTGCACCTCCCTTTTGCGGGAAGCACTTGCTCGGGCTCTCTCACGGTTACCAAAACCAGAGAGAACGACAACTTGCAGAGCAACTGGTTGCACTGAGCTGTACTTTGAGAAGCCCCCAATACCCCTATATATATAGGAGAGTCATGGGACAGGGTTCTCCATCCCGGGCAATGCGGGACTAACACAGGAGTAGAAGGGTTTGAAAATTTTCCACAAAAAGCAACCGGTTCGCAACTTGAAATGATCGGTTCATAACTGAACCGATCGGTTCGGCCATTGAGCCGATCGGTTGGACCTGAGCCGATCGTTTGGGGCACTCCAACCGATCGGTTGGTGCCCTGAGCCGATCGGTTCATGGTCCTAATCCGGCTCAAAAAGACTTTCCTTGTTTCTTTCACAATTGGTATCGAATACCAATATTATTCCCAATCAAATTGGCAATTTGAAACCAAAGGAAAATTCTTGCCGACATGACTTTTCCCAACTGGTCGGTTGCACCAGTTGAGCCGATCGGTTCAACCCTTGAACCGGTCGTTTCAACCTGGACATGAGCCGATCGACCTGGACACTCCAGCCGACCGGTTCAGCAACCTCAGCCGACCGGTTCATCACATGAGCCGATCGGTTGGGAGTACAGGTTGGGCAAAATCAGTCAAATGCGATTTCAATCAATCTGATACTCCAATCAATGCGTCCAACATCTTGAACCATACAATATTGAGCCATCGACTGATTGAGTGTTTAATTGAACTACTAAACTCCTTTAGTAATCAATCTAAACACTGCTTTGTGGACAAAACTCCTCTTCCAGGTTAAATCCTATGTGTGTGACCCTGCAGGTCCATTTCACGTTGGCAGTGAAAGTCCATAACACTTATGACTTCAGAAGCAAAGAGCGGTGCCTAGTCACACATCAGTGCTACCCAAGTGAAAGTAGAAAGTTGGAGAACAACTTTCATCCTACAATCCGTGAATGGTGTTACAGCGAATGTATAATTCCTTTGTCGCTGATATCCCGAATGAACTCGAGGCATGGAACAGTCATCCTGTCAATGTTCATTCACTTCCTTGATCTCAGAGTAGACTGGAAGAGATATGTATGACATCAGTATCATATATTGATTCACACATGCGTGCACGCCTTTCTCAATCCTACTCATCAAGTGGCCATGGATATCAAACTCCCTCAGGAGGGACAAATCCCATATCTATCACTCACCCCTCAAAAGCCCCATGTGTCAAAGCCACCCAATCATCACCTTTATAACAACCCATGTTTCAGGACTGCGTTTGATGATGTCAAAGTGTGCCCAACGACATGTGTTGAGTGCACTGATTTCAGGTCTAAGAATCACACTCACCACCATCACTGTGAGTACTGACTGTGACTACCATCTCATGGTTCCATGTGTCAAACTCACGGTGGGTCTGTCCGGTACCTTGTTCTCTAACAAGTACCTATGTGTTTGGTTTGATATCTCTATATCATGACTAATGAGATTCTGTCATCAACCAATACCACAATCTAGTCTTGTGTGTCATTGTTGTCTATCTACCTTCCACAATGACATCCGACTAGGGACATAACAAGAATGTAAAAACTCTTAGCATCTGTATGATCTCATCGTTCAGGTCCTTAACCTGAAAGCATACGTCATTGAGTATTGTCATTCTCTAGACATTCAATCTGTTCTATCACTATCTCATATGACTGAACCAGAAAGAATTGGAAGCTCTCCTTTGATGTTTATCAAATCAATCTTAATGTATCCCACCAATCATCCCATGATTGGCTCTCAGGGCATACATACCAACAGTTTCATCCCTAAGGCACAGACCTCTCAAAGAGATTCTTTGGTGTCAGGGCCCTTAATCTATTATTTTATTATCCTAGAAAATCTCTTACTACATTGCATCTCTCTCTTTCTTATTCTTGGCTTTGGTATCTCTATGGTACCGAGTCTATTTATCTAAAACTTATAAATACAACATGTATATCATTTGTAACTTGGCAGTGCAATATGCTCAAACACTGTAATTTACTGATACATCAACATATTGTACTTGCAGGTAGAATTAAATAAATAGAATACTTGTCAACTTGGCACATACATACTGAAATCATGCAATTAAACATCTTAATATATTGATAAGGGTTGATTACTCAACATATGAGAAATCATCAGTAGCACTTGTAAATTATCTGAAATTCCTAGAAAAACATGCACATCAATCCTAATTCTGAGTTGTGCATCACATAACTCAATTAAGAGTTAATTACTTATCATGGCACGATTCATTGATAACAACTGAGGATTTCTTGTGATATCCTTGAGAAACGTGTCAATCCGTACTAATACTAAATCATACACATTAATTGTAATCGAGAGCGTGCAACTAGGTTTCCATTGACATTTTCATGCCATCGTCATTTCTTTGAAATCATGCATCAAATTAATTACTAAAATTGTATAGCTTGGGTTTATACCCAAACTGTACAGTTACTGGTAGTGTGCTACTATTTTCCACTTTTAAACTGAGCAAATTAGGTTTTGATCAACCATATAATTCCACAAATCCAAATCATACTAAATCGATTAATAATTTGGGTCGGGCAAACGTAAATAAGAAAACGTAAAATTTAACGTCAGGCGATGCCAACACTGCACAACACCTGTGTATATGTTGTTAACTGTGAAAAACATAGATAGAACCAAAATTGACCATTTCATGGAGTTAATACTTGCTTTGGGGAGTGAGATTCTACTCACCGCAGTTTGAGATGTCTGAATTCGACTAGAAACGTGTCCAGAGACTAGTTTCCGGGTACACACAGGTCTACTTCTACCTTGGAATAACCTGGAATTCAACCTGTTGCAATCGAACAGTAGCTTCCTCACGCACAGGTCGAAAGGGGAAGCTAGCTGAGTGCTAGATCGTGGCTGGAGCTGGGAATTTGTGTTTAGGCCTCAAGGCCGGACTCAAAGGCATTGCTTGGTGCTGCTCTTCACCCAGAATGGCCCTGGTTCGGACCTGTTGCAAGCAACAGGTGATTTGCTCATGCACAGGTGGAAGAGAAACCTTGGTTGGGTGCCTAAATGCAGCTAGGAGCTGTGGATTCCTGCTAGGGCCTCAAGGCCGAACTTGATGGCATCGTTTCGGAGTCTTGGTTGCACCCAAAAGGGCCTCTAGCCAGCACCCTGCTGTTTGCTGGCACAACACCTACTGTTGGTCATCCGCTGCTTGCTCAAGTAGGTAGGGGCGCCACTAGGGTGAGGTAGAGGAGGAAGGAGAAGGGTAGAGGAAGGAGAAGGGTAGACAGGGCGCCACAGATCGAAGCTAAGGCTCAAGAAGTCGCCCCTAATTTCTCCTTTGTTGCGGCCGATCGGGCTAGCAGCTGCTCTGTGCGCCACTTCAAGCGGTTCTGTTCTATCAGGTGAAGAGATAAGGAAGAAAGGGAAAAGAAAGGAAATTATAGCCAAAAACTGAAAAAATTGCAACCAAGTCCAAGAAAACTAGAAAACATCATATATTTTGCCTCGGTGGTCCAAATCGAGTGATTCCTTTTTCAAAAGTTCAAGCGTGAAATCCTTTACAACATCAAGGCAAGAAATTATGCTTATTATACTGTAACACTTGATCAAAGAACTAATCACATCTGTGAGTACTTAACTTAACTTAATCAACTTAATGATGCACTAAGTGTTGTGCTTACTTAACTTAATCATCTTAATGATGTTGTGATCATTGAACTTAATAGTTAGCTTTGGAGTGGGTCATAACAATGTCCCTCACTTGTAAGAATTTTGTCCCAAAATTCCTAAAAGAGAAAAGGAAACATGTTACACATCTCCGACTCAAGCTCCCACGTGGCTTCCTCTAGGTTCTGGTTCCTCCATAGAACTTTTACTAATGGTATCTCGCGATTCTTGAGTTTCTTGATCCTTCGATCAAATATTTGAACTGGTCCTTCAACATAGGACACATCTGATCTGAGTTGTATAGGTTGTGGGTCCACTATCTTCTCTGTACCAGGGTAACACTTCTTCAGCATCAATACATGACACACAACATGTAGATTAGCCAACTCAGATGGCAAATCCAACCTGTAGGCTACAGGTCCAATCCTCTCAGTGACAGGATATGGGCCCATAAACCTAGGAGTCAATTTGCCTCTCTTGCCAAACCTCAACACTCCTTTCTATGGTGAAACTTTCAAATACACTTCATCACCAACCTCAAACTCAAGAGGTCTACGTCTCTTCTCAGCGTAACTCTTCTACCTATCATGTGCAGCTTTTAACTATTCTCTGATCACTGTAATCTTTTCTGTAGTCAAATCCACTATCCCTGGTCCAAGAATCTCTTTTTCACCCACCTCGTACCAACATATGGGTGATCTACACTTTCTGCCATACAAAGCTTCATACGGGGCCATACGAAGACTGGAATGGTGACTATTGTTGTATGCAAACTCTATAAGACTCAAATGTTCTTCCCAACTTCCACTGAAATGCAAGACTCGTGCTCTCAGCATGTCCTCAAGAGTCTGAATGGTCCTCTCAGACTGACCATCCTTCTACGGGTGAAAAGCTGTACTGAACCTCAACTTTGTGCCCAAAGCACGATGCAGCTGATTCTAAAACTTGGATGTGAATTTAGGATCTCTATCTGATATAATTGAAACTGGAATACCATACAGCCTGACTATCTCATCCACATATATCTTAGCCAACTTTGGGACATCAAAAGTTGACTTAACAGGAAGAAAGTGAGCAGACTTAGTCACTCTATCCACAATCACCTATATCGAGTCACAACCTCTAGGTGTCCTGGGAAACCCTACCACAAAATCCATTGTGATATGTTCCCACTTCCACTCTGGTATAGGAAGAGATTGCAAGGTACCTACATGTTTTTAATGCTTAGCCTTAACCTGCTGGCACACACTACATCTAGCCACGTACTTAGCTACATCCTTCTTCATACCTAACCACCAGTATAATTCCTTGAGATTCATGTACATGTTAGTGTTACTTGGATGCATAACGTACATCAATGCATGTGCTTCCTCAAGAATCTGTTCTTTCAAATCACTGTCTCCAGGTACACACAACCTATCATGCTGATACAACAAACCATCATCTGAAAACTTGAACTCTGGTCTTTTTCCCTTTGTCATATCCTGCATGATCTGCTGTAACTCACTGTCACTCTACTGAAGTTCCTTGATCTGATCATATAAAGTAGGATTGACTTGCATCTGTGCAATCAAACCACTATGCTCTGTCACCCCTAAGTCTAAGTTCAACTTCTGCATTTCTACTAGTAGGTCTCTCTTGAAACATGCCATAGAGAATGCATCAACTGTTGAACTTGACTTCCTGATGAGGGCTTCTGCTACCACATTCGCCTTATCAGGATGATAATCTATCGTCACATCATAATCCTTGATCAATTCTAACCATCTCCGCTTTCTAAGATTCAGATCCTTCTGGGTAAAGATATATTTCAAACTCTTATGATACGTAAACACCTGGAACGTCTCACCATAAAGATAGTGATGCCATGTCTTAAGAGCTAGAACTACAGCGGCTAACTCCAAATCACGTGTCAGGTAATTCTCCTCATTCTATGCTACTTACTTCTTATTACTTATCCTTCTCATTTTGATCATATAGAATAAACATCCCTAAAATTGAAACACACAAGGTAAGAATAGATTATTCCTCATTCTTATTATTAATGTAAGAATTTATTTCATAACACACTTCACTTATATTATATTTCTCCTTTTGTTAAAAACACACTTGTTATATTTCAAATTTATATCTTACTCTTTTCTCCGAGTCATTTTCATATTGTTTATCTACCTTTCAGATTAGCTACCTTTAAACCCTGGATTTTATTAGTACTAGCTTACCTTTCATAGTGAAAATCTCATGATTTTATTTTATAGAGATGATAGTATTCAAGGCCAATTCGCTAGTGACATCCCTTGAACTACTACAACTCTAAACATTTTAGGGTTTGGTCCTTATCAGTAACATAGCGTTATTATGACATGACTTTGCTCCCTTAGTTTGAAGTTCAAACTTTGGATCTCATAAGTTTTACCAAAGTCATCCTTCTTGAATATAGTCTACCTTTGTATGACTCATTCATTTTCTAAATTACATGTTTGTTCTTTATTTTAGGAACTAGTTTGTTAGCAGATGCCCTCAGCAGGAAGTCAAGTTCAACATCTGATGTATTCTCTATGGCATGTTTCAAGAGAGACCTGCTAGTAGAAATGCAGAATTTGAACTTAGACTTAGGGGTGACTGAGCAGAGTGGTTTGATTGCACAGATGCAAGTCAAGCCTACCTTTTTATGATTAGATTAAATAACTTCAGCAGAATGACAGTGAGTTACAACAGATCATGCATGACATGATAGAGGGGGAAAAGACCAGAGTTCAGGTTTTCAGATGATGGTCTGTTGTATCAGCATAACAGGTTGTGTATATCTAGAAATAGTGATTTGAAAGAGCAGATTCTTGAGGAAGCACATACATCGATGTATGCTATGCATCTAGGCAACACTAAGATGTACAAGAATCTCAAGGAGTTGTATTGGTAGCCTGGTATGAAGAGGGATGTAGCTGAGTATGTGGCTAGGTACAGCGTGTGTCAACAGGTTAAGGCTGAGCACCAAAAACCTATAGGTACCTTGCAATCTCTTCCTATACCAGAGTGGAAGTGGGAACATATCACTATGGATTTTGTGGTAGGGTTACCCAGGACACCTAGAGGTTGTGACTCTATATGGATGATTGTGGATAGACTGACTAAGTATGTTCATTTTCTTCCTGTTAAGTCAACCTATGATGTTCCAAAGCTGGATAAGATATATGTGGATGAGATAGTTAGGTTGCATGGTATTCCGGTTTCAATAATATCAGATAGAGATCCTAAGTTTACATCTAGGTTTTGGGATCAGTGGCATCGTGCTTTGGGCACAAAGTTGAGGTTCAGTACAACTTTTCACCCACAGACAGATGGTCAGTCAGAGAGGACCATTCAGACTCTTGAGGATATGCTAAGAGCATGTGTCTTGCATTTCAATGGAAGTTGGGAAGAACACTTGAGCCTTATAGAGTTTTCATATAATAATAGTCACCATTCCAACCTTGGTATGACACCATATGAAGCTCTATATGGTAGAAAGTGTAGATCACCCATATGTTGGTATGAGGTGGGTGATAAGCAAATTCTTGGACCAGAGATAGTGGATTTGACTACCAAGAAGATTGCAGTGATCAGAATATAGTTGAAAGCTGCATAGGACAGGCAGAAGAGTTACGCTGAGAAGATGCATCAACCTCTTGAGTTTTAGGTTGGTGATGAAGTGTATCTGAAGGTTTCACCATGGAAGGGAGTACTGAGGTTTGGTAAGAGAGGTACACTGACTCCTAGGTTTATGGGCCCATATCCTATCATTGAGAGGATTGGACCTGTAGACGATTGTTGGAATTGTCATCTAAGTTGGCTAATCTACATGACGTGTTCCATGTATCGGTGCTGAAGAAGTGTTACCCTGGTACAGAGAAGACAGTGGACCCAGAACCTGCTCAGCTCAGACCAGATGTGTCCTGTGTTGAAGGACCAGTACAGATAGTTGATCGAAGGATCAAGAAGCTCAAGAATCGCGAGATACCGTTGGTGAAGGTTTTGTGGAGGAACCATAACCTAGAGGAAGCCACGTGGGAGCTTGAGTCCGAGATGCGTAACAAGTTTCCTTTTCTCTTTTAGGAATTTTGGGATGAAATTCTTATAAGGGAGGGAGATTGTTATAACCCACACTAAAAATTAACTAGTAAGCATGCTAATCACAAAATTAATAAGTTAATTAAGTTGAATTAAGTACTCATAGATGCAATTTCAGTCTAAGTAACACGATTTATTTCCTTGAGGTTGTATAGAATTTCACGCTTGAAATTTTGCAAAAAGAATCACCTCAATCGGACACTCGAGGCGAGAGTTACGGCATTTTCAGGAATTGCGGACTTAAGATGCAAATTTTCCATTATTTGGCTATTAACTCCCCTTTATTTCCTTTCCCTTATATCCTTCTTTCTCATCCTGATCGAGCACCGCCCCAGGACCAACGCACAAAGTGCTCGACCAGCCGCAGTAGGGAGAAGGGTGGGTGGCCGTTTTGGCCCCCCCTAGCCTCGAATCAGCCGCGCCAACCTCCTCTCCTCCTTCCTCTTCTTCTTCCTCTTCTATTTCCCTCCTTCCTCGTGCCCCAGCGGTGCCCTAGCAGCACCCGCACCTTGCCCCGACCTATAGATCAACAGTGGCCGACCTGCTGCTCATCTGCGGCTGTGTGTGTGACCAGCAGCCAAAGGAAACAGAGGGGGCGACTCCATAGCACCCACCCCCCCTCCCCCGAGCCAACCGAGCAACCACCTCCATTCTCCCCTTCTTCCTCCACCAACTACGGCGCCCCAACCTGCTGGGCGGCGCCCCACCTTGTCCAAACAGCAGCAGCTGTGTTTTGTGGCCGTAAGCCACCTGGGGTGCGAGCAAGCATCGAGGAACGATGACTTGAACCCGTCCTTGAGGTCCAAGCATGAAGTAAAGTGGAGCAAAGCTCAAATCCAGAGTTGCGTGGTGTGCTAAGTTCGAAATCAGGGCTGTCCGGAGGTAGAAGACGACCCCGCTGATGCCCGGAAACTGGCTTTTGGATGTGTTCTCAGTTGTATTTGGACATCTTGAACCGTGAGTAGAATTTCCCTCTCATTCGCGAATAATTGGACGTTTCTGTTAAAAGCAGTGTTATTCGCAGATGTGTGTTTACGTAGGGCAGTGCCGGCACCGCTCCACTCTTAATAATTAATGTTTGTTCGACGCCAATTAGTTGACTGATATATGCGATGTGATTTAGAAAAAATTCATAATTGATCGAAACCTAATTTACTCGATTAAATGTCGAAAACAATAGTGCACAACCAGAAACTGGAAAGTCTGGGTATAAACCCAGACTGTACGATTTTAATAAATTAAATGATGCGTGATTACAAACAAATGACGATGATGTGAAAAATATTCAAAGAAAACCTAGATGCACGCTCTAGGTCATATTTAATGTGAATGGTTTAATATTTACTCAAATTGACACACTTCTCGAAGATATTATTAGAAAATCCTGATTATTAATAATAATTTGTGCCATGATAATGATTTAACTCTTATTTGAGTGATGAGATGTTCAACTCAAGAAATCATTTGAAATTTCAATTAATATTAATAATTCATGACATGATGAGTAATTATAAACTTAATTAAGTTATGTGATGCATAGTTCAAGATTTGGGTTATTGCGTATGTTTATATGTTGAATCTTGCCATGACAAGTAAATTAATCTTTAATTGAGTTACATGATGCTCAACCCATAATTTAGGTTGATGTGCACAATTATCGAGGAATTTTAGATAATTTACAAGTGATGCTGACAATTTCATATATATTGAGTAAATAACTCTTTTTTTTTAGAAAATTGGGTAAGTGTATTCCAAAAACCCCCGAAATGTGGGGAGGACAAAGTTACAAGCCACACCCAAACATGTGACTACACACTCCTAAGAATTTGTTACAGAAGATCCCAATTCTTAGCTATTATAGGAGAAAATTTGAGACAAGATTTAAAAGTAAAATACATTCTCTTGATCTCTAGAGCAAGACAATTGAAGATGACGACAAAGTGAGAAGTGCCACCATTATGCAACCTTTTATTACGCTCCTCCCAAATGAAGTGGACAACACCAGTGATGGCCCAAAGTTTAATGATTCTGGATTGCTTAGATCTTTTACCAAGGTCTGTAAGACATCCATATAGAGAATATGAGATCTAATGTTGAGTTTAAGTTGAGCTCAACCCCAAATATATTTCCAGTATTTACAGCCCTCAAATAAATGAGCTATCGAGTCATTGTGTTGACCACACAGTAAGCATGCAGGAACAGGTACCCCCGACCAGGAACTAATCTTTTCCATAGTAGGAAGGACATAATCTTTTCCATAGTAGGAGGGACATTTGTGAGTGCTCTAAAGGTAGTAAGACTCCATCTAGGATAATGCTTGGAGAGCCAAATATTTCCATAAGCCTTATCAGATGGACGTTTTTGTCTTGCATTTCCCCACAGATCCCTGCCCTCCCATACAGAGAAGGAAGGCCAAAGAGCCACCATACGTCTATGGCAAGTAGAGCCATTCCTGGAAACAGTAGTCAAGGTATCACCATACCTACAAGAAAACCATGAGCTTCATATACATTGAGCTTGGGTGAACCTTTTAATGCGACGTAAAGTATGGTAATCTGCAAGTTCATCAAGTCTCTTTAGTCCCAAACCGCCTTCATAAAGCGGATGCTAGTCGTGACCAACAAGAGGGATGCACCGAGCTACCCCAAAGGAAATAAAAAAGCAGCAACTCCATCCTACGTAAAATAGCTGGAGGAATGTCACCCATACATAGCCAGTAGCTGATCAAACCTATGGCACAATGCTTAATAAGCACAAGACGACCAGCCATAGAGATTTTAGAGCCAGGCCATCTCTGAATCATATCTCTAAGCTTATCTAAGCATTCATAAAAGTGGCGCCTCCTGAGATTGCCACCAACCATAGGAAATCCAAGATACTTTGTGGGCCATGTACCTTGCTGAATACCCAAGCAACTAATCAAGGCATCTTTGTTGCGGCAAGAAGAGGACAAGAATATATGTATTTTGTTCGAATTGCACTTCATATAAGATACAGAACCAAAGTCAAGCAAAACCTGTTTGAGATTGGCAAGGCTGCGTAAGCGACCCTCGGAGAAATAAGGACATCATCCACAAAAAGAAGATGACTAAGAGCCTTGGTCCTGTTGATGGGATAGCTTCTGATGAGTTTGTTTTCATACGCCTCCTTGAGACATCTGCTGAAGCCTTCCATAGCATGTTACGATGATCATTTGTATGATTTTAGTGTATATGTGCCAAGTTGATATGATTTCTATTTATTTAAGAATTTTCGTCTACCTGCATGCATAATAATGTTGATTTCTCAGGAAATTTCATGGGAATATGAATTTGGTTTATTCAAGAACTTGAAATCTGCCTGTATGCTTTATATGTTGAATCTCTTGGTATCTACAATACTTGAGTACATAACTTGTCCAGTTTAGAATGATGTTCATGTTACGTTATAAGCTTCGATTAAATTGAAGAGATATCATAGAGATACCAAAGTCAAGTATAAATGAGAAAGAGATACCATATAGTAAGAGTTTTTCAAATTTAATAAAATAATAGGCTTGAGGGCCCTGACACCGTAGAACCCCTATGTAAGGTCTGTGCCTTAGGGGTGAAACGACCTAACCCTGGCAGTGTCCAGTATACGGGGGTCGGATCGTACTAACAGGTGGTACAGGGGACGAAGCCCTAGTGAAAGTCTCCTTAAATTACATAATGTAGTGTCCAACACCAACCAGAGGCAGGATCATGGTGGCACTAGAGTACAAAAAAGCCATGTAATGTCCAACATCAACTAGAGACAGGATCCTAGTGTCACTAGAGTAATAGGTGGCTTGACTCTCTTCCTGTGTGCTCAGGTTAGAGGAGGAGTCCAGTTTACGACACAATAGGAGTGTCGAGGCCAGAGAGCCAGTTTCCCTGTTGCAGACCGGGAGAGTAGTCAGACTTAGCTATCCCGGGGTGTCGGCTAAGTCTTATACGGTGGGATCGTAGTTCGCTACGAGTCTTCATATGTAGAGTACACTGCATATGATCAGGGCATAAGATAAAATATGTTCATATAGATTCACAGAGTTTCTATAAGTTAAAGAGTTATGAAAGATTCGAGTTAATTTCACAGCAGTTTTCCTTTAAATGAAATTTTAGTATTCTCTGTTATTTAATTGTATCTACAGCTTTGTAACAATTGTTATCTTAATGAAATGTTGATATCTCCTGTTGTTTATACCATATTTCTTAGATATGCTCAGTACAGTATTATCTTGTATTTTATTCCAATTAATAATCATAAAATGAGTTATCTGTGATGGTTGGGTGAAATTCTATTCACTGAGTCAGTAGCTCACCAACCTACTAAAACATTTTTCAGGTCAGTGTCAGCACGAGGAAGATGAAGGATCATATCACCCAAGTACTTAGAAGGTAGTTTGAAGTTAGATAGAGGTCTCTTAGTCCTTTCCCCTTGGTCCTTGGGCATGTGGTATGGTAGAGAATGAAATGTAATATGTAGTTTTGTTTTCAATTAACTGTTGCACTTTATATTCCGCAAGTAAGATGTAATATGTTGTTTAAACTCTGAGTTATCTTCCAAGATTAAGAAACAGTAATTTTGCTTCCATAGTTTTATTTCAATTCGATGTTATTCGAGTTTTATGGTTTTCTTTTAAGTTGAATTTAAGTGATCAAGTAAAGAAAGTTAAGAGTGGTTTACCGAGGGTGACTCCCCGGTCTTTGGGGTCATTAGAGATGGCTCGGGGATTGGGGCGTCACAACGCATGTCTTGTTCTACCTTGGAATAACCTGGAATTCAACCTGTTGCAATCGAATAGTAGCTTCCTCACGCACATGTCAAAAGGGGAAGCTAGCTGAGTGCTAGATCGTGACTGGAGCTGTGAATTTGTGTTTAGACCTCAAGGCCTGACTCAAAGACATTGTGTAGTGCTGCTCCTCGCCCAGAATGGCCCTGGTTCGGACCTGATACAAGCAGTAGGTGCTTTGCTCACACACAGGTGGAAGAGAAACCTTGGTTGGGTGCCTAAACGCAGCGAGGAGCTGCGGATTCCTACTAGGGCCTCAAGGCCAAACTTGATGGCATCGTTTCGGAGTGTTGGTTGTGCCCAAAAGGGCCTCTGGCCAGCGCCCTACTGCTAGCCAACACAACACCTATTGTAGGTCAGCCACTGCTTTCTCAAGCAGGTAGGGGCGCCACTAGGGCGAGGTAGAGGAGGAAGGAGAAGGGTAGACAAGGTGCCACAAATTGGAGCTAAGGCTCAAGAAGTCGCCCCTAATTTCTCCTCTGCTGCAGTCGATCGTGCTAGCAGCTGCTCTGTGCGCCGCTTCAAGCGGTTCTGTTCTATCGGGTGAAAGAGATTAGGAAGAAAGGGAAAAGAAAGGAAATTATAGCCAAAAACTGGAAAAATTGCAACCAAGTCCAAGAAAACTAGAAAACGTCATATCTTTTGCCTCGATGGTCCAAATTGAGTGATTCCTTTTGCAAAAGTTCAAGCGTGAAATCCTTTACAACCTCAAGGCAAGAAATTATGCTTATTAGACTGTAACACTTGATCAAAGCACTAATCGTATCTGTGAGTACTTAACTTAACTTAATCAACTTAATGATGCACTAAGCACTGTGCTTACTTAACTTAATCATCTTAATGATGTTGTGATCATTGAACTTACTAGTTATCTTTGGAGTGGGTCATAAAAATTATTATAATCCCTTTGTTTTGATGATGACAAACATTTCATTCTTGTGAATCTAACTTGCTATTTGAGTGTTTCAGGGAAAAGCACATAAGGTGGTAGATAGCAAAACCTGGAAGATCAATTTATTAAAATTACTTTATTTTCATGAGTGTACTCAAATGTAAAAACTTGTACAAGTATATAATGTACAAGTACTTAGACATCATGTAAATCAAGCGTTAAATCTTCCCTATCCACTCACAACACTTAGATAGACCCTCCCCTAAGATAGAAGCACAATTCACATTGATAAACACACTTAGTACATGGCTCAACACATTGAAACATGGACTTTCTCGGTCGACAAAATCCTCGACCGAGACACCCTCGGTCGACAATATTCTCGACCGAGAATAAACCCTACTAGCTGTTAGACTAAGTTAGCAAAGTAATTGGGAGTTGGAATCGAACGTTACAATACATTGACCTTAACCTCCCATTCGGTCGACAAAGAGCTCGACCGAGACAAGCTCGGTCGACAAACTTCTCGACCGAGAGAAGTTCTGGACTGCACCTTTCAACATTAAATAAGTAGCCGTTGCAATATAATTAGTGGACACATAACGGCTAGTTGAGCACTAAGAACATCTTAGAAGGTGTCTAGAACGTCCCCAAGCATTAGCAAACCACTCCTATAAATAGGAAAAGCTATAGGACACCCAAAGCATCACTTGTGCATACAATTACACTTGAGATTCATTCTTTGTGAGCAACAAGCTGAGCTATACTTACAATCTGTTTCATTGAGCTCTACATTAGTGTCCTATAGCCTAGTATCTCCTAGGCACCACACTACCACGTTCATCCACAGTGGATAGGAGATCAATACGCTTGATATAGGATCAAAGCATTGTACTCAATTGGTAACATTGTTTCTTTCTTCTAATCTTATTCCTTCTATTGTACTTTGTTCTCCTTTGCTACTCCTAGATTGGAGGCTGCGGAAAGGAGGTTGTTGGAGATTCTTCAGGTGGTGAAGGTAGCTCAATGGACTTAGGATTACGTCAAGAAGGCTGTCTCAACAGGAAGCTACTTCAAGAGGAAGGCTACTTCAAAGGAGAGCTTGGAGTTACTTCGGGGAAGGTTGCTTCAAGGTTGGTGGGACTACTTCTAGGTGAAGGCTATCCTAAGGGTTGTGAAGGTAGTTGTATCTTATGTAACATCCTTGCGAGGTAATAAAATACAATTGCTTTTAAAATCCCGGTTGGGAACAACCGAGTAGTAGACTGACTCCCTTAGTATTTGCTAAGGGTGGAACCACTCTAAACACCTTGCCTCCTTCTCCAATCTTTTTGTGGTTGTTTGCTTAAATAATTCTTAAAATTATCATAAAACCCTATTCACCCCCCCTCTAGTGTTTTTCAAATCATTTTCCATGAGAGGGCATTAAATCTAAGAAAAAAAGTTTTGGAATTAAAAAATATTCATAGTTTGCAGTCATTGTTGAGAGTGATTCAACCTAAAATTTGAAATTAAAAGATAATGTGTGAGTACACCATCTCTACTCTTGGAACGAGATGAACTTTATATTTGGACTGAAGCCAAATACTTATTTTAT
Source organism: Alisma plantago-aquatica (assembly GCA_963693085.1). NCBI lineage: Eukaryota > Viridiplantae > Streptophyta > Magnoliopsida > Alismatales > Alismataceae > Alisma > Alisma plantago-aquatica. Next base: position 93,344,433 of record OY856415.1, read on the forward strand.
CTTATTTAGTGAGAGAGATTGGGTAGACACATGTTATGCTTTTAAAAAATTGACATCTGAGAGTGAATACCCTAAGTTGAAATTTAATGGCATCGTCTAGGATTTTGAGGTATTACCTCACCCCTACACATAAATAAATGGATAATAGCTTAGAAACCTATATGAGAAGGTAATCACCAAGTAAAATTGAAATCATAAGTGAAAATGTAATCACAAAGTTATAATATCATGCAATGGATGAGGTTGGGATATACCCTAGAATTGAATTAGGGTTCCAACCTTAGAGTTTTGCATATGAATAAAAGTTATTAAAGATAATTGAGATAAAGATATCCAATAAGGGTTGCTAACCCTAAAGTTTGAAGCTAAGTTGAGTTGTATTTCACCTCAATCTTATTAGGTTTAAATTTTGGGAACAAAATACCTTTCAGAGCGGGTGAATGTAAGATCCTCATATTTGATAAATTTTTATTTTAAAAATATAAGGCTTGAAATGATAAATAAGCTTCATGATTTCATAATTGATAAAACAAAAGTTTTATCTTGAATCCACTTTGTGGCATAGGTTCAACCCATGACCCAAGGGAGGCACGTGAGACTATTTTCTTTCAAATAGGTCATTGTGGCACAAGTTTAAGAAATAAGAGAATTTGAGCATAAATCAGTAATAATGACTCTATGAATTTTTAGATATTGAAATATAAATCATAGATAAGTTTTTAAAAGATTCTAAGATAATTGGTGACTTGGATAATTATGGGAGTAATTACCTAACCATGAATGGAAGCACAAGTTTGAGGTACCAAATAAGGATATCTCAGTCTGACTTTATGAATAATTTAATATAATAAGAAAGCTAAGATAATTCTAGAATTTGGAATAAAAAGGACTTTGCGTGTTATGTGGGTAATTTTTTAATGAAAATACTTAAAGAGGAAGTTTTGTATATAAGATTTATCCCAAAAAATCCCAAAAATAAAAAATAAGTGTGGAAAGGTATTAATGAGTTACACTCTAAATATCATAGCGAAAAGATTCTCCTGTAATCCTACATAAAATTGTGAAGGATGAGGGGTGTGCTTGTAATAATTAAATGTTGTTTCCTTTTTGAAGAGAGAGGAAAAGATATCTAGAAACATTCCCTTTGTCACCAAACTTGGATCAATACGAGATTCTAGGATAACAAATAAAGTATCCAATTTGTCGGGACCCATCAGAATAAAGATGAGAGAGAGAGATATGAATTACTTAAGTTTCTATAATCAGGTTTATATATGGGTCCTTGGGACACAAAATAGGGAAATAAATATCTTTGTGCTCATTATAATTACTCAAGATAATTTTATGAAACAGATATTTTAAAAAATATGATTATGAAAGAAAATCTAGAATATTCTAAAGTGTTTTGTGATCCAAGTAATTAATTATGTAAATATCTAGAAATTACCCAAGAAGCAAGTTCAAAGTAATGCCTGACTAGTCCAATATTTAGCATTAAAAAGAATAGGATTAATAGAAGGTTTCCCTAAGATTTGTTAGGAAAAGGTTTTATTGAGAGAGGCATATAATTACTTTTCCAATCAGCGGTTTTATCAAAAATAAATAAAAATAGAAAATTAAAAAAGATATGAAGAAGAGACTGTGTGCTCATGGAGATTATCTCCTCAGTTTGTAAGGGTTGCGGAGCCATAAACCGCAATTCCATCGCTATATAAGGCGTTGTAGGCCTTCGGTCAAGGGAAAGCTAGAAGAAGAGTGCCTAGTCCCCTACGAGGACTCCAGATTACCTCCTGAAATCTCCAGCGTAGCTCAAATTATTGGCACAGAGAGGCAACATTGTGGTGATCGCATGGCTTGTGAAGGAGATCGCATGCAGTGGACGGATGTCCTATCTCCAACCACCACCCAGAGATGACTAGGTAATGATTCCCGACCTCCTTTTTTTGAGTTCTGTAACCTTACTGTAGTGCCTAGCAAACTAGGACATAGTACTTCCTATTGTTTGCCTATGAAATGTCGTCATCCAAGCACTTGCGATTTACATTCAGCTCAGATCTATTCTCGATGACGGAGACCAAAGAAAAGATAATTGGAGGGGCTTCCCTGGAAAAGAAAAAAGTAAGGATGACTAGGGGGACAAACCAATTTGGTTGGACGTCCAAAACACTAGGTAGCCGTCCCAGGTAAGGCTGGTAGCTGGCTAACTGCGGTGCAAAAATTATGGAAAATTCTAGCTAGTCACTGTCACACCCAATGACGTACCCGGAGTATAGGAAAAAAAGAGTTTTAATACATCCCACACCTGTAATTATTTTTTATATTATTGTCATACAAAAGTCTGACATGCAAACTGCTGTTATTGTATCCACTCCCCAATTAATTGCACTACAGATTACCAGAAGTACTTATATTTATTTTTTTTCATTCTAATTCCTTCTCATTTTTTTTTACAAATCACTCTATTGCCTCCCGATTCCTCTTTAGTCCAGATTCTATCTCAAATGCGCATGTACTGTACTTGTAAAATGTATTATTAGTATTGTACGTCTTGTATTCTAATATTTTGTAAAGAATAAAATGTGCACAATATGTGCAAAATTGTTGTTAGTAATATACATCTTGTATTGTACGTCTGGTACTGTAATGTTGTGTTGTACTTTTTATACTGTAAAATGGGGTTGTTCTAGTTGTGTCGGTTATTAACTGTACTTCTTTTACATAATTTTGTCAAATACTACTTTTTGAATGTATGAAGATTTAATTGTTAGCACTATACTTCATGTACAATCTGGTCTGTAGTACTGTGACATTGAAAATAATAACACGATGATGCGCTCCGGTAGGATTGACGAAAGCGTTGGGCAGAATGGAGGTGGAGAGAGGAGTTGCAAGAGAGAAAAACTAATTTTTCAAAATTGGTGCTGGAGAGAGAACATTGAGATTCTTTAGCTTCGGCATGGAGTTAGTTGGTATGGAATTAATTTGCATGAGAGAAAACATTTGGGACCAAGACTGTGTGAAATTAATTTGCATGAGAAAAATGGCTGGGACCACTCTTTTGTAGATTTGTGGAATTAATTTGAACGAGAAATACGCTTGGGACCAGCCTTTTACGTACTCCCGAGAATCGGGTATATGGGCGGGTATATTAGTGACTATGGGTTGCATTACTCAAAATCATCAGTCTGCCGTCTCCACGTGATCGAGTAGTAGTGGGCCCATGGGCTGCCTGTCCGCCAGGCCGTCCGAACCGTCTACAGACTCCACACCGTGCTTGACAACTAACCAACGGCTCATCCATAGGCCCGACCCAGGTTGCTCAGAAGCCGCACGCAACTACGAGACGCTCCCAATATGGGCCGACCATCCGGTCAAACTGTCCCTTGCGCCCTCAGTTCACTTGCACATCTTGCCGTCAACGCCATTCAGACGATCGTTATTTTGGAAGACAAAAGGCCTACAAGTAGCGATGGAGTAAGTATAAGGGAAAAAGAAGCACAATCTCTTGCACAAGCTGGAATGGCATTACGTAGGCGCAGCAATGCATTTTCATTGTAATAGCTATCAGAGTCGTGCACTTGCAAAATTGACATGTAATGTCTGACCACTCTTCATGTCAGGTAATTTGTTACGGCTCAGTTCACATCATGAAGTTTAAGGGGATAGTCAAATAGATTTTGAGGTTCATAATATTCAAAGTCTTACAAAAAAATATCATCTCTATGAAACCCCTTGATGCCAATGGACGTAAGTATTTTCAAAAAATAAAATACGACGACCACAAACGAAAGGTTGTTGTGCTAAAAGAAAAATGACAGCATAGAAGTTATCCCTAATTAATAGGGGACATTGTTATTGGGCTAGCATTTTTTGTCACACCCAATATTCATATCCAGCAAATTAGGGTTCAGAGGATGAAAATCAGGACTATTATAAGTAACAAGTGATTATCCAATATGTATCACATAGCATAACAACATAAAAATCACACTGTGAAAGTTCAATAAAGTATGTCCAGTGATTTTTATATATAGGGTCGAATGCTATGAATACCCATTATCAAAGAGAGGAGAAACTATTCATGACTCAGTCCAAGGGTCCCCATGTTTAAGTCGAAACATGGTAGAAAACAGAAAATGATATTGATCGGTGATGTTGTCATTTTAACCTTGCAATAGAAGATGAGTAAATTAAAGGTTGCTAAACTCGAACAACAACATATTCGATACATTAAAAACAACATGAAAACTAAATCCATTAGATACAAAAATCCATTAGTCTATTTTCTAGCCAAGAGCTAGCAAAATCTTCACTAAATCATGAACGACAATATGCATACACTATATAGAGCTCAACGATTACCACAATCATAATGACTCAATTTCAAATGCATATGATTTACAATCATACCCCACTTGGTGCAGACTAGATCTACCATCTGGCTTTAGATTCAACCATGGATGTAGTCAATAGTTTAGGCGTATATGTAATGTAAAGATAGAACTCACGTCAGGGTTTAAGTACACTTACTTATACACTTAGATAGGAAGGATCTTTTGTATGTTTTCCAACCATGAGCTAGCAAAATCTTCACCAAATCATGAATGACAATATAAATACACTACATAGAGCTCAACAATTACCACAATCATAATGACTTAATTTCAAATGCACATAATTTACAATCATGGCCCACATTGTGTAGACTAGATCTACCATTTGCATTTAGATTTTAATCATGCATGTACTCAATAGTACTAGAATATATGCAATGTAAAGATAGAACTCACATCCGGGATTAAGTACACTTACTCATATATTTACAATAAGAAGTTCATCCTACACTTAAAAATCATTTGTACATGGTCGTACATGTAAAGATAAATCTTAAAATAGGTCCAACTACATGTATTGTATTAACGTGAACCTTGGAGTACTAAAACACACCTCAGAATACTTCACATACATTCCTTTCCATAAAGAGTTTACATGTCACCACTATAATAAAAATTGTGATTAGATAAATTAAAAAAATATATTAACTAGTATTGTAATCATATACAAGACCATAGTAACCTCAAAGATTGTATTACTGGGAAATAGTAAGACCGTGTCTAATATTTTCATTAGATCATTGTGTACATTTCATGCAAGGAACAAAAGCTAATCATCCTAACCAATAAAATAATGACTAGCCTAAATAAACATATGCTGAGAAGTCTACATTCATGCATGCCTCTCAAAAGATTCACAAGATGATGATGATGATGATAATGATCTAAGTTCTAGTTATCAGCCCTAGTGATATTCTCATACTAGTGAATAATCATCAATTATACTCCACAAACATAACTAGGTTTTCTAAGGTATACCAATGTCATATTACTCTCAAACACTTCTTATATTTCAACCCTACAACCATTCTTAAAAAATTTAATATTACCCTACAATGCTTTTTCTGACCTAACTAGATCTATAGTTACAATGGCATGGTAACTCATATTCTCACCCCTATAGGGTAAAATCAGTATTCTCCTCCATGTAGATGAACTTATAGTCAATTAAGATTACACATTAGTCAAATATTCAATATGTTGGAACCGAGGACTAAACCACTTTGTCCCACACATACTCCTCTTCTTCTGTGTTCTTTGATCTTGCACCATTATGACTTGATTATTCAATAATTCCCTCTTTCACCGACCATTAATACACCATATATACATCCACCCTCTCATAAATTCTCAATGTGTGAAGATGAACGTTCTTATAGTCATTGGAGGTGACTCAGTTGCACCAGTTATTATCAAGCTAGTCCAAAATATCAAACTTATATTTCATGCATAGTTAAGATTTTTATGAGAGCCTCCAATCGTGTGGCACCCGAGTGGTTAAAAATGATGTTGTATGACTGAGAGGTCATGAGTTCAAACCACATGCGAGGGGATGAATGAATCACCAATTAAAAAAAAAATATGAGTGCCAATTTACCTGGAGGATGCCTTCTACACTCAGTTTATGTTGGCATGTATATCCAGAGAGCCAATCATATGATGATTGTAATGAGGCATTGATGCAACCCTATTTGAGGGGTTCATCTTGTGTCTTTTTGCACTACTATCACATCTACACATTTTTAGATTGCAAGTTATTCCCCTGATATGCATATTTCTATCAAATGCACTTATGGGCACTTTTTGCATATTTTTCAGGTACTTAGACCACGCCTTTGATGGATGGGAGAGAAGGAAAGTTCTCTAGTATTTGTAGTAGAGTCCTATGTGTCCTCCCTATACTGTCAGGTCCTTGGGGGTGTTTTGTAGACGTTGTTTATCAATACGAGTTTCACAATATACCATGATTGTACAGAAATGGCTTGTATATCTGAACATGTTATCATATGTAACAGGTTTGTGGAACGTTAGCCACTGAACAATAATATATAATATCTTTTGGCATGCTGTATAATATATGTGGCACAGTATTGTGGACACAGATGTAATATGTTTATGCTTTTGTGGTTAAATGAAATCAATTTTAATTTACCCTATTTTATGGTAATCCTGGATGTTAGTGTTTGTTATGCGCTTTATTTTGGAGTAATCTCGCTCATGTGGCGGTGGGTTGTCACATGAAAAGGTTGGTATCCAAGCTCTAGGTTCTCTGAGTCTACAAGGACATAGGACTAGGGTTTGTGTCTGTTCTAGTGTCATCCAATATATCTGATAGTAGCTTTTGCTTCTGTAGAAGAAGAAGAAGAAGAAGAAGAAGAAGAAGAATAAGAAGAAGAAGAAGAAGAAGAAGAAGAAGGGAAAAGATACATCTGGAGAACATGAAGAACATGAAGAGAGTACTGTGGCTACACCAGGAGGTGGTGTCAGGAGGAAAACAAGAGATGATGGAGTGCCTGAAGTGCCTCAGTTCGACCCAGCAACTGTGACCAATCCCACTTTTTAGTCCATGTTTGGATAGTTTATGGCCACGATGACGCATATGGTGGATAGAATGTCCATACCCCAAGAAAGGGCAGTGGTCCCCAATGTGAAATACCAAGGTTTTAGAAAGACTTTTGAGAGGTTAAGGTATGTGGGGGCATTGGAGTATGTGGGTAAGACAGACCTGATAGATGTGGACATGTGGTTGATTGAGTTGGAGAAGGTCATCGTGATCCTCCACATCCCAGAAGAGGATAAGGTGAAGCATGAGGTGTACTTATTGAAGGGTAGTGTTGGCCATTGGTGGACCATCAAAGAGTAGAAGAGTCCTAGAGTGGTGATCAGTTGATTTTTGATGGTAGTTCATGAACTGATACTTCCCGGAGACTTACCTGGATGAGAAGATTTCTCAGTTTGAGAAGATCCAATAGGGATCAATGACGTTCAATGAGTATGGAGAAAAGTTCATGGAACTTTTGAGGTTTTTCCCACATATGGATACAACCAATAAGGAGAGGATAAGAAGTCTTGAGAAAGGTTTGAATTCAGAGTTGATGATGATGGTGTCAACTTTAGATATTAGGGAGAAATTTTCCACATTTGTAGAGTCTGTGAGGCGGATAGAACAGACAGATGTAGAGAAGCGTGAGGCGAATGCCAAGACGTGACCAGCATAGTATTAGGGACAGTCTTCTGGAGCCTTTAAGAAGCCTACATTTTTAGTACCTCAGACACAATAGAGGCTGGTGGTCCAGTCTCAGTGGTCACCAAGTAAGGGTAGAGGTCGTAGTTTTCCATCGACAGGAGTTCACACTGTGGGTCAGTTTTAGTGGCAGGGTTGTCTAGTCCATAGTACGACACCAGGACTTGCCATAAGTGTGGGAAAGTAGGACATTTGTGGTGGGCATGTCCTATGAAGGATGATGAGGTGATGCAGTAGCTAAGACATGGTCGACAAGGGTCAGAGCAATGATAGTTCAATAGTGGAAGTCGAGGACGCAAATAGGCATCACAGGCTAGTTCTTCTGGACATGCCAATAGAGGACGGGGACAACAACATGCAATGACTTGAGTCTATGCTATGAGTCATCCAGAAGGAGTATTCAACCCTCAGGTTGTGACAGGTCATATGGAGTTATTTCATTTTGATTTGTCCTCTTCCTAATTTATATATGTTTCTCTTAACCCGAGTGTGATGCACTCTTTTATCACTAGAGAAGTGATATCTAGTCGTTATTTGCTTGTTATTCATAGATGTTATAGTATTCTCTTAGAAACCCCTTTGGTTGGTTCCTCTAAGTTGCGGGAGGTGTGTCCATCCTATGTTCTTTCTTTCTTAGGACACAACATTCAAGTGGATCTTATGCCACTTTACATGCATGGATTTGATGTGATCCTTGGAATGGACACTTTAGAGAAATATCAGATGGTCTTGGACTATAGTGCCAAAGTGGCGACGTTCTTTGATGGTGATGCTTTGTGGATCTTCAAAGGAGATAGGAAGATTCTTCTAACATGCCTAGTGTCATCTATGGCAGTGGAGAGGCTGTTGAGACAGGGTTGTGATGTGTTTTTGGCACATGTGGTGGATACTAAGGTGAGGAGTCCTAGTATTTAGGAGGTTCTAGTTGTTTGTGAGTCTGAGGATATTTTCCTGATGAGTTTCTCTATGTTCTCCCATATTGAGAGATTGATTTTGAGATCAATCTAGTACATGGTACACAACCGATATCATAAACACCGTACAGGATGGCACCAGCTGAGATGCAAGAGTTGAAGAAGTAGCTGCAAGAATTGGTTGAGAAGGGGTTTATTAGACTGAGAACGTCCCCTTAGGGTGATCTAGTGTTGTTTGTTAAGAAGAAGGATGGATCCATGAGGTTGTGCATCGACTATTGGTAGTTGAACAAGGTGACAATCAAGAGCAAGTATCCTTTGTTGCGGATAGATGACCTATTTGACCAGTTGAGAGGTACCATAATGTTTTCAATGATATATCTGAGGTCAGGATACCGTCAGTTGTGGATCAAGGTGGATGACATACTGAAGTCATCTTTCAAGACTAGGTATGGTCACTATGAAAATGTGGTTATGTCGTTTGGGCTAATCAATTAACCAACATTGTTCATGGACCTAATGAAAAGGGTGTTCATGCCTTATCTTGATCAATTCATGGTGGTGTTCATTGACGACATCATGATCTACTCCAGAGACAACCAACAACATGAGCATTATTTATGCCAGGCATTGACTTTGTTGAGATAACACAAGCTATATGCTAAGTTCAACAAGTGTGAGTTTTGGCTGAAGGAGGTGTCTTTTTTGGGACACATCATATCTGCTGAAGATGTGTGTGTGGATCCCAAGAAGGTTCAATATGTGTTAGAGTGGGAATAGTCGAAGACATAACAGAGGTTTGTAGTTTCCTTGGGTTAGCAGGCTATTACAGGAGTTTTATTAAGAACTTCAACACATTGGCATTACCCCTAATAAAGTTGATGAGGAAAGGTATATAGTTTTCCTGGGATGACAAGTGTCAACATTTTTTCCATCTTTTGAAGGAGAAGCTAACTAGTGCACCAGTATTGGTTCTCCCCGAATAAGGGAAATGATACATTGTCTTCTATGATGCGTCAAAGAATGGTTTGGGTTGCGTGTTGATGCAAGACAAGAATGTGACTTCTTTTGCTTCACGATAGTTTAAGAAACATGAGGAGAACTACCTGACGCATTATCTAGATATTTCTATGGTGGTCCATGCTTTGAAGATATGGATACACTACCTTTATGGTGAGAAGTGTCAGATCTTCACCGACCACAAGAATCTACAGTACATGTTCTCGAAGCAGGAGTTGAACATGCGGCAAAGACAATGGATGGAGCTGATCAAGGACTATGATTGCACCATAGAATACCATCTAGGGAAGGTGATTGTGGTGGAAGACACTTTGAGAAAGAAGTCTTCTTTGTCATCATCTACTGAAAAGATGCGGTTATTCTCTTTGGTGTGCGATAAGAGAGACATGTTGGTCTCCTTGTGTCAGATGAATGTGAAGTTGGAAGTCTCCTTATTGGCAGGCTTCTTGGCCCAGTTATAGGTAAAGCCTACATTAAGGTAGCAGATCAGATATGCAGAGCGTGATGATACTGTGATTCAGTAGATCTAAGCAGAGTTTGGCAACGAGAAGTGTGATGGCATCCATGAGTCAGAGAATGGGACAATATGTTACCATAATAGATAAGTGGTACCTGATGTCGATGATCTGAGAAATTTTGGTTTTGGAAGATACTCACTCTTTGATGTACTCTATGCATCCAGGTAGCACCAAGATGTACCACAATTTGAAAGATTTGTATTGGTGGCCTGGTTTAAAGCGTGATGTAGGTCAGTTTGTAGTGAAGTGCCTTATATGTCAGTAGGTTAAGGTAGAGCATCAGAAACCTCTAGGGACATTGCAACCATTTCCTATACCATAGTGGATATGGGATCATATCACGATGGACTTTGTGGTTGGACTCCCTAGGACAACTAAAGCCATGACTCCATTTCTGTGATATTTGAAAGGTTGACTATGTCAGTGCATTTCATTCCTGTGAAGACAACATATACTAAAGAGCTTGCATAGGATTATGTTGATGAGATATTACATTTACATGGTATCCTAGCTACTAGTTGCTTTTGGGAGCATCTGCATACTTCCATGGGTACATAGTTGAGGTTTAGTACAATGTTTCACATGTAGATAGATGGACAGTCTGAGAGGACTATACAAACTTTGGAAGATCTATTGAGAGCATATGTGTTGTAGTTTTTGGGCAATTGGGATGTACACCTCAGTTTGATAGAGTTTTCATACAGCATAGCTATCAAAAGATCCTTGACATGGCACCTTACGAGACTTTGTATGCGAGACATTGTAGATATCCATTGTGCTAGTATAAGACTGGTGAATTACAGCTTTTGGGTCCTGAGCTTGTGTAATAGATGATAGAGAAGATTATGATGATACAGTAGCAGTTGAAGGTAGCCCAAGATAGGCAGAAATTTTATGCTAATAATTGTCATAGGCCATTGGAGTTCCACATTGAATACAATGTGTATTTCAAGGTCTCTCTTTGGAAAGGCATGTTGAGGCTTGGGAAGAAGGGTAAGTAGGCTCCCAGGTATATGGGACTTTACCCTATGGTGTCGCATGTTGGGAAGGTGGATTATAAGTTGAAGATACCACCTGAGTTGCACAACTTGCATCCAGTGTTTCATGTTTCAATGTTGAGGAAGTTTCACCCTGACACAAAATTGGTGTTGCACCCAGTAGAGGTTGAGCTGGACAAGGACGTGTCGTATGTGAAGGGTCCCATGTTGATCCTTGATAAGAGGGTGAAGAAGTTCAAGAAGAAGGATTCATTTTGGTTAATGTTTTATGGCATCATCATGGTGTAGAAGAAGCCACTTGGGAGCTTGAGGATGAGATGTGTAAGAATACCCATCTCTTTTCATGTAGGATTTTGGGGGTGAAATCCTTGTTAGGGGTTTATGGTTGAAAGACCCCTGACCTAGCTTACTGCTTTATTGTGTTTGCTTTTCTTAATAAGATGCTTAAACCTTAATATGATCATATGATGCACCTTAATAACATGTGACAAGCTTGTGTTTTCAATTTGGTCCTTCTTGGTTGATGTTTGAGCAAGTTATGCTTGTTTTGGACCAAGTTGCAATTTACACATGTTGAGGGTATTTATCTTGAAATTTTTCACATGTAGGTTGTTCCATAGCATAACTAGAGAGAGAATGATGCTTAGGGGTGCCTTGTTGGACATTGGTTGATAGGCGCAAACCACACATTAAACGCAAGTATACGTATCAATGTAACATATGCCTCAAGAGGCTCAAATGTCAAACTCAGGGAAACGGTCTCCAGAGATTACTACTAACTATGATGCAATCATCTAAGCTGATGAAAAATATGAGTGAAGTTTCTGAATATATATATATATATATATATATATATATATATATACACATTATTTTTTTGTATAAGTTATTTTCATACTTTTATGTACATTTATGTTTTACATATTTATACATACATCCTATAGTGATCATTTTTAAAGCAAAAAATACTAATAAACAAAACCTATAAATATAATACACCAAAAATCCCTCTCCCTTACGGTCGAGCTACTTCGTCCCTCACCTTAATTATCTAAGATGCACAAAATACATCTAAGATTACTGGTTTTGATCTCAAGTGGAGTTAATTCCTTAGGATTATGGTTTCACCTCAGTTAACATTGCAATTAACATCATTTCATTAATAATTATCTCTCCTAACTCTATATAAAGAGACTTGTAGCAAGAATTACCCTCTCTCACGGCATAATTCACTACCTATCCTAATACCAATCCCACTCTCATAGAAATTGTGTTATTAGTTAGGTGCTTTACTGAAAATTCTGGGTTATTCTCTTCATATTCGTAAGCCCTTTCTCGAGGTGTGGTATAAAATATGTAAATCCATGAGTTTTCCAACCCTTAATCGCTCTCTTAAAGAAATTAATTGTCTATTAAACTGCCTATGGTGATCAAGCACAAATAATTTATGATGTTCTCATAGATTTATGTCCAGAAATTAAGAGAAAATATATATTAATGTATAAGGGTCAATTACAACGCATAACTGGGCTACTCCCCGGTCCTAAGGAATAAGGGGTTTAGCCCCACATGATTTCCATTGTCAAATACATAAGAGAGAATAAGAAAAACGTGGGGAACATTATATAACTAAAAGAACCGCTAAAGAAGATGGTCTGGATGACTTCCTCACATGAACGTATCGATTCGCTAACCTCAGGCTGCAAATTTGTTCACTGCAAGTGCTCGAATCTCCTGGAATGTGGCTTTCATCTATGCTTTTCCTCTCCTTGATCTTGGTTGCTATACAATGGAATAGAATGAGATCATTAGGTTTGGATGAACTCTCCCTAATTCATAGAAGTGACTTAGGGCATCATTAATTACCAACCATTGGATTAAACATGATTTTAAGATCTACCTGATCCCGATGTATCGGTACTACCGACTGGGTGTTGGTACTACTGACGCCTTTAGTTGTGGTTGCCTATGTAGTTGTCAGTACTACCGATTTGATGTCAGCAGTACCAAGATTCCTTCGAGAAATTCGGAATCCTTCTTGTGAGGTTGTCGGTAGTATGGACTTCTTTGGTTGGTACTACCGAGTTTTCTCCGATCTCATCATTCCTTGCTGACCAAGTGTCAGTATCCCCAACAGTCAAGTCAGTAGTACCGAGCTGTGTAGTTTCTTGTAGATTCACCTAAAATTCCACAAAAATGAATATAAGCTCCCAAATAATAATGAATGTAAAAGGAACATTAATAACACATTTATTTGATGCATTTAAGTGTCACAGGCTAATGATAATAATAATGTACAAATTAATATGAAGATGAATAGGAAGTGCACAAAAATCCATAATAAATATCCTATGAAAATGACAATTATTCAGTGCATCAAAATCCCCTAAGATTAAATGTTGTTCATCCTTGAGTAGCACACCCTCAAATCTATTTGAGACAAGTCAGCAAAAGGACATAAAATATGAATTTCCTTTCTCAACTATCCCCACCTGGCGGTCCCAAACCGGCCTTTACTGACCAATGAACCATAAACTAATCTAAAGCAACCAAAAAATCCATAAAAGATGTCCATATGTAGATCAACAAAACACTATCAATAGAGCAGTTAATATCATAGTCAATCAAGCATTCACTTGGTGCATCATGTGATTCCCTATCTACATTGCTCTTTCCTAACTATCAACTACTTGGAAGCAGTTCTCCTTATAAGAATGATTGAGGAGATCAATCATATATGTGGCCTACCAATAAGAGAAATGGATGAGAATGAAATAGGTGGTTTATGAAGAATCACAAGTAGCGTCTGAATTATTAATGCAAAAATAACACATGATGAACATATATGGAGACGATAATGAGAGATGCATGAATCTTGATGCCTAATATTATGGGTGCAATGATGCATGTATTGAAAACCTCATCACATGGATGAGAATGAAGTAGAGAAGAGAATACATCATGTGAATTTCTGCATGTCTTTGTGAAGTAATATTGCAACCCGAGTTTAGGTATCCTTTCTCCTTCTTTATTTCATAACATTGCTTGATTTTCACTTCTCATTTTTTTCATTGGCCCACTATTTTAGCATGATGTAAAGTTATGCTTGGGATTTACTTAACATATTTCATTCATTTTTCTCTCCTCCTTTTATTGTTGAGGATACAGATGTGTATCCCTGCACTCTTATTTCAGAGCAAAACAATATAAACACATGATGTGAAAATGAATGATGAAAAATGCATGTAATCTACTAGATGATATGTACAAAAATTGCATAATAATTTTTTTCTTTATTTTTGTTTTGTAACTAATGAATATAAATAGAAACTACCATGTCACCTATTATGCAATACAATGCAATCAAAAGGAAATAATTCAGGCTACTTGATAATTTTAAGGCGGTGGATCAAAATTAGTGGAAAATGGGTGGAATCACATAATTGAGAGATAATGCCTTTCATGAACTATGATATGTCCCTCTCTAATGACATGTGTATAGGGTAACCTTAGGATTTCTTTCTTAAATATCAATTTAAGGCCCCATTAATTGTTTGATCAATTCAGGCTCAACCCATCTTCATCCACATTACATGAATAATAGAGATTTCCATTCATATTAAATGTCCTTAAGTTAACTAAACCATACACTTCCTCTAGGTGATGTAACTCAAGAAATTTGCAACGAAGCCTAGTTAAAAGACCATAATTTTATTTTCTTCTTCTTTTAAATCTCCATTGCAAACACATGATGCACATGACAATGACATGAATCATGAATTAAGCTCCACTAGTACACTAGATAGATTGTGGATCCTACAACTTGGAAAAATAAAAGCTAAAAAGCAAATAAAAGATAAAAAAATTATTCCATCACACCCAAGCCTGAACTTGACTATGTCCTCATGGTCAAAATCCAAACCTAGAGGTGGAACGGGGGTACCAGTTGCTCTAAAGGTTGGTGATGATGGAAGATTGGTGGCTCATTGGATCAAGTTATGCTAGCATATATCCCTCTTGTTGGTGCCAAAATAAGGCATTTTCTATCCTTTTTGAGGTTGATGAGGTGGTGCCACTGACATGTGCTTCAGTGGTATCTACAGCCTTTTCCTGAAGCTCTATCAATTTTTGCTGAGAAAAGTCAGTAGTATTGACTTTCTGCAAACTTTTACCTGATAAGGAGTCAGTACTACCAACTTAGATGTCATTAGTACCAACTTTGACTCTTCCTGCACACCAAACAAGATCATCCAGGTACCTTTTTTATATCAAATAAAACCTAACAAGAAAATTATGAACTGTAACCAACAAAAAGACTGAAACAAATAGTAAACAACAAAAATAAAATTGTGTTGCCTCCCATGAGCGCCATTGTTTAATGTCCTATACTCAACGAGATGCATTTTCTTCAGCCTGGGTTGTCACGGGATGGTTGTGAATATTCATGTGGAAAAATGAACTCCACTCTATCATCATCTGTCCTAAGTGTCAGATAGCCTTTACCAAAGGCAATGATCACGTTCGTCGTAGCTTGGAACAACCTTCCTAACAAATTCTTTGATCCTCGTATCTCGTGCATATCCATGGCCACAAAATCAATAGGAAATATGAATTTGTCAACTTTGACAAACACATCCTCACATATCATGTATGGACTCACAATAGATCCCTCCGCCAACTCGATTGTCATGGATGTTTTTGTTGGTTCCTTCAATCCCATCTTCCGGAAGGTAGTAAAGGCCATGAGATTTATGCTTGCCCCAGAGTCATATTGTGCTTGTTAGAAATATTGGTTGCCTATAGAACAAGGGATGTAGAAACATCTTGGGTCCTTTCTCTTCATCGTCAATCTTCCCTGGATCATTGAACTCATCATTTCATCAACATGCAAGATATTTGTATCTTTTATTTGTTTTTTACTATTGATGCTATCCTTCAAAAATCTTCCTTACGCAAGGATTTACTCTATCCCCTCTATGAGTGGGATGTTTATGTGGAGCTTTTTGAAGATGTCTAGGCACTTCTAAAATTTCCCTTCCTCTTTTCTTGGCTTCAAACTATCTGAGAATGGAACTTGTGGCTTCTCTATATGCCTATGCAGTGGAATATATGGCACATTAGGGATCTCTTTCCCTAAGATTGCTTCAACGTAACCTTCTGGGATATAATTTGGCACATCTCCTATCGATGAAATGGCTTGTGGATGCTCATTATGACTTGTGGGTGCTTCCTTGTTGACTGTGATAGTTCCACTATAGAGTAGAACTTTCATATGTTCTTATTGCATTGGAAACTTTTCTAAAGTTGGAGATGTGGACACGTCAAAGGTGGAACTTTGAATTACTTTTTTTGGCATTCTACATCCTCCTGGTAATCCATATAGACTGTAGGGGAATGGGACTTTGGGTACATACACCCAATCTAGCTATAGAGCATGCTGCTCTGGCGACTCCTCAGTAAGGTGTTCTGGCTCCTTGACCATGGAGATAAACTTTACTTGGTGATGTTGATGAGCTATCTCTACATTCCCAAGAAATTATTACTAAATGGGCTTCTTTAAGGAGGCCACCTATGCTACCAGCTGAGTAATTTGATTTTGGATGATCCAGATCTATGCCTCATGATTTGATTCACCCATTGTGTGTGGTTTGGTAAGGTCTCCTTTTGACTCACTATCTTGCCTAGGGTGTCTTTAATTTTTTCTATCATATTGGGGGCCATGTCCTACTGATACTTCATAAGTAGGTACATGTAGTCCTCCTCTTCACCTCCATATGAGTTTCCATCCTTCTGACATAATTTCTTGGCAATCAAGTCTAATTTTCATTTAATGTTGTAATCACCTTGAACTCTCCAACTCTTTTAATGGTTGTTGGACATTCTCTTTCCTCTCCCCATGACTGGTTCTTAGCCATGTTCTGCATAATTTTGTGACACCTAGATGGCTTGTTGTTGAGGAAGAAGCATGCTCCTATACTTTAAGTGTGGTCCTTTCTCCTTGATGCATCATGTAATAGAAGATCTTTTCTTGGCCATAAAGATCAATCCCATGATGAGGGACCTTCCTCAGCATGTTCTAAAATCTCTCCCATGCTTCAGAACATGAATCTTCTACCTGCTTCTTGAAGTTGTAAATTTTTTTGACCAACTCATTTGTCTTCTGGGGAAAATAGTAACACTCAAACAAAGTGGTTATCATCTATTCCCAAGTCTCAATGGACTTAGGTGGTAGGTTGTAGAACCAAGAATTATCATTGTCTGCCAATGATGATAGGAAAAGCTTTAGATAAATCTCAGTCGCCGACACTCTATCAATCTTTACCACATCACAACTTTCAACAAAATTGATGATATGTGTCATCGAGTCCTCAGTGTTGTGGCCATGGAAAGCATGTGACTTGACCAATGCCATCAACCTAGGATCTATCTTGTAGCTTACCATATGTATGGCTTGTCTTTTGATTGGCCCTAGCTGGTGTTTCCTCTAGTAGTGGTGTTGGGGTAGTCTTGAACTAGTCCTCCTAATGAGGCATCCTACTCTCTCCCTTTGCATAAAAGCTCCTCCTGACTAGATCCTTATGGAGTTGACTCTCTGTAGTCATGAGCTCTAGTCTGCACCATGCACTAGTACCTGAAATTGTTGAAAATAATGTGAGAATGGATACTAATGATTGATTAAATGATATTTGATATTCAGTTTAGAAAGAATAAAAAGAAATTAAAGATTATGGCCTAGAGTGGTTGATCACACCACTCATAGTGTTGGAGTTTCCATTTCCTTGAAAACAATGCCAAAATCTTGATAGGCGCAAACCACACGTTAAACGCAAGTATACACATCAATGTAATATAGGCCTCAAGAGGCCTGGATGTTGAACTCAGGGAAACGCTCTCCAGAAAACTAACACTAACTGTGATGTGAATAGCTAAGCTGATGAAAATTGTGAGTAAAGGTTTAATTATCTAAGATGCAGAAAATAAACCTAAGATTACTGGTTTTGATCTCAAGTGGAGTGAATTCCTTATGATTATGGTTTCACATCAAGTAACATTACAATTAACATCATGTCATTAATAATATATCTCCTAACTCTGGGCAAAGAGACCTATAGCAAGAATTACCCTCTCTCATGGTGTAACTCACTACCTATCCTAATACTTATCACTCTCTCATAGAAATTATGTTATTAGTTAGGTGCTTTACCAAAATTACTGGGCTATTCTCTTCATATTCATAAGCCCTTTATCAAGAAGCGATATAAAATATGTAAATATATGATTTTTCCAACCTATGGTGATAAATCACACATGATTCATGATGTTCTCATAGATTTATGTCTAGAAAATTAAGAGAAAAATATATATTAATGTATAAAAGTTTATTACAATTCATAATCGGGCAACTCTCGGTTCCTAAGGAACAAGGGGTTTAGCCTCACATGATTTCCATTGTCAAATATATAAGAGAGAAGAAGAAAAATGTGGGAAACATTAAAGAACTAAAAGAACCCCTGAAGAAGATGGTCTGGATGATTCTCTCATGCGAATATTTCGATTCACTAACCTCAAGCTGCAAATTCATCCACCAGAGGTGCCCGAATCTCCTAAAATGTGGCTTTCTTCTCTACTTTTCCTCTCCTTGCTCTCGGCTGTCGTACAATGGAATGGAACAAGATCATTAGGTTTGGCCAAACTATTAGTTATGTATGCCTAGAGATCCAATCATATGATGATTGTAATGGAATATCATGTAAAAATGATTTGATTATTAATAAAAGGCAAGCTTCCAATTTATTCTATTTGTTTAGTTATGAGATAATGAAATAAAATAATAAATGTCTAGAGAGTAATATTACTTAATGACGTATGTCTTCAGGCTGAGGACCTAAGAAATGAGATCATACAGATGTTAAGAGTACATATATATATATTCTCACTATGTGCCTAATCGGTTGTTATTGTGGAAGTTTGATAGAAAATAATAACACACAAGATTAGAGTGTGAGTTGGTTGATGGCTAAGTCTCACTGGTCATGATATGGCTATATCAAACCAAGCACACAGATACATGTTCAAGAATAGTGTATCAAACAGACCCACTGTGAGACTGACACATGGAAGCCATCATCACGGAAGTCATGGTCAACTCTCACAGTGATGCTAGTGGTTGTGGTTCTTTGACCTGAAATCACTGCACTCAACACATGTTGTTGGGTACACTTTGACATCAACAAACGCAATCCTAAAACATGGGTTGTTATAACAGTGATGATTGGGTGGATTTGACACATGGGGATTGAATGTGAGTGATAGACATGGGATTTGTCCCTCCTATTGGAGTGTGATGTCCTAGGACTCTTGATAAGCAAGACTGAGAAAAGCATGGCCATGTGCATGTGAGTCAATATGTGATATTGAGCTGACATATATCTCAGAAAGTCTGCTCTTAGTTTAAGAAACAAGATTGAATAATAGTGAGGGTGACTTCTCCATGCCTCTAGTTCAATCTGGACATCAGTGATAAAGGAACTACAAAAACACTGTAACACCATACACAGATTGTAGGTTGAAGTTGTTCCCCAACTTTTCCATTTACTTGGGTAGCAATGATGTGTGACTAGGCACCACTCTTTGCTTGTGATGTCATAAGTTTTTATGGACACTCACTGCTAATGTAATATGGGACATATAGGGTCACACACATAGGACTTGACCTAGAAGAGGAGTTCTGATCTTGAATGATAATTGAATAAAGTATTAAAGTGTTTAGGTACTCAATTCACACAACAGATCGGAGGATTAGCTGACTGAACTGCCAAAAGACCATCTCATTGTGTGAGACGACCGTTTGGGCAGTTAGACGAACGTCTCAAGTGTTGAGACGGCCGTTTGGGTTGTCAGGCAGATCAGAAATTGAATTGGCTTAGTTTTTCCCTATAAACTGACTGTTTCAAGCTGTTGAACCGATTAGCTCGGCACGAACTCACCAGATAGCCATTTGGGTGAGTGAGACAGGCATCTCACTTGTGTGAAATGACCCAGTTGGTAGGAATGAAAGTTATGAAGTTTTCCCAAACTCGTTTCAATTGCACATACTTGGGGTGCCAGTAAATTAATGTATGCAATTAATTAGGAAACGATTTGCTAACTCATATCTGATTGGGAAAGAACAAAATGATTGTATTGCTTAGCAAGATGACTATCTCACATCCCAGACGACCATTTCTCTTAGCAAATGACCATCTCACGTGTGAGACAACCGTCTTACATGCAAGACGACCATCTCACTTGGTTAGATGACAGTTTTGTCACATGCATGTTGTGAAAATTCTAGGTATGAAAATTCAAGATCTACTTGTCCTTTCCACTCCCTCTTTAGTCCCACATTGGTGGGGACTGGGAACCCTGACCCTAACCCCTCCTATATATAGAGGAGTATTGGGGGCTTCCCAAAGTACAACTATAACATAGACAAATACAAATCAGTTTCTCCGACAATTGTTGTCCTCTCTAGTTGTGGTAACCATGAGAGACCAGACAACTCCTACCCGACAAGGGAGGGATAGACACGTGAGAGAATAATTGATATTTCTCATTGTGGGAGAGCAAGTTGGTGACTAGTAAACAGATGGAGAGGGACAACTCCTTCCTGTCTGGTCCAGTAGGATGACATGAGTTCTAGGCGGTCCGTGTGGACTACCATAGAGGTGGGAAGCCATTATTTGCCACTTGGAGGACAACATCAACCAGCAGTCTGTGATAAGAGGAGCTGTTGAAGAAGATGATGTTTGTGGCTACAGTGTGTGGTGCAGAACAGGAGGAGCAGTAGTCAGATGAATCCCAGTGCAACTAGGATTTAGAGTTGTGCATATACAACGATGAGGATTGTAGCTGGACTTGCTCCAAGACCAGGTATATCCCATAAACCATCCTTCTTGCATTATAGTTATTGACGTGATCTACTGTTTATGGGGAATATGGTAATGAAATTTTAAATTCTGTTGCCTACTCTGTACCATATATCCCTACAGTGGTATTAGAGACAACGTCAAATTTCTATATTACAGGATAATTGATATGATCAAATTTTGGTTTTGTCGTTCTATTATTGCATGTGATATGAATAATATGTTGTCAAATCTAAACACCACGATAATCCCAAACTAATATATCTGATATATATATATGCAATTTACACTCGACACCCTAAAATGGTTTTGATGGTGGATGTGTAGCATGGCTATGGCCAATAACCCCTATTTGTACATGCTTGTATGTGGATGGTTTATCTCTTTATCTTGGTCAACAACTAAGCCTCTATCTCATCTTCCAATGTGAAGTTAATTCTCTCCTATCCTTGCACCCCTTGAATGTAACTCAAGGTTTCCTATAATCATGTAAAAGTAGGATAATTTACTTTTCTACAATGAAGAAGATGAAGGACCTTGAAGGACATGGTGGCCAAGCGGGACTGATCACCCGGTGGACCCAACCATTTTGCTGGAGGAGCCAGCCGATGGTGGAAAGAAGGACCAGATGATCGGTGAGACGACCTTACAACGAGCCAGGAGGTGAGCCGATCGCTTAAAGGGTTGAACCGATCAACCCAGATTGGCAAGCACAAATCTTCATCAACAATAAGTTTTTACATGTGATGTAGACCTAGAAGACATAATACCTTGTGGCTCCAATGGATTACATTAGGACTGGCCATAACCACCGTTTTCATTTATTGCATGTTTTCATTGTGGTATATATCATGTATATGATACATACTATATATGTGATGCTTGGATAAAGTATATGTATATACTTAAAAACAAACTCGCTCAATAAAATATTAAGTCTTAGATGCTTTCCATAAAGTATCACACATGAAAATCTTGATTGACCAGGCGTGGGCATGCCCTAGCATGGTGCATTGTCTATCTCATGGAAGTGTGATGGTAGATATGTGGGTCTGCCCTAGCAGGGTGCACAATCTATTGTGTGGGCTTATGGGTTAGGCTTAACTAGGTGATCTTAGTTCGATTAAGCACCTAGAGGCATACATATGATTATGGCAAAGAGTTACACATATCATCTATCAAGAGTTGCATATGATACAATTGGCAAATGTTTCCTACCTGATAGAATAAAGTTGTGAGTGGCAACCCTAGCTGGCTCATGATTTGGATGAAATTAGGATCTTGTCCCACTAGAATATTGTATGCTGTAATATTCTGAATTGATATTGAGGACTATCAATTTGAATAAAAGAGTGGGAGAAATTATTAATTAAAGACCAAATTAATATCGACATTTCAAATCAAATCAAATCAAAGAGGTTTTGACAAATGCAAATTTTCTCTTGTAGAATCAAATGATACACAAATATGCATTGTGATTGGATGAATTAAATAAGATTTATTTCCATAACTGGTTCAAGACCTTGAGAAGTATTCTGCATGATCTCAAAATACCAGTACCACTATCCACTCCAAATTTTCCTAAGACCAACATGGATGCTTCTTTGAAGCATGACAATGATGTTCTAAACATCAAGAACCTTATGTTGGGTTGTATGAACTATGAGTTGCATAAACATCATGATAAATATGAAAGGTATAATGTCTCTAAGGCTCTATTTGAGTGCAAACTGACAGAAGTATATCTAGTAAAGACTCATGTGCTCAATATGATTGGACATATGAAGCATCTTGAGAGACTGGGATTTCCTTTAGGTCAAGAGTTGACCACGGATATGAGTTTACAATCTTTGCCTAAATCATATAGACAGTTTATCGAGTATTACCACTTGAGTAACATGGCTAGACCACTGTCAGAGTTGCTTGACATCTTGGTTAGTATTGAAGCACAAATGAAGAAGGATAAATCTATGATAATGATCAACAGAGTTGAGTCCAACGACAAAGGCAAGGCCAAGAAGCATTTTGTGGCTAAGCTAAGGTCCAAGTCTTCAACACTCAAAATTAGGAAATGGATAAGGGAACCTAGAAATAAAGGGATTGAGATATCTACTTCTGGTGTATATGTTATTGAGGTTAACTTTACTACTTCCTCATCATGGGTACTAGATACCGGATGTGGATCACACATTTTCTCAAATGTGAAGGATCTGAAAAGAAGTAGACCTTTAGAGAAAGATGAGGTTGAGTTGGGTGTTGCAAATGGCGCAAGAGTTGTGGCCAGTGTAGTTGGAACCTATGAGTTATCGCTACTTAGTGGGCTTGTAATAGAGTTAGAGAACTGCTATTACATGCCTGCCATTAATAGGAACATCATATATGTATCTTGTTTAGACAAGAACAGATTCAAATTTCTTATAAAGAATGGAAGATGTTATATTAGTAAAGATGGGATCTTTTATGAAAGTGCCCCTATATCTTATGGTTTATACTTGATAGATGTAGAGACAAGTGTATAAAATGTAAATACCAAAACACAAAAACTCAATGACTCAAACCAAACATACCTTTGGCATTGTCATCTAGGGAACATAAGTGAGAAGCACATATCCAGACTCCATAAGGATGGTTATCTAGACTCTTTTGATTTTGAATCAATAGAGACATGTGAATCTTGTTTGTTGGACAAGATGACTAAGACTCCTTTTACTATTTAGAGTGAAAGGGCTAGTGATCTATTAGGACTCATACATACTGATGTATGTGGCCCTTTTAGAATAGATGCTAGAGGTGGGGTACAAGTAATTCATTACCTTTACTGATGACTTTAGTTGGTATGGCTATGTCTATCTGATGAGACACAAGTCGAAAAATCTAGAAAAGTTCAGAGATTTTATTAATGTAGTACAAAACCAGCTTGGAAAAAGTATTAGGGCACTTCATTCTGATCGAGGAGGATAATACTTAAGCCAATAGTTTGAGGACCTTCTGAGAGCTCATGGGATTGTATCCCTATGGACTCCACCTGGAACACCACAACATAATGGTGTATTAGAAAGAAGTAATCACACATTACTTGATATGGTGCGATCCATGATGAGTTTTGCTGATCCTCCAACTTCCTTCTGGGGTTATGCTCTTGAAACCTCTGCGTTTACACTTAACTGCATACCGTCTAAATTGGTTCAAAAGACACCATATGAGATATGGTATGGGAAATGTCCCAATGTGTCTTTTATGAAGATTTGGGAATGTGAAGCTTATGTTAGGAAAATGTTTCCTGAAAAGCTTGGCCCTAAGCCTGATAAATGTAATTTTATTAGATATCCCAAAGAGATAAGGGGATAATACTTATTCCATCCAATTGACAACAAGACAGTTGTTGCCAGAAATGTTGTATTTCTTGAAAAGGAATTTATTTCTAAAGGAATCAGTGGGAGGAAAGTGGAATGCAAAGAAGTTCAAGACCAATAAGAGAACTGTAACATCCCTGACCTGGGTTATGAGTTAACCCTAGGTGTTTTGCCTAATTATGTAATTAAGATACTGGTGATTATCTTTTGGCATGTAATTAAACTCTTGAGGAACACATATTTCCATTTCTGCCCTAATTGAACAATGTTTTAGTATTGTTTTGTAATACAGGGACCTATGTGCAATTTACCCAGTTAGAAGGGTTAAATTGCAATTTGCACATGTTGAGATGTTACTCTGATGTTGAGGCATCATAAGAATGATTATGGTAAAGTTTGAAGGATTTCCCAAGCTTGAGCACCAAGGTGCAGCTGTGGAAGTAATCCCTGTGCTTGAAACCCTGGTTTTGGGGTAAAATGCAATTTACCCAAAATTTGGAGTGCAACTTGTAAATTTCATCTTCTAAAATATCTTTTATAACTTTTGTCATCATTTAGAGTATAAATGATGAAGAGGGCACTTCATTTGAATAATCATATAATAAAGACCACCTTTGTGATTAAATAATCAAGGAATAAGTATAATAGCTCTTTTATATGTATACTTTAGTAATGGGTTGATCTTCTTTGCCTTCAATTCTTGACCTTAGAAGGATATTGTCCTTAGAAATAAGGGGTAGGGACGAGCAAAGAAGAAAGGAAGGACTTAGATGAGAAATGGGATAAAGTAGAAGCTTTATGGAGAAATTTCACCCAAAATATATATTCCACTTCCTTTGCAAGCAAAGGAACGTTTCTTTCATTCCTTCACTTATCCCCCTTGCTCAAACCGACTAAGGCAGAGCTCTGGAGCATAGGAGAACGACCAGGGAGTTCAAGGTAAGTTTGGATCATCCCTTTTGCTTGAATTCATGGAGGAAACTCATTTTCAAGGTTGAATTCATGGCTAGCTCACCTAGCTTTATCTTTCTAGCCATTCCTTTCCAACTTTTCCTTGGAAAATTCACCTTGGCCGACCTATGGAGCTCAAAGACGCAATTAAAGACCTGAAGCTTGGAAGCTTGGAGCTCAAGGAACAACCTTTAGGCGGGTTTTATAACTCTAAACCTTATGCTTTGATTATACATCTTTTTCTATGCATATAGTTGCTAGTTCTTCTTCTTCCCTATCTTCCCTTGCATCCTTGCAAGCAAAATTGTGAAGAACTGCTACTGTTCTTGAGGTAGAAGATAAGGGTGTTAATTCCTATGCATATCCACGGATTTCCACTTTACCAAACGACCTCCACCAATTGCCCATACGGTTTACACAACCGTTTGGTGGGCAAACGGTTTCAGGGTCGTATGAAGGCAAACGGCCTTCAAGACCGTTTGGTCGCGTTGACCAAGCGACGACCGTATGGGAATATTGTTTATAATTATGTAGGTTCATCACCCACAAAATTTTAGGGGTTAAATACAAAGGAATCATGAGATATAAGCAAATCAATTAGAAAATCCAATTGAATTAAGTTCTGATTTTCAATCTGTTTAATTTGCCCTTTTTGGGCAAACGGTCTCAAGACCGTTTAAGATGGTTGACCAAGCGTTGACCATTTGGGATTACTGTTCATAATGATGTTGATTAATGACTCACCAAATTTTATGGATTAATTCCAAACGAGTTATGAGTTGAAGGTTGATTAATAGGGCAAATCCTAATTGAAATCAGTGCTGAAATTCCAATGAGTTAATTAGTGATTTTGGGTTGATTAGCCCAAACGGTCTCAAGACCGTTTGGGGAATCATCCAAACGGTCTCAAGACCGTTTGGGGATCACCCAAGACCGTTTAGAGGTCTGGGGTCAAGTATAGTTGACCAATTGAAGGTCCAAAGGTACCAAATCATATTGCAATTAAGTATTGATGTGATGATCAACTCAATAGATCAAACCTTGATGAATTTTCACTAGAGTCCAAAGGATGGATGGGCAAACGGTCTCAAGACCATTTGGAACTCATCCAAACGGTCTCAAGACCGTTTGGTGTCAACCCAAGACCGTTTGGAGGTCTAGGGTTAAGGAAATTTGATCAATTGAGGGCCCAATTACAGTGGGTTATTGAAATAATCAAATTGCTGATTTGTGACTTAATTAAGGTTCAACCCCTATAAAATCAACTTAGATTTTGATAAATTCTTGGGCAAACGGTCTCAAGACCGTTTGGAGGTTATTCAAATAATTCCAAGACCGTTTGGGCCAAGTTTGAGCCCGATTGGAGGTCAATTGATGGGATCAACTTCGATTTGATTCACATTGTTGAGTGTTGATGGTTGAATGTTTATAGACCTTAATTGAACCAAATCCAACCCTAATTGGATATCAATTGAGGATCAATTGAGTGACCAATTGGTTAAGGCTAACCCTAATTGTCTCAATTGATAAGTGGTTAGCAAGCTTGAGACCAATTGAAGGCTTCAACATAGGAAACCCTAATCGAGTTTACCCTTTGAATCACCTTGGAGGTCCATGCGATCTTGAGCTTTTAGGACCATACGACTTCAGGACCGAATGAGATCATACGACTTCAGGACCAAATGAGTTCATACGACTTTAGGACCAAATGAGTTCATACGACTTCAGGACCGAATGAGTTCATACGACTTCGGGACCGAATGAGTTCAAATGACTTCAGGTCCGAATGAGCTCAAACGACTTCAGAAGTCAAACTATGACTAAACGGTCTTCACCCCATCTTGGGCAAACGAACTCAAGATCGTTTAAGGGTAAATGATCTTGAGTGTCATGCGGTCTTGAAGTCAACCAAAGCTAAACGGTCTACAACCTTAAACGATCTCAGGATCGTTTGAAGGTTGAAGGTGTGAAACCCATTGGGGATTTTTAAGGATAAGTCTGCCTAATGCCTTGAAGGCTTAGATGGTTTGATGGTTGTTCAACCTAAACCCTAATGATACCTAGGGACATTAAGGGTCAAGTGGTTAGTATATTAACCCATGTTATGATTAATGGTGAACTTTACCAAAATACCCTTTATGGATTCAAGTAGGTAACCCCTTTTTATCATGCAAACCCCAATGGTTACAATGGTGATGACTTGGCTAGGCTTATCAATGTTGATTAGACCTAACCCAATCTAGAGGGATGTAATCATCACCTATGAGCAAGAGGAGAGAGAAAATCCCAATTATGGTTGAAATCCAAGTAAAATACCTTTAATATATATGAATGTACATGATTAGGGTATGATCCACCTATGTGAGATCATGAAAACCCTATTTATGATAATTGATGAATCTTAATCTTATCTGAAGACTTTAATGATGATGTTTCTCATACATGGTGATGTTATGAGATCAATTCACCAATAGGTGAATAGTAAACCCTAATTCTAGGATGATGACATGTATTGTGAATAGTAAACCCTAATTGATAAAAATCAGGGAAACCTAGCTCTTGTATGAGTAGGGAGATACAACTTCTTTAAATGAGTTATTTATTGTTATCAGTTGATTTATCCATGCAGGTTCCTATATGAGGATGATCATATCCAGGTATGGATGATGAAACTATATTCATTGAAAGCATGTTGTTATCTTTATGAATAGTGATTTATCCTGATGCCTTGTTAATAGCATCTTATGAGATTGTTAGGCTATGAGAGCCATGAATACCATCAAGGTCATGCTTTAAGAGATGGCTTGTGATGAGAGTACTGAGAAATGATGATTATGTGAGTTAGACTTGATACATTTAGTATTCTACTGTCATAACTGCTGTTCTAATGATTAATGTTTGAAAACATGTATGATGTTAAAAGAATACTAAAATGTACCTAACTAATCAAGTATAATCATAC
Source organism: Alisma plantago-aquatica (assembly GCA_963693085.1). Classification (NCBI taxonomy): domain Eukaryota; kingdom Viridiplantae; phylum Streptophyta; class Magnoliopsida; order Alismatales; family Alismataceae; genus Alisma; species Alisma plantago-aquatica. The sequence goes on from OY856415.1 coordinate 93,372,695, forward strand.
CATGTAGAGCCCTGATCATAGATCCATCATTGTCAGGAGTTAAATGATGGTGAAACAGGTTTTCCTAAGGGAACTCCTGGATCACATACTTTTGAGTATGTGGGGAAAATGGATGTGAATGTCCTTACATCCTAGTGTAGGAATTGATGTAGATGTATCTTAATCTATCAATCCTTCACTATGGGTTATGCCGGGGTGATGTAACACTAATCTCCCGAGGAAGTCTTTTATACCGCAATCGATGAGAGATAAACAAGAAATCTTTCGATGGCGAAGAGAGTACAGAATGCCACTGTGACTCTAATAGCGAAGTACCAGAATACCCTGGTAAGCTATAGTAGCAGAGACATTAGATGTCCTGCATGTTGATCCTCACACTGACTGAGGAAGATGAGGTCATAAGAATCCGGATCTTTTGATGACCTATGTATGATACCGATGCGACTTAATAGTGATCGGTTGGAGTATGAGCGGTATACCTCATCTCCGCAGGACATAATGATGTTTGTAAAACATAATCAACCGCGTAGCATATCTGCTTAGGTTGATCCACGAGATACATTGATTGAAGATACATTACTTAGTATACATGTTCTTCATATTCCTTAAATGTTGTTGTTCTAATTGATAACAATCTGCTGTTGATTACCTTAAAGCTTTTATTGCCTATGTTGTTCTTGAATTGTTATAATAAAGCTTCTGGCGAGGAGTTATAACTCACTGGGACAATTATTTAGAATTGTCTCACCCCGTAGATTTCAACCTTTTTAGGTGGTCGTCGAGGACGAAGGAATCAGTCTGTAGGTGGACAGTATCAGCAGTAGCACCACCAGCACCAGGAGCATCAGTAAATCTCAGGTGGAGATTCAGACTGCTGAGTTGTGTAGTTAGATAGTCAGTCCTATGTGTTCTTTGTACTCTCAGGTCCTTGGAGTCTTTTGGTCTGAGATTTTGATTCTGAGTTCTTGAGATTTTGTATCATGTTGTATATAATTACTCAAGAAGTAATTATCAAAGACGTAAACAGTTTATCTCCTTTTATGAAAGAAGTTTTTATGGATTCAAGCTCTTATCTCGAAAAGTTTTAATTTTCCGTGATTTTTGTCTTCCGCTGTTAATCGAACCGTTTCCGCTACGTTTAAATCGTGTTTATATCGTGGTTTGGAGATCAGAGCCCACAAGAACATTGAACTGATAGATGAACTAGAGGAACTTAGAGAATCACAAAGTGTTGTGGAGACTCAAATTCCTCAGGTGACACAAGAACCTCATAGATCTAATAGGACATGTCTTGAACCTGAGAGATTTAAATATCCTGTGACTCAAGAAGGCAGTGAATTGGTCAGAGATGATGAGACAATATCCTATAAATATGCTATTGAGGGACCAGAGTCTGAGAAATGGCTTGAGGCCATGAGATCTGAGATGGAATCCATGTATACCAACAAAGTATGGACTTTGGTGGATCCACCTGAAGGGGTAAAATCCTTAGGGTGCAAGTGGGTCTTCAAGAAGAAGACTGACATGGATGGAAAGGTCCAAAACTATAAGGATAGATTGGTTGCAAAGGGTTTCAGACAAGTTCAAGGTGTTGACTATGACAAAACATTTTCTACAGTGGCCATGGTTAAATACATCAGGATCAAGCTTGCTTTTGTAGCTTATCATGACTATGACATTTGGCAAATGGATGTTAAAATCACATTCCTTAATAGGAATTTTGTGGAAGATGTGTATATGACACAACCTAAAGGGTTTGTAGATCCAAAGTTTATTAATAGAGTCTGTAAGATAAATAAGGTCAACCTATGGATTGAGAAAGCATCTCAGAGCTGGAATCTTTGTTTTGATGAGACAATCAAAGGATTTGGCTTTTGCCAAAATTAAGATGAACTTGTGTGTGCAAGAAGGTTAGTGGGAGCATAGTGACATTCCTCATATTGTATGTAGATGACATATTATTGATGTGGAATGATATCCCTACTTTATAAAAGGTAAATACATGGCTAGGAAATACATTCTCTATGAAAGACTTAGGAGAAGCATCCTACATCTTGGGGATAAATACCTATACATATAGATCTAGAAGACTTCTCAGACTAAGTCAGAGCACATACATTGACAAAGTGCTAAAGCGGTTCAGCATGGAGAACTCAAAGAGAGAAAACATGCCTACACGTCATGGTGTCCCCATCTCTAGAGCTCAATGTCCCAGTTCTCGTGAAGAAAGGGAACACATGAGTGTGATTCCATATGCCTCGACAATTGGATCAATCATATATGCAATGTTATGTACCCATCCATATGTCTCGTATGCCTTGAGCATGACGAGCAGGTATCAGTTAGATCTAGGTGATGCTCACTACATAGTTGTGAAGAACATCCTCAAGTACTTGAGAAGGACTAAGGATCAGTTCTTGGTCTACAATGGGGAGGAAGGTTGGTGGTAAAAGTTTACACTGATATGCAAGCTTCCATACTGATCAAAATGATTACAAATCGCAATTAGGATTCTTGTTTTGCCTCAACAATGGAGTTGTGAGCTGGAAGAGTTAAGCAAGAAATAGTTGTTGATTCTACAATAGAGGTCGAGTATATTGCTGCATCAAGTGCAACAAAGGAGGTTGTATGGATCAAGAAGTTCATCACAGAACTTGGGTCATTCCTAGCATCATCGAGGCAATCGAGCTATATTGTGACAACAATGGATCTACTGCACAAGCTAAGGAACCCAGATCGCATCAGCACTCAAAGCATATACAAAGGCAGTATCATCTCATATGATAAATTACACAGTGAGGAGATGTTAAGATTTGCAAAGTACCAACTGGGAACAACGTTGTTGATCCCTTTACTAAAGCACTTTCACAGTAGAAGCATGATGGTCATGTAGTATCACTTGGAATAAGATTCATGGGTTGGTTATGTATGCCCACAGAGCCAATCATATGAGGATTGTAATGGCATATCATGTAAAAATGATTTGATTATTAATAAAAGGAAAGCTTCCAATTTCTTCTATTTATTTAATTATGAGATAATGAAATATCATAATAAATGTCTAGAGAGTAATATTACTCAATGACATATGTCTTCAGGTTGATGACCTGAGAAATGAGATCATACAGATGTTAAGAGTATATATGTATATGTATATATATATATATATATATATATATATATTCTTATTATGTCCCTGATCGATTGTTATTGTGGAAGGTTGATAGACAACAATAACATGCAAGATCAGAGTGTGAGTTGGTTGATGACTGAGTTTCATTGGTCATGATATGGCTATATCAAACCAAGCACATAGATACATGTTAGAGAACGGTATATCAGATAGACCCGCCGCGAGACTGACACATGGAAGCCATCATCATGGAAGTCATTGTCAACTCTCACAGTGATGGTGGTGGTTGTGGTTCTTAGACCTGAAATCACTGCACTCAACACATGTTATTCGGTACACTTTGACATCATCAAACAAATCCTTGAAACATGGGTTGTTATAACAGTGTTGATTGGGTGGCTTTGACACATGGGGATTGATTGTGAGTGATAGACATGGGATTTGTCCCTCCTATTGGAGTGTGATGTCCTAGGCCTCTTGATAAGAGAGATTGAGAAAAGCATGGCCATGCACATGTGATCAATATGTAATATTGAACTGACATATATCTCAGACAGTCTGCCCTTGGCTCAAGAAACAAGATTGAATAATAATGAGGGTGACTGATCAATGCCTCTAGTTCAATATGAACATCATTCACAAAGGAACTATACAAACACTGTAACACCATACACATATTGTAGGTTGAATTTGTTCCCCAAATTTTCCATTTACTTGGGTAGTAATGATGTGTGACTAGGCACCACTCTTTGCTTGTGGTCATAAGTTGTTATGGAAACTCACTACCAATGTAATATGGGACCTATAGGGTCACAAACATAGGTCTTGACCTAGAAGAGGAGTTCTGAATTTGAATGATAATTGAATTAAGTATTAAAGTGTTTAAGTACTCAATTCACATAACAACTCGATGGATTGGCAGACTAAACTACCAAATGACCATCTCATTGGGTGAGATGGCCGTTTGTGCAGCTAGACGAGCATCTCAAGTGTTGAGACGACCGTTTGGGTTGTCAGATAGATTCGAAATTGTATTGGCTTAGTTCTTCCCTATGAACCAACCAGTTCAAGCTGTTGAACCGATCGACTCGACTCGAACTCACTAGACGGTCGTGTGGTTGAGTGAGACGGGCGTCTCGCTTGTGTGAGATGGCTCGATTGGTACAAACGAAAGTTCTAGAGTTTTCCCGAACTCATTTCAATTACACATACTTGGGGTGCAAGTAAATTAATGTATAACATTAATTAGGAAATGATTTTCTAATTCATATATGACTAGGAAAGTTCAAACCGACCGTCTCACCTCCTAGACGACCATTTTTCTTAGAGAAACGATCGTCTCATATGAAAGACGACCCTCTCACTTGGCGAGATGATGGTTTCATCACACGCAGGTTGTGAAACTTCCAGAAAAGCTAAAAACATTTATTTGATTGAATTAAGTGTCATAGGATAATGATAATAATAATTCACAAATTAATATGAACATGAACAATAAGTGTGAAAAAATCCATAATAAATAGCATGTGAAAATGACATTTATGTGGTGCATAAGTGGCATCATGTGTGTTGAGATAGGTTTTCATGGATTCTTGTGTTTATTGTGGTGCTTACCATTTGTAGCGACCAAAATGCTTAATGTTTGGTTGTGTTTTGAGTGAAGAACTTCCTTGGTTGTGGCTTGTAGCGACCTTGATGCTTGTTCTTTGTGTTGGTTGCTAGGGTTTGCTCATATGGAGATGTGTTTCAACCTATACCTTGGATGGTTTGTGTTTTGGCCAATGCCATGTGTTTTGCTTCAACCTAAATGAGGTGAGGACCTAAGTTGTCTCTACACCGCATTGGTTTTAACGATCCTCTTGCATGTGTCTTTGCATGTCCATGGCACTGAGTGACATGTGTCCTTTTGGTGCCCTCATATCTTGACACCTCATGATCTTTAACTCCCTCCTACACTTGTGTATATAAACCCTCTCTTTCACATGCAAGTGTCTCCTTTACCTCTTTTCTTTCTCTCTTCTCCCTTGTGTTTGGCCTTGAGCTTGGTGGTGCTTGAGGAGGTGTTGATCTTGGAACTTTGGTGGTCGATCACCATTGAATGTGGTGATCTTGGGCTTGATATTATTCCTTTTGGTGGTTCTTAGTGATCTTTGATCTTGGTAAGTTGTTATCTTTCATTGATGTCATTTGCTTTGAACCCTGCCTCTTCCTTTTTTTTCTTAATTGTGACACTATGGATCACCATGGTGGCTATGTTGAGGAACCTATCTCCATAGAGGTTGAGATCCATGGTTTTCCATGGGAGTACCTAAGTCAGATGAAGCTTTCTTCATTATTCACTCTTGTTCGGCTTAGGGTTTGTGCTTTCTTCTTCTTGAGCTTTCCATTGACCTTGGTATGTTATTTTAATCTTGAGGTGACTTTGTCAGCTGTGGAGTTGAACTAGTTGGATCTTCCTTCTCTCTCTTGGAGCTTGTGGCTTTGGATCTTGATCTTCATCTTAAGGTGGGTTATATAGCTTTCCCCTCTTTTATTGTTGCACCTTATTCTTTCTTTCATGCTACTATTCTTTATCTAAAACGTGTTCACAAGTTAATGGATAATGCTATCTTGTTTTAGGGTTTAAGATTTTGAAGTATTCTTGCATAGATTGCTCCTTCTATTAACCTAATTCATGTACCTGAGGTTATGGTGATGATGGCGATAATGGTTGTTTTATGTTTTTTATATGTTGGTCTTATCTCCATGCTTATGGTTTTGTTATTCTATGTTGGATGGAGGCTTTAAGTTCCAATTAGCATGTGTCTAAAGTTTGGTTTCATCATTTATATCATGAGTTCTCATGATTGATTCTAATGGCGTTTGATTTAGGGTTTTGACATTCACCTTGTCTTATAATTTCCTCTTGATGATGCCTTGGTTTCCACTGATGTTATACTTCTGTTTGATCATCATGATACTCATGTTTCATGTTGTAACTATCCCTTATGGGAATGGTGGCTTAGGTTGGATTGATCGTAATTCTTTGAGTATGTTTTGGCGGCTACACTCATAGAGTTGTTGTGGTTACAAGGTTAACCCTAACCCTATCTTGAGGGTCACTACAAGTGGTGGTGTTGGTGTAATGCAGTCACTACACCTAGCTTCCTTGAGGTCGCAACACCTTGATTCTATTTGGATGGTCGCTATACATGTGAGTCGTGTTGTTGCTACATCTTAAGCTATGGGTGGTCGCTACACATGGCCTAGTTTGGTTGGTTGACACTCATGTTTCCTTGTGTGGTCTCTAAATATAGGGTGTAAACCCTAGTTGTTGCTACAATGCCTTATCTCCATGGTTGATACATGTTGATGTTTACATGTTTATGAGGTATGATCAGATGTGCTCCAAGAATGTGGGATTGTTGTACCATGGTGTGTTATGATAAGTGATATATGAGAACCCTAACCCTAATCGAGAATACATGATGTTATGTTTATCTAGTTTGAATTTTTTAGCATGTGATGATGTTTCTCTCTGCTAATTGTGTAACCCTAATGTTGCACATTAAATGTACAACATATGATGATTGCTATGGTATATCTTATATGACATAGGGTGATGATTATGAGCCTTTATGAGGCATGATGAGATAATGATGATGCGCATAAACTTTGTGAATAGGTCTTATGACCTATAGAGGCTCAATGCATAATGTGAGGTGATATCCTCTAGTGATGTAATGAGGGATGGTTATCCCAGGATGATGTGATAATAGTGATGGCCTTGTATGGCAGTGGTATTATGTCACTGATTTTGACTTTGCAGTGGTCAGTTGGAGCATGAGTAGTATATCTCATCTAAACAAGGCATAATAGAAGACATTATACATCTGTGTAGTATATTTTCTTATGTTCAAACACAATTCACATTGGATGACCCCTTGCCTTGTTTCTTATACTATTTAGTTGATAACAGTTATAGATGTTCTTCATATTCCTTCTAAAAGTATAAGATGTTTTGCTGCTCAATCGTAGATGCTTAAACTGCCTAATCTGAGTTATTAGCTTTACTTGTACCATTTATCCGAATCTACTCATCTTGGTAAGAATGATATCTTCCTAATTTAGTATATATGTGCTTATAATAGTTGTTGGAAAAGAGTTTATCTCTCACTGGGATGTTGGTCTCACCCTGTGGGTTTCCACATCTTTTATGTGGTCGTGCACGACGAGGTTGAGAACATGCGGTTGAGGCTAAGTAATAAGAAGAGCAGTAGATATTTAAGGTTGGATTTGCTGGTAGTTTTTGTAGTAGAGTCCTATGTGTCATCCATGTATTCTCAGGTCCTTGGGGGTGTTTTGTAGACGTTGTTTGTCAATATGAGTTTGACAATATACCATGGTTGTACAGAAATGTCTTGTATATGTGAACAAGTTATCATATGTAACATGTTTGTGGCATGTCAGCCACTGAACAATGATATGTAATATATTTTGGCATGTTGTATAATACAGGTGGAACACTATTGTGGACTCAGATGTAATATGTTTCTACTTTTGTGGTTATATGAAATAAGTTTTAATTTACCCTCTTTTATGGTAATCCTAGATGTTAGTGTTAGTTCCACACTTTGTTTTGAGTTATTTTGTTCATGTGGTGGTGGATTGTCACACATTTCATTCCACCACGGGCGTGATGAACCCTACCCACTATGTATGTGCTACACACAACTCTAGTAGCAAATTTCCATTGCATTACCCATTCTACCCTCTATTTGACCTAGTGCTTCCCCACCACCTATATATACATGGGTGGTTGCTGAAGCTCAAGGTTAACCTCTCTTTAGCTACCTCTAGCATTCATTTCCTACCCTCTTTGTGTTCAATATCTCCACCTACCCTCCTTCTTCCATATCCACCTCATTTCCACCCAAAAACCCTAGTTTTCTAGAGTTTTCACCACCAAACCTCACTCATTCATGCCATTTATGACCTTGGAGGGAGATGCTTCATCTTCTACAACAAGGAGGTGAAAAAGGAGGGTCTTCCACGAGCTGTCTTGGCCTTCTACCTCTTTCTTCTCTTGTTTTTACTCTTTTTCTTGATTATGTGTAGCTAAGCCCCCTTGGTGGGTTGTTTAGGGGATAAAATGATACCCAGGTACCATGTTGGGGTAAAATAACTTGTAATGAACATATTTCCATTCTAAAATGATTGTCTATTGCTTCGATCTCATTTCCCATTACCTTACTTGTGATTTATGCTTCTAAACATCGATTTCTTGTCGTATTATGATTGAAAACACCTAGCTTCTAGGGGGAAACGGATTGTATGTGGCTATCTTAGGAATTGCTCTTAGGTCCAACTAGTGGATCCCTAGCTGGCACCCTATCTTCATACATAAATATCCCTTCTCCTACAACTAAGTGTGATATCTAAGTATCTAGTGTAAGAGTGATTGATGGAATTGCGTAGAGTTTTCTAAAGGCTAGATTATGAGTAATAAGGGGTGAAATATCCTCATCTCCACCCCCATTCCTACCATTGGATCTCAATTACCCTAATACTTCTTATCCTAGAAACCTAAACTTGCCTAGTCCTATTAGAATTACACCTAGCCCTAGTTCTCAACTAGTACCTTAGGGTAAATTCAAATAGCACTTGTCTTGTTGTTTGGTTTGGCAATCTAGAATGAAAATATAAAACTTCATGCTATATTAATCCCCAACTTGGATTCTTGTGACATTCCCCCAAACAGCCCTCTCTCTGCATAACTTGCTAAAACTCATCTCGTTTGCTTAGCTTGATTATGCTAGTTTAGTTACTTGTTTCAATGCTACTTAGTTAATTGCTAGATTTGGATAGTTAGACCTTTCTTGAGCAGTTAGTGCTCTCTTGAGCTTGCTAGTGTTAATCTTGTTAGTTAGTGATTACCTAGGTTGTTAATTTCTCCAGTGCTTAACTTGTCTCTTTAGTGTTAATTTGCATTGCTAGTGTAACTTAGCTGTAGTCTCTTTCTCTTGCTTAGTTAGTTGCCTTCTTTTCAAATTAGAATTTCTCATTTAGGCTAGCATTGGGTTTGTTTGTTTGTCTTGTTCTCTGGTTTCAATTGCTTGCATCATTAGTATAATCAATCAAACCAATCAACAAACCAACCCTACTCTCCACATTAGGAACATAGTTGTACTAACTTAGCTCTAGTACACCCTCTCTCTCTCTCTACAGATCAAACCCTCACTTTACATTCACCTATACTATGACATGACCCTGTTCGCTTGTGGGTGAGTATTTTAGTATTGTGAGTGAACCTTGTCTAGGCTTTATAAATTCAAAATTTCCAAATGTGCAAAAATCATACCAGGCATTAGATACATGATTTCATAATGATAAAGGTAATTACATCTATTATGTTTGTCTCAATCATGATGTGATGACACATGCATAGTAATTGTCTAAGTAATGGTGCTACTCTATGACATATGTCTTCATGTTGAGGACCTAAACATTGAGGTCATATGTATGATAAGAGTACACACAATCTTTTTATGTCCCTAGTCAGATATTACTATGGAAGCAAAATAGACAATAATAATACATAAGACTAGAGTGTGTGTGTGTTGACTGATGACAGAGTCTCATTAGTCATGATATGGAATATCAAGTCAAACACATAGATACATATTAGATAACAGTGTATCAGATTGACCCACCTTGAGAGTGATATATGGAGACCATGGAATGGTAGTCAGAATTAGCTCTCATAGTTATAGTGGTGATTGTGGTTCTTAGATCTAAAGTCACTACACTCATTACATCTTGTACAATGAATTTTGACATCATCCAATGTGACCTTTAATAAGGGTTTCCATAAAGGTGATTCTCAGGTGCATTATGACACATGGGGACTGGGTGTGAGTGATGTAGATGGTATTTGTCTCTCCTATAGGAGATTGATATCATGTCTACTTGATAAGTAAGATTGAGAAATGTATGGACATACTCATGTGACTCAATATGTGATATGTGAGCTCACATGCATTTTGGCCCATAGGTCCTGGCACAAGGTTAGAATTCTAGCTCCTCCAAAGTGGTATCTCACTGATGGCTCGGGCCCCCCCAGAAGGAGGCCTTCTTCACCTTCCACCTAAACTGCGTAGGAAAGGCAGTCTGCTCTAGTTTGAGGAACATGGATTGAATGTTGAGAGTATGAGGATTCCATACCACAAGTTCAATCCAGATATCAGAGACAAAGGAACTATACGATCATAGTAACATTGGACATAGGGTGAAGTTGTTCTCCAACTTTCCAATTACTTGAGTAGCAAGTATGTGTTGCTAGATACCACACATTCCTAGTGATGTCATAAATTGGTTATGGACATTCACTGCCAATGTAACTTGGGATCTATAGGATCACACACATAGGATGCACCTAGAAAAGGATTTTAGTCATGAATATGGTTTAACTAGATTACTAAAGATTCAATTTAAATGGCATTGGTTGTACATTGGCTGAAATGGAATTTGAACGGCCTAGTTTATAAGCGAACCGATTGGTTCAAAATGTGAAATGATGACTCAGGTTGTGAATCATTCGGTTTAATGATCAATAAGGTTGGATCAAGGATTGATGTTGACATCGTGTTGTGCATTAATCATCACATTGAAATCCAATATGTTTTTAATAGGAAATATAGTAAACCGACCGATTCAAATGTTGAATTGACCATTTTACATATGAATAGACTGGTTCATAAGTAAATTGCCCAGTACATGATGTGAACTGATCGGTTCAAAGTGAACTGGCTTGTTCATGATTGATAGCAGCCATAAATTTGTGTAAATTTGTCTCTTCGACTCCTAGTTGATCTGGAAACCCTAACCCTAGCCCTCCTATAAATAGAGGGGTATTCAAGGCTTTCAGAAAACACAACAATAAACTTTGACAATTGTTGTCCTCTCACAGTTGTGGTAACATGAGAACCTGAGCAAGTCTTACCCATAAAAGGAAGAGACAACAATGTAGACCAAGTCAACACTGGCACATTGATGTTTAAAGGGACAACTCCTTTTGGTTGGCTTTGTGAAGCATGACATGGAGTTCTTGATGGTTTCATGGACTATGTAGACATGTGAAGGCCCTTTCCAGCACACTAGGAGGACAACAACCACTACTGTCTTTGGTGATGTACCAGGGGGTTGTCATTTCTAGTTGTCTATGTGCGTCTTGTGAATAGTGAAATCACTAAGTACGAGTAGTCATTATACTTGCTCAAGGACCAGGTATACCTCTTGCTACCCTTTTTCCTAGATACATCATTGTTGATGTGATTTTCTGGTAAATGAATAGGGACACAAAAGTTATTTCTGCTGCCTTCTATGTCATCCTATTCCCCAACACCTGTATCACAACCACATCAATTTAGTATGTTTTGGGGTTTAATTGATATGACCAAATTTTTGTTTTATCATTTATTTTATTGCATACGATGCAAATATTTAAAATGACATACATGATTAAATATGAAATAAAATCCCTATATATATATATATATATATGTGGCCATTTATTTAATACCCACGTGGGTAGCCTGGATTTCGCTACCCGACAGCCAAAAAAGTAACTGTTCTGACTAGAAAAGTAATTCTGCTATAAAAAAAGTAACTATGTTGATCAAAAAGTAACTATTTGACTAGAAAAGTAATCCCATACAAAATACACAGCAGATATATATGTAACTATGTTTTGAAATCTGCTGTTGCAAATGTAACTATCTATGCATGAAACTCAACAGTTTGCAAGGTAAATTAACCCTCTACATGTAAAAAGTAACCAACTTGAAAAAAAGTAACCGAAATGGGGGGCGGGTAGCTACCCGCATGGGTATTAAAGATGGGCCATATATATATATATATATATATATATATATATATATATATATATATATATATATATATATGTGTGTGTGTGTGTGTGTGTGTGTGTGTGTGTGTGTTGCCTTGAAATTGTTTTGATGGTGGATATATGTGTAGTTATGGCCAAAACCCCTATGGATGTGTGTGCATGGTTGTTTGGTTTCTTTCATGTTCTTACTTGGTTTGCATACTGAGCCCTCTCCTACTTTACAAATGTAAATTGATGCTCTTCTTCCTATTCTGCCCTTGAATGTAACTCAAGGTTTTCCCTTTCACTATGTAATATGGAATAGAATAGTTTTACTTTTTATTTTGGAAAAGAGAGACCTTTTGTGCCAACTGAATCGATAAACTAATGACTCAAACCGATCGAGTGGAGGATTGAGGAGGAGATAGGAGGAGCCAACTGATCGACTGGAGGCCCAACTGATCAACTGGAGGGGTCCAATCAACCACATGAGGCAGGACCTATCGATTGACCATAGAAGTCAATCGACCGACCTGGAATCCAACCGATTGACTAGATGGTCCGATCGATCAAACAACCAATCCTAGCAGCACAATACATGTTTCTACATGAAATGTATGACCTTAGGTGGTAGCACTTCTTTGTGTCTCCAAAGAATTGCATTCATATGGTCCTAACTATCATTTGTATGTTTTATGATTATATATTTTGTTTGTGGATATAGGATGTATATGATATGTACTATAAGTATGTGGTGATTGGATATGTATATGTACTTATATATAAAATCCCTCAATAAATATCAAGTCTAAGATAAAATTACATAAGAATCATACATGAAAAGCTTGATCAACCAAGCGTGGGCATGCCCTATCATGGTGCGTCATCTATCTCATAGAAGTGTTGACATGCGTAAACTGCACGTCAAACGTAAGTGTACATATAAATGTAATATAGGTCTTAAGAGGCTCGAATGTCGAACTCACATAAATGTTATCCAGAAACTACTACTAACTATGATGTAATCAGATAGGCCAATGAAAACTTTGGTTGAAGGTTTAATTAACTAAGATGCAGAAAAGAAATCTAACATTATTGGTTGTTTGATCTCAAATGACATGAATTTCTCAGGATTATGGTTTCATCTCAGTTAACATTGCAATTAACATCTTAACATTAATAATTATCTCTCCTAACCCTAGACAAAGAGGCCTATAGCAAGAATTACCCTCTCTCATGGCGTAATTCACTACCTGATCTAATATCAATCCCACTCTAGAAAGGATTGTATTATTAGTTAGGTGCTTTACTAAAAACTCTGGTTAGTCTCTTCACATTTGTAAGCCTTCTTTCTCAAGGGCCGATATAAAATATGTAATTTCTATGATTTTCCAACCCTAATCCCTCTTTCGAAGAAATTAACAGTCTAATTAACTACCTATGATGATCAAGCATGGATGGTTCATTAAACTTTCATAGAATTATGTCCAAAAATTAAGAGAAACATGTATATTAATGCATAAAAGCCAATTAAAATGCCTACCGGGCTACTTCCAGGTCCTAAGGAACAAGGGGTTTAGCCCCACATGGTTTCCATTGTCAAAAACATGAGAGCAAAGAAGAAAAAAAGGGGAAACATCAGTAAAGCTAAAGAACCCCTGAAGAAGATGGTCTGGATGATCCCCTCTAATGAATGTGGTGATTTGCTACCTTCCAACTACAAATCCATCCAATGGAGGTGCCCAAATCTCCCAGATCGTGGGTTTCTTTTCCACTTTCTCCTCTCCTTACTCTTGGCTACCATCCAAAATAATAGAATGAGATCATTAGGTCTGGCGGAAATCCCCCTAAGTTATAGAAGTGACTTAGGGCATCTTTAATTACTAACCATCGGATTAAACTTGATATTTTGATCTTCCTGATCCCACCATGTCAGTACTAATGACTGGGTTTCGGTAGTATGATGCCTTCTATAGTTGCATCCTTTTGTGGGTTTATCAGTACTATCGAGTTGATGCCGGTATTACTGAGATTTCTTACAAAATTCTGATTTTTCCCAGTAAGGTTTCCAGTAGTATTGACTTCATGATCGGTACTACTGAGTCTTCTTGGTTTCAATATGTCCCAAACTGAGCAAGTGTCGGTTCCACCAATGACAAAGTCAGTAGTACCGAGCTGTGTAGACTAGTATAGATTCACCTTTAATAGATAAAAATTGAACATAAGCTCTTGAAAAATATTAAATCATTCAGAAACATTAAAACATTTATTTGATACAATAAATACCATAGGCTGATGATAGTAAATAATTGACAAATTAATATGAAAATGGACAATAAGTGCACATAAATCAATAATTTATAACATGTGAAAATGAGAATTATCCAGTGCATCGAACTCCTCTAAGCTTAAATGTTTCTCAGCCTCGAGCAACACACCCTCAGATCGGTTTAAGACAAGTTAGAAAAAGGACATAAAATATTAATTTCTTTTTTCAACTATCCCCACCTAGTGGTCCCAAACCGGCCTTTACTAACCACTAAACAATCAACTTCTCTCAAGTGACCAAAAATATCTATAAAAGTTGTCCACCCTTCAATCAATGAAACCTTGTCATTGGAGCTGTTAATATCATAGTCAATCATGCATTCTCTTAGTGCATCATGTGATTCCCTATCTACATTGATATTTCCTAACTAACAACTACTTGGAAGCAGTTCTCCTTATAAGAATCATTGAGGAGAATAATCATTTAAGTAGCCTACCGATAAGAGCAATGGATGGAATGAATTAGGTGGATAATGAAGAATCACAAGTAGCATCTGAATTATTTATGCAAAAATAAAACATGATGAACCTATATGGTGAAGATAATGAGAAATTCATGAAGCCTAATGCCTAATATTATGGGTGGAATGATGCATGTATTGAAAATCTCATCAAGTGGATCCGAATGTTGTAACGAAAAGTATACATCATGTGAATGTTTCAATCACATTGTGAATAGTTTAGGGCATCCTTTCTCCCGATTTATTTCATAAAGTTGAATTTTTTTTCTTTGGCCCACTATATGGCATGATATAAAGTTATGATCGGGCTTCACTAACATGTCACATTTATTTCACTTTTTTTTAGGGTATGGATGTGTATCCCTGCACTCTTATTTCAGAGGAAAACAATATAACCACATGATGTAAAAATGAATGATGAAAGATGCATGCAGTCTACATGTAATTGTAATTGTTATGCAACTAGATTATATGAAAAATATATTTTTATGCATATATTATTTTCATTTGGTAACTAATGCAATAAAGCAAAAAACTAACTATCATGTCACCTATTATGCCATGCAATGCAAATAAGAGGAAATAATTCAGATTACTTGATCATATTAAGGTGGTGAGTTAAAATGAATGGAAATGGATGGAATCACATTATTAAGAGACAATGCCTTTCATGAAATATGATATGTCCCTTTCTAATGACATGTGAACATGGTAACCTTGGGATTTCTTTCTTAAATTTCAATTTAATATCACAGTAATTTTTTGATCAATTTAGGCTCAAACCCCATCTTCATCCACATTACATGAATAATTAAGAAGTCCACTCATATCAAATGTCCTTAAGCTAACTGGCCCATACACTTCCTCTAGGTGGTGCAACTCAAGAAATTTGTAACTAAGCTGATTTTTTTTTCATTTTAACTTTTTTCAAATTTTTATTTTCCATTACAAACATATGAGAGCACATTAAAATGATAGGAATTATGAATTAAGCTCCACTTTACACTATACAGATCGTCGATCCTACAACTTAGAAAAATAAAAGCTAAAAAGTAAATAAAGACTAAAAGAAAAATAAAAACTAATGGATAGAGTTGTTCCATCACCCCTAAGATTGAACTTGACTATGTCTGCATAGTCAAAATTCTAACTTAAGAGGTGGAACAATGGCACTGATCAGAAGGGTGGTGGTGGAGGTTGTAGCATGGTGGGATCATAGGGATAGAAGGTCCCCTGGAACGTTTGGGGCGACAGTGGCATCTATGGAGGTTGTGGATACCTACCAAAGTAGCATTGGCTCTAGTAGTTGTAGAAGAATGGATTTTGATAATTATCCATCTAATGTAGTCATGTGTGCATGTTCTCTTGGTTGAATAATAGAGATTGCTAGATTTCAAAGATTGCTTGCTGATTTTGATAAAGCTATCATTGGACATCATGGATGCTCACCAGTGTAGCAGTCTGCTATGGCTGCCCTTACTGAATCTCCTACAACATTATGTACATGCCCCTCATGGAATATCGATTGTCTTCCTGGACATGTAGTGGAGTAGAAGAACTAGAGGCTCCATATGTTCTCGGTCACTTGTGGGGAACCTACCTCCTTGTGATGGGGATGGTGGGTTACTCATCCTCTTCTTCTTCATTCTACTCCTATCGATGTTCTTATACATCGTCATCTTCTTCCTCCTCATCCTCTAAGGAGCTATCTACAAGACACCTCATGAGGTGGAGTCCTTGCAAGTCAAAATTTGGATCAAGGAGCTCCCTCTCCTTGTATTGGCTACCCACTGTATAGCATGCATATGGTTTCCCTTGACACACATTGAAGAGGTTGAATATCTTGAAATGATTTAGGTCTAACTTGGGAGCATCCTTTAAGGATCTAAAGGTGGATAGATCGAGGTTCAGATGGATTTCTATTGGAGTGATCAGTCCTCTTAAATGGATAGGAGGAGTCCTCTGCACCAGTATCCTCACTGAGATCATATGTTGAAGGAAGAAAAAACCAAAGTCCACATTCTTTCCTCCTAACTCTAGCAATTTGTAGAGGAAATAAAGGTCAACCCTCTGAGTCTTCCCCTTCCCGTGTCTTGACTCGATGAAGAGTGTGTTGGTAGGGAAGAGATGAAGAATGCGAGTAAATGGATGCTCAATGTCAGTGATGGAGTTTGTATCCCAGCTGATATGATAGCCTTCTGGAACCTCCGCCAATAGCTCCCATGCACTCTTGAAGTCAAAATTGTTGGGGATGAAGCATTCTTCCCCCATTGGCCACCCATAGATGGCATTGAACTGTCACAGTGTCAGGTGAAATTTGGTGTTGAAAAGATGAAAGTTGATGCAGCCTTCCCTCCATTCATCCCCATGCTCAGGGATGAAACATATCTTGAGTGACGCCAGGAACTCACATATGAGATCTAGGAAAATGAGCCAATCACCGAAGAATGGGTGATCTCCCCTCATCCCTTGACACTTGCATACTTGGCGAAGATTCTCAGTGAAGACCAAATTTGTGATGAATGCACAATCTCCATACTGTGTTGCAGTTATCTCCCTCCTCATTAGGTATTCATACATCTTCTTCACATCGGTGCTGGGGTGGGTTATGTGGCTTGCTTTAGGAATCAATGTAGGATTCCCCACTGATGAAGAAGCACCTCTCTTAGATTCCATAACACAGGTACAAGAATGGGATGGAGAAAAAGAATGATTGGAATAGAATATGAACACCCTAAGATGCTTGCACAAATTTTCTTAGAGGAGGTGTGAAAAAAACTAAAAACAACCCCTCCTTATATAAAAGTCAAACATGCCCCTGACATTGTGTCGGTGCTTCTGATGGAAAATCAGTAGTATCAACCTTTCCTCCATAATATGTGTGACTTGGTACCAGTCGCTGATACTGATGGCCCTTATTCATCGATCTTGGAAAATGCATATTGCCATGTGTCGGTAGTACTGACATAAGTCAGTAGTACTGACTTGTGCCACGGATCGGTGGTACCAACCGTTGGATGTGAAAAATCTCAATTGTCATTGTCGCTCCTACAGATTCTGGTCGTTAGGTTTCGACACTACTAACTTTGCATCGGTAGTATTGAGTCATTCAAAATTGTTGATGCTTTTGAGCCTGATCTCGATGTTTCGAACCTGAGACTTCAAGTTGTGTCAGTACTATTGAGTCAATGTCGGTAGTACTGAGTACTTATTAGTGAACTCGGCCCCTTTTTCTACACAAGTCGGTGCTACTGAATATGGGTTCGGTAGTATGAGTTTCCTTAAAATTTTGCTCATCTAACATGTGATATCGTCAGTACTATCAACTGTCTGGTTGATAGTACCGAATTGTTTTGCCAAACTTGATCCTTGTCCTTGTGATGTCATCAGTACTACCGCCTTCTGGGTTTGTAGTACCAACTTTTCTCAGCTTGCACGCCACACAAAATTGATCAAGGTACCTTTTTACATAAAAACTAATAAAATGACAAATAAAGCTATGAAAATACAAAATTGATGATTGGGTTGCCTCCCAACAAGCACCCTTGTTTTATATCATAGGCTTGAAGATCTAATCTCATAAGATCATTGAAGCTCAACAAGCTTCAACTCCTCTTCCCTCCTGACCACATCTCCCCCAATGTAATGTTTAAGCCCCTGGCCAATAATAAGGAATGGCTCAATCCCATTTCTTATCTCTACCAGCCCAGGGGAAAAAACCTTAACTACCTCAAAAGGCTCACTCCATCTAGACCTCAGTTTACTAGGGTGTAATTTCAACCTAGAATTGAACAGAAGCACCTTCTATCTTAGAGTGAAAACTCTATGTAGGATGTGGCGATCATGGATATTTCCGGTTCTCTCTTTGTAGATCCTAGATCTTTCATAGGTGTCAAACCTAATCTCATCTGGATCATTCAATTCTAACATCCATTTTCTCCTTGCATCATCCAAATTGTAATTCAATTCCTTAGCACCCATATAGCTTTGTGCTCTAACTCTACAAGTAAGAGACAAGCTCGTCCATAAACCAACCTAAAAGGAGTGGTTCCTATATGTTTCTTATAGGCTATCCTATATACACAAAGAGCATCATTGAGAAACATTCTCCAATTACTCTTGTTGGTTGACACTGTCTTTTCTAAGATTTTCTTAATCTCCCTATTAGACACCTCAACTTGTCCTTGGGTTTGGAGGTGATATGGAGTACCTACCTTGTGTTTCACTCCATATTTTCTCAAGAGTGCTCCAAATTTCCTATTGGTGAAATGAGATCCACCATCATTTATTATCAGCCTAGGCACCCCAAACCTGTAAAAGATGTGATCTTTTACAAACCTACATACAACTTGGTCATCATTGGTGTGGGTTGGAATTTCTTCCACCCACTTGGATACATAGTCAACAACAAGTGATATATATAAATTAGAATTCGACGACACAAACGGGTCCATAAAATCAATCCCCCACAAATCAAAGACTTTAATTTCTTGAAAAACATTTAAGGGCATTTAATGTCTCTTTGAGATATTCTCTGCACGTTAACATGCATCACAATGAAGAACAAACCTATATGTGTCCTTAAAAAGCTTCAGCCAACAAAAACCACATTTTAAAACCTTGGTTGTAGTCCTAGAACTAGCGTGATGACTCCCCGTAGGTAAGGAGTGACAATGTGTCAAAATACTCTCAAACTCACAATCTAGCACACATTTCCTCAAAATACCATCCCTACATTGCTTGAGAAAAATGGGATCATCCCAAATGTAATACCTCAAGGAATGGAAGAATTTCTTCTTGTCCTGATATCCCCAATCCTCTAGAAGCTCTCCACATGCAAAGTAGTTCACTATATTTGCAAACCATGGATCTTTACTTTTCAAGGCAAAGAGCTGCTCATCTGGGAATTCTTCTACAATGGGTATATCTATATATCTTTCATCCACCCTTTTAAGACTTGGCAAGTGATCCGCAATTACATTCTCAATGCCAGCTTTATCTTTGATTTCAATATCAAATTCATGTAGTAAAAATATCTATCTAATCAACCTAGGATTTACATCTTTCTTTTGCAGCAAATATTTGATTGTGCATGATCGGTCCAAACAACGACCTTAAACCCTATCAAATATTGACAAAATTTATCAAAAGAAAAAATCACTGCCAATAATTCATTTTTTGTGGTTGTGTAATTTAATTGGGCATTGTTTAAGGTTTTAGACACATAATAGACGACAACTAGAACCTTGTCTTGGCATTGGCCTAGCACAACCCCTACTACATAATCTGATGCATCACACATCAGCTCAAAGGGTTAGCTCCAATATGGATCTTGGATAATAGTTGTAGAGTCCAATTTCTTCTTTAGCACCTCAAACTCCTGTAAACATTGCTCATCAAAATTAAATTCAGCGTCCTTTTCCAACAACTCAGAGAGCGGTTTAGTTATTTTTGAAAAATCTTTTATAAACCATTAGTAAAATTCAGCATGTCCTAAAAAGCTCCTCATTCCCTTCATCGATGGTGGAGGTAGCTTACAGATGACTTTTATTTTTACCGGGTCAACCTCTATTTACTTATTGGACACTTTGTGACCAAATACAATTCCCTCACTCACCATCATATGACATTTTCCCAGTTCAAAACTAGGTGAATGTCCTCACATCTTTGTAAAACTTTATCAAGATTATCAAGGCAATCATCAAATGATTTCCGTAAATCATAAAATTATCCATGAATACCTCGAGAAATCGCTCCACTATATTGGAATAAATGGCAAGCATGCATCTAAGAAAGGTGGTTGATGCATTGGAAAGACCAAATGGCATCTGATGATATGTAAAAGTTCCATACGGACAAGTGAAGGTGGACTTGAAATCTAGTTGTATCTGGAATAACCATTGAGAAAACAAAACTGAGAGTGGTCGGTGAGCCACTCAAGAATCAGATTGTAAAGGGGAGTGGAAAATGATCTTTCAAAGTGGAGACATCCAAATGTCGATAATCAATACATATTCTCCACCCAGTCACCAACCTAGTAGAAATCAATTCGTCATTTGAATTAGTTGTGATCATTATTCCCCCTTTTTTAGGAACCACTTGGGTTGGAAAAAACCCAATTAGAGTCAGAGATAGCATAAATTATACCTATAGATAAAAGTTTTGCTACCTCCTTCTTTACTACCTCAGTCATGCTGGTGTTGAGTCATCACTGAGGTTGCACTATGGGTTTGGGTCCTTCTTCTAGTCTAGTTTTCTACTGGCATAAACTAGGTGAGATACCTTTTATGTCTACTATAGACCATCCAAATGTTGCACGGTGGTTTTTTAGAACCACAAGTAGTTGCTCCTCTTCTAGAATGCTCAATGAAGCTGATATGATGACCAGAAGATTCTCTTCTAATGCCAAGAAAATGTACTTCAAGTGTGGTAGAAGTGGCTTCAGCTCTAGATCTGAGGGACTCAACAAAGATGGGATCAATGGTGGAGGAAGTGGTCCTAGATCCTAAAAGTGTCTGGTGTAGTAACATGGTAGTGCCTTAGGAAACAAGACACACTCCTCCAAAGAATAGAGCCTAGTATAGTCATCCACTAAATTCATGAGACATGCCTCTAAAGGCAACTGTGGGTATGCTTGCACAAGAGCGGAAGAATTTGCCTCTTCAATTGTTGTTGGGCAATGTTCCTCCTCTTCATCATCTTGATATTGAACTTCCTTTGCCAAAAAAACTTCTTTTGTATTCTCTAAGACATCCACTGCCAGTGTGCCCTTATGAACATGTATCATCACATGATCCATATCCAGGAATGGCCTCCCAAGATATAAAGACATATTTCCTTGTACCTGCTACAACATGTGACATTTTACCTTATCCTCAGTTGTCTGTGTAGACTTGGGCATCTTGATTTCAAAATGGTCATCTTCTATCCCCAGCGTCAATCTTCCTCTACCCATCTTGAGTATCATGCCAGTTATGGCTTGAAATGGCCTCCCAAGTAGTTGTTCATTGTCGTGATCATCCTACAACTCCATTACCACAAAATCTACTAGAAATACAAATATGTCTTCCTTGATAAGAACATCCTCACATATACCATATGGCCTAACCACTAAGTTGTCCGCCAGCTGTATGGTCATATTTCTTTTTTTGGACTCCTTAAGACCCAACTTCTTGAAAATAGACAAGGGAATAAGATTAATGCTTGCCCCCAAAATCACACAAAGCCTCTCTAAATTTGGTCTTCCAAATGTAACATGATATGTTGAAGTAGCCTGGATCTTGCCTTTTTGGTGGCAATGTTCCCAGAATGGAAGCACTAACCTTCTCCTTCAACACTGCTACATCTGATTAAGCTATTCTCCTCTTTTTATTTATTATATCCTTCAAAATTTTTCCGTATGCATGAATATGCTCAATTGCATCTATGAGAGGAATGTTGACATGCAATTTTCTAAAACTATCTAGAAACTTCTGAAATTCTTGTGCAGCCTTGGTTTCCTTTGAGGTATTTGGAAATGGAACTGGCTTCACCACTTCCCTTTAATTAGGTGGAATTTATGTTTTCTTTCTTATCTCCTCTGGTTCATGAGTTTCTTCCTCAATCGTCTTGTCCTATACTACATTATCTAGCTCAGTTGTATCAGCAATCATTGTATGCTTTGTGTCACCTGTGGCATCCTTTACTTCTGGGATTGTCTATTTGTCATTAAACAGTTTCTTTCTGCTGTGAAGCAAAGTATTACATGGGAATCCATGTTGATCATGTTTCTTAAAAGAAGTCACTTCAACTATTATATGAGAGATCTGAGCCTCTATACTGTGAATTAGTTCTCCTTGTTTTTCTAGTTTCCTCTGGGTCTGGACAATGAGCACTTCATTCCTGTGGACCAACTTTCCTAGCATATCCTCAATGTGATCTATCTTTCTAGGGCCCATTTCATGTTGTTGTGCATTTCCTTGATGTTGTGCTTGTGATGGGTCCTGCTGGAAATTATTGGGGTCCTTCCAAGAAAATTTGAGATCCTTCCTCCAGGAATAGTAATTACCCCTATAATTCTATTATCATGTGAACATGCACTCTTCTTTATTTGTTTTCTTTCTAGAAGAGCTTCCATCCTTGCCACACAATTTCTTAGCAATGAAGTCCAACTTCTCATTCAATGTTGATATCACCTTGGACTCTCCAACACTTTTAAGGGTTGTTGGGCATTCTCTTTCTTCTCCCTAGGACTGGGTTTTAGCCATATTCTTCAGGATTTCATGTCACCTAGATGACTTGTTGTTGAGGAAGACGCTTGTTCCTGCACTATCCAGTGCAGTCCTCTCCCCCTGATGCAGCCAACAAAAAAAAATCTTTTCTTGACCATACAGATCGATCCCATGATGAGGGAACTTCCTCAGTATATTCTAATATCTCTCCCACACTTTAGAGTAATACTCTTCTACCTATTTCTTGAAGTTATATATCATTCTGATCAGCTCATTAGTCTTCTTAGGTGGGAAATAATGCTCGAAGAAAGTTTCTATCATCTCCTCCCATGTAACTATCGACTCATGTGGTAGATTTTGGAACCACGACTTTGCATTGTCTTATAGTGATGATGGAAAGAGCTTTAGATATATCATAGTTGCCGACAGTCGGTCAATCTTTACCATATCACAACTTTCAAAAACATTCTTGATATGTGTCATCGGATCTTCACTAATGTTGCCATGGAAAGCCTGTGATTTGACCAATGCCACTAACCCATGATCAATCTTGTAGCTGACCACATTTATAGCATGTCTTTTGATTGGCCCTAATTGAACTATTAAGCAAGACACCTTGATCTTCTCCCAAATAGTATGTTCTTCTACTAGGTCCACCATCTATGCAGGCATAGGTTATTCTGGTGGAGGTATCACAGTCTCAGGTGATGGTGTCTCAGGTGGTGGAGTCTAAATCAATCAAGGTGCATACCTACTATATTCATGTGCTCTACATAGGAAATCCTTCTGAAATGCACTCCATGGCAATGAGGCTCCATAATCAGTGCTTCTTGTTTGCACCATGCACTAGTACCTGAAATAGTCAAAAAAAATGTGAAAACATATATTAATGTTTAAGTAATTGATATTTAAAGTTCATCTTAGAAAGAATAAAAAATAAAAATAAAAGGTGTGGCATAGAGTGGTCGATCATAGCACTCATAGTGTTGGATTTGTAGTTTCCCCGATAATGGCACCAAAAACTTGGCATGCACAAACTACACGTTGAATGAAAGTGTACATATCAATGTAATATAGGCCTTAAGAGTTCCAAATGTTGAATTGAGGGAAATGTTATTTAGAAACTACTTTTAATTGTGATGCGATCAGCTAGGATGATGAAAGCTTTGGTTGTAGGCTTAATTAACTAAGATGCAGAAAAGAAATCTAAGATTATTGGTTGTTTCATCTCAAATGACGTGAATTCCTTAGGATTATAGTTTCACCTTATTTAACATTGCAATTAAGATACTAACATTAATAATTATCTCTCCTAACATGGACAAAGAGGCATGTAGCAAGAATTACCCACTCTCACGGCGTAATTCACTACCTAATCTAATACCAATCCCACTATTGTAATGATTGTGTTATTATTTAGGTTCTTTATTGAAAACTATGGTTAATCTCTTCACATTCTTAAGCCTCCTTTCTCAAGGGGTGATATAAAACATGTATTTCTATGATTTTCCAACCCCTAGTCCCTCTTTCAAAGTGATTAACGGTCTAATTAACTACCTATGGTGATCAAGCATGGATAGTTCATTAAACGTTCATAGAATTATGTCCAAAAATTAAGAGAAACATGTATATTAATGCATACATTTCAATTACATTGCATAATCGGACTACTTCCAGGTCCTAATAAACAAGGGGTTTAGCCCTACATGGTTTCCATTGTCAAATATATGAGAGAGAAGAAGAACAATGTGAGAAACATTAGTAAATCTAAAGAACCCACGAAGAAGATGGTTCAGATGATCCCCCCTGATAAATGTGATGATTTGCTATCTTTTGGCTACAAATCCGTCCACTCGAGGTGTCTGAATCTCCTAAAACATGAGTTTCTTTTCCACTTTCTCCTCTCCTTGATCTCGGATGTTGTCCAATGGAATAAAATGAGATCATTAGGTCTGGCCAAAACCCCCCTAACTCATAGAAGTGACTTAGGGTGTCATTAATTTCCAACCATCAGATAAAACTTGATTCTCAAATCCTCCTGATCCAGCCGACTAGGTTTCAGTACTAATGATGCCTTCAAAAGTTGTGGTCGCCTATGGGTTTGTTGGTACTACTGAGTAGATGTTGGCAGTACCGAGAGTTCTCACAATTTTCTCTTTTTTCCCTGTAAGGTTGTCAGTAGTATTGACTTCATGATCGATACTACCGAGTCTTCTTAGTTTTATTATGTCTCCAACTGAGCAAGTGTCAGTACCACCGATGACAAAGTCAGGAGTACCGAGCTGTGTAGATTTGTGTAGATTCATCTAAATTACAAAAAAAACAAACACAAGTTCTTAAAATATATTAAATCATTTAGAAATATTAAAATTACATTTATTTGATGCAATTAAATATCATAGGTTGATGATAGTAAATAATGCACAAATTAATATGAAAATGGATAATAAGTGAACAGAAATCAATAATAAATAGTTTGTGAAAATGACAATTATATAGTGCATCAAGTGTGATGGTAGATATGTGGTCTTCCTTAGCAGGGTGCATATTCTATCATGTTGGCTTATGAGTCAGGCTTAACTAGGTGACCTCAATAGGATTAAGTGCCTAGAAGCATATAGATGGATTGTGATAAGGAGTTGTGCACACCATCTATCCATGAATTGCTTGAGATGGAATTAGCATAAGTTTCCTGCCTTAATAATTGGTTATAGACATCGGCATTGGCTGGGTAATAACTTAATTATTTTGGATCTTGGCTCAATAGAAGATTCTTTGTTGCAATCTTCTAAATTGGTAGTGAGGGCTATGAATTTAAACAAAATAATGGGAGCCATTATTAACTAAAAGCCTAATTAATAATGTCAATATTATCAAATCAAATCAAAATTGTTTTGACAAAAGTTGCAAATTTTCATTTGTAGAATCTAATGTAAAACATGAACACATTTATTTGTGATCAGTTCTTGAGATGGACAACTCAAATGAGAATAACTTCCACAACTAGTTCAGGTCATTGAGAATTGTTCTCAAATAAAAGCACAAGCTCTATGTCCGGGAGACAGTAGAGCCAGATAAACTCACTCGCACCACACCTAAGTAAGATAGGGATGCCTACAAGAAGCACTCTACAGATGTCATGGATGCCAAGTGCCTAACATTGTGCTCATTGAGCTATGAGTTGCAGAGACAGCATGAAAACATGGATGTTATTGAGATGGTAACACATCTTAAGAACATGTGCCAAGATCAGGTATGACCAGAGAGATTTGATGTCTCAAAGGCGATGTTCAAGTGTAATATGGTAGAAGGATATATAGTAGGTCCTTAGGTACTCAATTCGATTGAGTATGTAGAGAACCTTTCTAGACTAGGATTTCCCTTGGGTCCAGAGTTGTCCAAAAATGTGATTTTGTAGGCACTGCTGGAATCATACAACTAGATGTTCATGAACTACAACATGAATGGTTTTAACAAGCCATTGTCTGAATATCTTGGCATGTTGAGGATAGTTGAATGCATATGAAGAAGGACAAACCCAAATTTATGATGATGATCAATAGAGGTAAGTTTAAGGGCAAAGACAAATTTAAGAAGAGTTATAAAGCTATCCAAAATCAAAGTCTTTTAGATTGAATGCTAAGAGAAGAGTGAAAAAGGAAGGGAAGTGCCACCACTATCACCAACCCGGACACTGGAAAAGGAACTTCACTTTTTATACAGAGGAACTCAGGAAGACAAAGGAGATAGAGATCTCCACTTTAGGACCCTAGAATAAGTAAGATATAACTATGCAGAGCAAGAATTGCTGCCACTATATTTGGATTTTGTCACTTAGCCTAATGGGCATGTAATAGAATTAGTCAATTGCTATTATATGCTTTTCATTAATGAAAAACATAATGTATCTTATATAGATAAGAGTATTATGAATAAATGATGTTTTGTTCTGAAAGATGAGATGTTATATGGTAGTGCCCAATGTCTCATAGTCTATACATAATATCTCTAAAACACAAATATGTTTAATGACTTGATGACTCAAATAATTAATACATATAGAATTGCCATCTAGAGAACATAAATAAGAAAATCATTTCTATAATCCATAATGATTGTTTCCTAGACTCTTTTGATTATTGAACCAATAGAGACATGTAAATCTTGTTTATTGGGCAATGTGACAAAAGCACCTTTACTAGATGCACTGGGATAGTGAATATTCTATTAGGGATCATACATACTAATGTATATAGACCCTTTAGAATAAATGATAAAGGTGTTTAATAATACCTCTTTATATTTATTGATGATCTCACTAGATATGGTAGTTTGTATTTAGTGAAACATATGTTTGAATCTTTTAAATGTAGGGAAATATGACATCACGTAGGTAGTGGAAACAAGAAATTTACTATTATATTCCCATTAAACCAGTAGATCGCATCAACAACTATATAATGGAAATGATAGTTTTGAGGATATACTTGGCCTTGGACCAAGTCTAGTGACAATCTCCTCATTGTTGTTGTGTATCTTTCTTTCAATTTCACATGGACAACATTTGCAACAGCTCCTGGTCTCCACCACAGACAACATGTTGATATTGTCCTCCTAACGGGAAAAGGATCCATGCCTTTATAGAAGTCACCAACTTGCTCTCCTACAATTATTCTCCCTTGTTATTCTTCCCTTTATCAAGTAGGACTTTCCTCATTTCTCTCAGTTACCACAACTAGACAATACAAATAATTACCAAAGGAAATTGATGTGTCTGAGAAACCCCCAATACCCCTCTATTTATAGGAGGGTTAGGGTCAGGGTTCCTAGTCTGTGTGAGAATAGAAGGGACTAGAATCTCATGAAAATTCACAACCTGCGGTAGGTGAAACGATAGGTTCGCTAAACCAACTAATCGGTTGGTATGCTAGTTGATCAGTTCACCTAGTGAACCAGTCATTTTGTCATGTTTTCCAATTGCAATTTTATTGGCAATTCTAATCCAAGTAATGCACGACATGATGTCAGCACTAATCCTTTATGCAACTAACCATGAATCGGGCATTTCATGACCTCAAGCCGATCGGTTCACTAAGTGAACTGGTCATTTCACGCCCCAATTCATCCAAAATTTAGCCAATGCAATTTCCAATCAACCTAACACTCCAAGCCGTTGGTTCAATACTTGAATCAGTCAGTTGGGAGTCCATTCAGTTAATTTGTTGCTTGAATTGAATACCTAAACACTTTAGTAATCAATTCAGTTATCATTCATGATTAAAATCCTCTTCTAGGTGTATCTTATGTGTGTGACCCTATAGGTGCCATACTACGTTGGCAGTGAATGTCGATAACAAATTATGACATCACAAGCAAAGAGTGGTTCCTAGTCACACATCATTGCTACCCAACTAAATGGAAAGTTGGAGAACAACTTCAACCTACAATTAGTGATTGGTGTTATAGTGTTTGTATAGTTCCTTTGTCACTGATATCTAGATTGAACACGATGTATGGAATAGTCATCCTCAACATTCAATTCATGTTCCTCGAACCGGAGAAGATTGTTTACATGTAAGCTCAATATCACATATTGACTCACATGAGAATGGCAGCTCAATATCACATATTGAGTCACATGAGAATGGCCACTCATTTCTCAGTCTCTCTTATCAAGTGGCTAGGATATCACACTCCTGTAGGAGGGACATATCCCATCAACATTACACATAGTTTTCCCCATGTGTCAAAGTGTACCCAACCATCACCTTTATGGCAATCCTTATTTAGGATCATGATGGATGATCTCAAAGTACACCGAATGACATGTGATGAGTGTAGTGACTTCAGGTCTAAGAACTACAATCACCACCAACATTGTAAGAGACAATTCTGACTATCCATTATGGTTTCCATGTATCACTCTTATGGTGGGTATGTTCGATACATTGTTCTCTAACAAGTATCTATCTGCTTGGTTTGATATCACATATCATGACTGATGAGATTCTATCATCAACCAACACACACTCTAGTCTTATGTATTAATGTTGTCTACATTGCTTCCATAGTAATAACTGACTAGGGACATTACAAGAATGTATACTGTTGACATCTGTATGATCCCATTGTTCAGGTCCTCAACCCGAAGACATACATCATTGAGTAATATCATCTTTTAGACATATATTATGTTACATCATTATCTCATAATTGAATAGAACAGAATAAATTGGAAGATCACCTTTATTATTAATAAAATCATTTATAAGTTATGCCATAACAATCACCACATGATTGTCTCTCTAAGAATACATACCAACACACTCCCACTTGCACTTAGAGGCAATCACTCACGAATCTTATCCCAAGTGATCTAACAGTACCATAATGCTTCTGCTATAAATGTGCCTTTGTCAATGGGTCATCAACATTATTCTCAATTGGTACTCTACAAATCTTCACATATCCTCACTATACAATCTCTCCAATGATATGGAAGCGCCTTTTTATGTGATTGGAACATTGATGTGATCTAGGTTCCTTAGCTTGTGCAATAGCCCCATTGTTGTCACAATATAGCTCAATTGCATCATTGATGCTTGGCACAACCCCAAGTTATGAGACAATCTTCTTGATGTAGACAACCTCCTTTGCTACATTCAATGTAGTAATATTTTCAGCCTCTATTGTAGAATCGGAAACTATCTCTTTCTTAGAGCTCTTCCAATTTTATAGCTCTATTGTTGACGCAAAACATAAATCCTAATTGTGATGAATAATCATTTTTGTCAGTCTGGAAGCTTACATCAATGTAACCCTTTACCATCAACTCTTCCTCTCCGTCATAGACAAGGAACTGATCCTAAGTTCTTATCAAGTACTTAAGGATGTTCTTTATAGTTGTCCAGTGAGCACCACCTAGATCTCATTGATATCTGTTCATCATGCTCAAGGCATATGAGAAATAATGATAAGTACATAGCATTGTGTACATGATAGATCCAATTATAGATGCATATGGAATCTTACTCATGTGCTCCCTTTCTTCACAAGAACTAGGACACTTAGCCTTAGAGATACTAACACCATGACACATGGGCAGGTTTCCTCTCTTTGAGTTCTCCATGTTGAACCTCTTCAACACTTTATCAATGTATGTGCTCTGACTTAGTCCAAGAAGCCTTCTAGATCTATCTTTATAGACCTTGACTCCCAGAATATAGGATGTTTTGCCTAAGTCCTTATAGATAATGCATTTTCCAATGAGTTCTTTACCATCTTCAAAGAAGGTATGTCAATTCCCATCAATAGTATGTCATCTATATATAATATGAGGAATATGACTATGCTCCCACTTACCTTCTTGTACACATAAGGTTCATCTTCATTTTGAGTAAAGCCAAACTATTTGACTATCTTGTCAAAATGAAGATTCCATCTCCAATATGCTTGTTTCAATCCATAGATTAGCCTTTGTAGCTTACAAACTTTATTTGCATCCTTTGGATTTATAGAACCCTCAGTTTGTGCCATGTACACATCCTCAAGAAGATTTCTATTAAGGAATGCAGTTTTAACATGCATCTACCAAATCTCATAGTCATGATAAGATGCAATTGCAAGCATGATCCATATGGACTTAACCACGACAACTGGAGAAAATGTTTCATCATAGTCAACACCTTGAAGTTGTCTAAAACCCTTTGCAACCAATCTATCCTTATAGGTTTGTGCCTTACCATCCATGTTGGTCTTCTTCTTGAAGACGTGTTTGCACCCTATGGGTTTCACCCCTTTAGGTGGATCCACCAAGGTCCATACCTTGTTGGTGTACATGTATTCCATCTCAAATCTCATGGCCTCAAGCCATTTGTTAGACTCTAGTCCCTTAATAACTTCTATACATGTTGTTGTCTCATCGTCTATGACCAACTCAACTCCTTCTTGAGTCACAAGATACCCAAATATTTTAGGTTCAAGGTGTGTCCTACAAGATCTATGAGGTAGATGTGTTACATGAGGCATTTTAGATTACACAACACTTTGTGATTCTCTTTGTTACTCTTATACATCCAATGGTTCAATGCTTTCTTGTTGGTCTTGAACTTCTTTGAGCTCCACTTTCCTCTCATTGATTCCTTTGGAAATAATTTCTTTTCTAAGAATTTCACATATCTGGCAACAAACATTTTGATGTCATATAAGGAATAAAAGTAATATCCATTGGTTCCTTAGGATATCTAACAAAATAACATTTATCATATTTAGGGCCAAGCTTTTCAGGAAAGATTTTCCTCACATAAGATTCAATCCCCAAATCCTCATAAAAGACATATTAGGATGTTTCCCAGTCCATATCTCATATGGTGTCTTTTGAATCAATTTAGATGGTTCTTGCTTTAGTGTAAACATGGAGGTTTCTAGAGCATAACCCCAAAAGGTATTCAGAAGATCAGCTAAACTCATCATTAATCGCACCATATCCAACAATGTGAGATTTCTTATTTCTAATACGCCATTATGTTGTGGTGTTCCAGGTGGAGTCCATTGTGGTATGATATCACATGCTCATAGAAGGTCCTCAAACTCTTGTATTAAGTATTCTACACCTTGATCAGAAAGAAGTGCCTTAATACTTTTACCAAGTTGTTTATGTACTTCACTCATAAAATACTTGAAATTTTTAAGAGATTCTGACTTATGTTTCATCAAGTAAATATTATCATACCTATGGAAGTCATCAGTGAAGGTAATGAAGTACTGATACCCACCTCTAACAGTTGTTATCAAAGGGCCATATACATCAGAGTATAAGAGTCCTAATGTATCACTATCCCTCTCATTGTTACTAGTGAAAGGAGTCTTGGTCATCTTTCCCAACAAACAAGATTCACATGTCTCTATTGATTTGAAATCAAAAGAGTCCAGATAACCATCTTTATGGAGTCTAGATAAGTGATTCTCATTTATGTGCCCTAGATGACAATGCCAAAGGTATATTTTGTTTGAGTTCTTGATTTTTAGTCTTTTGATATTTATGTTATAAACATTTGTCTTTAGATCTATAAAATAAAGACCATGAAACATTGGGCATTGCCATAAAATATCCCATCTTTTGAAATAGAACATCGACCATTCTTAATATGAAATTCATATGCATCCTTGTTCATACAAGATACAAAAATATTGTTTTTATTTATGGTCATTACATAATACCAGTTCATTTACTCTATTACAAGCCTTGTGGGAAGAGATAAACTATAGGTTCCAACTACAGTGGCAACAACTCTTGCTCCATTTGTGACTCGCAGTTCAACCTCACCCTTTCCTAGATGCCTACTTCTTTTCAGATCCCACATTTTTAAGAATATGTGAGATCCACATTTGGTATCTAGTACCCAATATGAATAAGTAGATATTTTTATCTCAATAACATGTATACCTAAAGTGGAGATCACCATCCCCATATTCTTCTTCCTGAATGCCTTCAAGTACAAAGGATAAAATTGTCTTGTACTTTTCTTTCTCCTTATCTTGAGTGCTAAAGATATGGATTTGGGCTTAGACTCAAAACTCCTCATGTCCTTTATTTCATCATTGGACTCAACTCTATTGATCACCATCACGGATTTGTCCTTCTTCATTCTTACATCGACACTAATCAACATGCCAAAAAAATCTGACAGAGGTCTGGCCATATGATTTAAGTGGTAACACTCCATGAAATGTCTATATGATTCAGGAAACAATTGCATAATCATATATGTGGCCAACTCTTGGCTCAAATAGAATCACAGTTCTTCAAGATGTCCCACATGTCCAATCATATTGAGCACATGGGTCGATACTGAGTCTCCCTCTATTAATTTACACTCAAAGAGTGCCTTTGAGACATTGCACCTTTTTATCTTTGTCTACATATGGTTCAAGTATTTAAGATGTGTTACCATCTCAAGTATCCACATGCCTTCACACTACTCATGCAACTCATAGTTCATGCATCTTAGCATAAGATTCTTTATATCCAACGCATCGTTGGCTTGCTTGCAGTAATCATCCACCTCATCCCTAGGCGTATTAGGAGCAGGTATTTCTGGCAATGGTGTTTCTAGGATATAGAGTGTACACTCCTCATTGAGAACCCTTCTCAAAGTCCAAAACCATTCATAGAAATTTGTCATGTTAAGTTTGTCCTTCCTAATGACCAATCACAATGACGATTTGATTTCCATTTCATTCTACAAGAAAATTTTGTATTTTGTCAAAACCCTCTTTTATTTGATTTGATTTAAAAATTAACATGTTGGGAGCTATATATTCAATAGGTCTTTACTAAATTAGTGTTCCCATTATTGTATTCAAATTGATAGCCCTCACATATCTATTTGGAAGATAGCAACGTACAACCTTCTAGTGAGCCAAGATCTAAAAAATTCAAATATTACCCAGCCAATGCCAGTGTCCTTAGTCAATTATTAAGGTAGGAAACTTTTGTCAATTGCATCATATGCAATTCTTCGATAGATGATATGCTCAACCCCTTTCCATAATTATTTGTATGCCTTTGGTGTTTAATCTCAATAAGGACACCAGTTAAGTTTGACCCAAAATCTAACACAATAGAATATGCACCTTGCTTGGGTAGAACCTACATACCTACCATCAAACTTCCATGATATGAACGACACACCACGCTTGGGCATCATGTATGCTTGGTCGGTCAAGATTTTCATGTGTGTTTCTTATGGAAAGCATCTAAGACTTAATATAATATCGAGGGAGTTTGTATTTATAAATACATATACATTATCCAATCACCACATATATAGTACATATCATATACATGCTATATCCCACACAAAAACATGCAATAATCATAAGTGATGGTTATGGCCATTTTATTATAATTCCTTGGAGTCACAAGGAAATGCCACAACCTAGGGTCTACATCTCATGTAGAAACCTATTGTTGATGAATATCTTTGATTGTCAATTTGGGTTGATCGGTTCAACCCTTAAACCATTCAGCTCGCCTCCTAGATGGTCGGTTGGTAGTAACCCCGGTCATCTGGACTCCGATCCACCATCTTTTGGGTCCTCTAGTTGATTGGATGGGCCTCCAGTCAATCAGTTCGACTTCTCAGGTGGCTCGTCTTCTTCATTGTAATAAGAAATTAAACTATCCTAGTATTACATGATTATAGAGAAACCTCAAGTTATGTTAGAGGGGATCAAAGGTAGGAGAGAATATTCTTTTACAATTGGATGATAGGGTAGAGGCTTTGTATACAAACCTAGATAAAACCAACCAAACAACCATGCATAGATATATAGGGTAATTGGCCATAACCATGCTTCACATCCACCATCAAAACTCACTTTTAGGGCAACATGTGTATATATATCATATATATATTAGTTTGGGATTATATGTGGTATTTGATCAGGCATTTAATATTCACATCTTATGTAATAAATAAATGTTAAAAACCAAAAATCTGATCACATCAATTATCCCAAAATATTGTAGATTAACATGCCTATGATACCATTGTAGGGGAATATGGCATTAGGTAGGCAAAGGAAACAAAAAATTTACTACTATATTCCCATTAAACCAGTAGATTACATCAACAACTATATAATGGAAAGGATAGTTTTGAGGATACAACTACACCTGGAGCAAGTCTAGTGATGATCTCGTCATCGTTGTTGTGCAACTTTCTTCCATTTGTACCCGAACAACATCTACAATAGCTCCTGGTCTCCACCACAGACAGCATGCTGACGTTTTCCACCTAGTGTGAAAAGGACCCGCACCACTAGAGAAGTCCACATGGACCTCCTAGAACTTCTATTGTTCTACTAGAATTGATATGAAGGATTTGTCCCACCTATTGGTGTACAAGTCACCAACTTTCTCTCCCATAATTTTTCTCCCTTGCTATCCCACCCTTTATCAGGTAGGACTTGCTCAGGTTCTCTCAATTATCATATCCAGTGAAGTCAAACAATTTTTAGAGGCAATTGATATGTTTAAGAAGTCCCCATTACCCCTCTATTTATAGGAGGGTTATGGTTAGGGTTCCCAGTCTGTGTGAGAGTGGAAGGGACCAAAATATCATGAAAATACACAACCTGCGACAAGTGAACGGTCAGTTCACTGAGCGAACTGATTGGTTGGCATGCAGCTGATCAGTTCACCCAGTGAACTGGTCATTTCATCATGTTTCCCAGTCACATTTCTATTTCCAATTCTAATCCAATTAATGAATGACATGATGTCAGTGCTAATCCTTGATGCAATCGTATTGCACCATGAACCGGGCGTCTTGGTTTGTGGAACAGTTGTTTTGCGACCTCGATCCGATCAGTTCACTAAGTGAACCGGTCATTTCGCACCCTAGTTCATCTAGAATTCAGCCAATGTAATTTCTATTCAACCTAACACTCCAACCGATTGGTTAAATACTTGAACCAGTCGGTTGAGAGTCCATTTAGTTAATTTATTGCTTTAATTGAATACCTAAACACTTTAGCAATCAATTCAATTATCATTCATGATTAAACTCCTCTTCTAATTGTATCCTATGTGTGTTACCCTATAAGTCACATATTACGTGGGCAGTTAATGTCCATAATCAATTATGACATCACAAGCACAGAGTGGTGCCTAGTCACCCATCATTGCTACCTAAGTAAATGGAAAGTTGGAGAACAACTTCAACCTACAATTTTTTATTGGTGTTATAGTGTTTGTATAGTTTTTGTCATTGGTATCTAGATTGAATTGGAGGCATGGAATATTCATCCTCTTCAACATTCAATCCATGTTCTTTGAACCAGAACATACTATTTGAGATATATGCAAGCTCAATATCACATATTGGCTCATATCAACATGGCCATGCATCTCTCAGTCTCTCTTATCAAGTGGCTAGGATATCATACTCTTATAGGAGGGACAAATCCTATCTACATCACTCACGGTCATCCCCATGTGTCACAGTGCACCCAATCATCACCTTTATGGCAATCCTTATTCAGGATCATATTGGATGATGTCAAAGCACACTGAACGACATGTGATGAGTGTAGTGACTTTAGGTCTAAGAACCAAAATCACCACCAACACTACAAGATATAATTCTAACTACCAATTATGGTTTCCATGTATCACTCTTATGGTGGGTCTACCTGATTCATTACTTTTTAACAAGTATCTATGTGTGATTGGTTTGATATCGCATATCATGACTGATGAGATTCTATCATCAACCAACACACACTCTAGTTTTACATATTACTGTTATCTACATTGCTTCCATAGTAATAAATGACTAGGGACACTACAAGAATATATACTCTTGACATATGTATGATCTCATTGTTTAGGTCCTCAACCCAAAGACATACGTTATTGAGTAATATCATCCTTTATATGTTTATTATGTTACATCATTATCTCAAATTGAATACAACCGAATAAATTATAAGATTTTCTTTATTATTAATCAAATCATTTGCAAGTTATGCCATTACAATCATCACATTATTGGCTCTCTGGGCATACATACCAACATTGAAGTGTTCAAGGAGATCATAAATGAACTAAATAACCATTTTGGTATAAGTATTAAAAGATTCTGATATGATCGATATGAGAAATACTTTGAACCAAGAGTTTGAGGACTTTCTGGGAGACTGTGATAATGTATCATGATGAACCCCGCCTAAAACATAATGATGTATCAAAAATAAATATAGCTAATCTTCTAATTTCCTTTGGAAGATGCTTTACACTAAACAATGTACATTTAAAATGATTAAAAAGAAAATGTGTTAGATATGGCATGGAAAGTTTCTCGATAATATCTTTTATAAAGATTAGGAATCTAATCTTATATAAGAAAATAGTTTCTTAAAAATCTTTCTCAAAAATGTTATTTTGTTGAATACTACTTTTGTATTCCAATCCAAAAACAAAAGTGTTTGTTGACAAGAAGACTTAATTCCTAAAGGGGAATTTAATTCCAAAGGAATCAATGCAAGAAAAGTAGAACTCAAAAAGTTTGAGACCAACAAGAAAACATTGAACCTAAAGAGGTACAGTAGGAATAAGTAGAATCATAATTTTTATGGTAACTCAAGTTCCTTGTGTAAAACAAAACCTCACAGATCTAGTTGGACATACCTTGATCTTGAAAGATTATGATACCTTACAACTCATAAAGGCAGTGAGTTGGTCATAGATGATGAGTCAACAACCTACCTAAAAGCTATTAAGGGACCAGAATCTACGAAATGGCCTTAGGCCATGTTATCCAAGATGGACTCCATGTACAAAGACAAGGTACAACCTTGGTGGATACACCTAAAGGGATGATAACCATAGGGTACAATTGGGTCTTCATGAAGAAGACCAACATGGATGGTAGTGTACAAATGTATAAGGGAAGATTGGTTGCTAAAGGATAATAGAAGTGGGTGACCCCCAGGCAACCACTTGATTAAACCAATTAAAGAAAATCAGGTAACAAGTTAGAGAACTAGTAAGAGTCTATGCAACGAATAGTTATACATATAGTTACATATATAGATAATTGAAATGTAAAGATGTGACTCACATATGATACTAGTAGAAATAGAAAAGTGGTAATCATCATATAATGTAATTTGATAAATAACCTTAAACATATATTCTACATGGCTAGACTACATACTTTAGTAAGCCCTGTGTAGTTCGAGGCATACCATTCAAACTACTATTTGAATAGTGTGAAGTCATAATCAGCCCAATATAAGATCTAGGATGACTAGAATCCTAAAGATCTATTCCTCTCAGTCAGTATAAGTGACAAATTATAGTGGAACTATGGAGCAACCTACCAGTAGGGACACAAAAACAATCACACTAAAAACCTAGTCCATCCTGGGTACAGATGCCCCAAAACACAAACTAGGTTATAAACCCTCAAATCCAAGTTATGACTATGTCCACTCTTTATTACATAAAATTTGAGACACAACCTCAACCGTTCTCTATAACCTTGAAATATGGATGACAGAGATAAATATTGGGTACACCTGCATATATACTCAACAATATATGATTGTGGGCTCCTTCTCACAATAGAAGTTGATACAAGGATGCGTATTTCACTATCCAGCAAGTCCTGACACTGAGATATTTCTACAGTTTTAGGGCACTACATGACAGTTACATGTGATTAATTAATCTATTTATATATTTTGACTGCAACAGTCAAGTTACATATGAGGTACCTAGATTTATTTATGAAACAAATAATGTATTGCAACTTATGAATATACAAATGTATAAAATAGTTCCAAGTTGCTCCATCATGGTATACTTATCCATCGTTGGCCATTAAGAGGATCAAACCTCATATTACGATGCATAAAATCCCAAGTTGTTATTTTGACCATAAATGTATTAACTCCTCATAGTAGTGTCATTATCATCTGAACTTTCTATATATCTAACAAGACAAAACAAGGCAGCACCCAAATTTTCAGCTTCAAACTTTACTGTTTGTATACGATATGCTATTTCTAATAATTAATCAAGCATATGTTCAAAAAATAGCATTTGAGAAACCTTCAATACTAGAATCTCATCTAATCATCACTAAAATACCAAAATAGTAAATACAATCCTTATTATTTTCATAGGATAACTACCATACAACTAGGTTTAACATGTGGGTTGAATTTCCTTCCCTTGGGTACCAAAATGCCATAAAAACCTCATATTTAAGAGTTTTTGTATTTGTATTTCGAATTTTAGTTCTCACATTCTTGAACGAAATACTAGATGTACATAAAAAATGTACTTAGAGTCTAAAAGGGGCTTAAAGATTCATATTACCACCTTACTTATGCAAAATAGTGGATAAAAGATCATCTTTTAGCATGTTATAGATTTTTAGAGCATGATAGATATTATGCATGTACCAAGTAGAATGAAGTGCATAAAAAATTATATCACTCACCTTAGGCATGAATAAAATGATGTCCAAGAAGTAAACAACAAAACAAGGGTAGTAGTCATGACCCCCTCCCTTTTTTATCCCAATTGAAGGAGGACCGAAAGGGCAAGGGCCAATATCATCTTTCTAGAATAATGATTTAGAAAATAACAAATAATAATTCGAAATTTCATTCAATGGAAATGATTTTGAAAATAGTATGAAGATAAGATATCCTCCAAGGAGTTACATGATCAAAGGAAACTTCCAAGGAGTTAAATGATATGATCAAAGGAAACTTAGTTTGGGAACAAGAAATATATGTATCTACTTAATCCTCATGTAGTCTTGAGCCATCTTTTCTTTTTTTAACCATTTTCTAGATGTCCATATCCTTAGGTATTATGCATATTAACCTAAAATGATGAAAATCAAAATGAGGATATATATATATCTATATTATTTACATGGTGAAATCCAAATGTGTGCATATAGATGTAACAACATAATGAACCATATCAACAATTATTGTTAAATAATCCAACTTGAATTTTCCGTATAACTTCCCAACCCATGGATGCCTATCTCAATGAATTCATTCATCTTATACTTTATCACTAAATTTCCATGGTTTGGTGTAGCATTAAACTCAATGTGACTAAATATCATTGGACTTGGTCACATGAACATAAATAATGTTGGTCACTTCCTCAATGACTCATCCTTATTTTTAGGGAGTATTGCCTACTTTAACTACCCTTTTAGATATTTCACAATTGGGTTCTGGAAAGTTATTTTTATATAATTTCTTACTCATAGGACTGTATAATGTATAGGAAGTAAATAAACAATCAATCAGTTTAATTGAAATACATTATGAAACTTAGAAAAACATTTGATGTCGATAAGAGTGGTTATTTGTAGGTAACATCGTACCTTTCCTTAGGGATGAATTGGTTCCCAAAGAACAAGTGTAGTTTATCATCCAAATAAACCAACTAGTAGTTAATGATTAACATTCAAGTAATACTTTTATGTTCACAAAATAACACCCTTAGGCCCTAAGTTTGGGTTTTGAATCCAATTAGGATTACATCAGGCTTAGGCTTCTCAAACCCTAATTGTCACATATATAGGCTTTATTACTTTTGAAACCCTAATTTGATGTTATGTGAACTGTACATATGAGGTAGCATATTATTAAACCTTTTCATCAAACTAGATCAGACTTTATTCATTAAGATTAACTTAGCAAAATAAGATCATCAATTTCATGAATTTAAGGTTTGTATGCATTAAATACCATCGAAGTATGTATTACCATGCACTTTTGGAATCAGATACATAATAAGGAAATGAAAGATATTTTATTGGATTCTAAATATTTGTTTGATCATTTTCATATACATATTCACTATCATCTAAGTTACCATCTATTCTATATAATTTTACAAAATTAATTATCATCCGACCAATCAGGAACTGTCATTCAACAAGATATGCATTTATCTACACGTGACATATACCAATTTAAATCTCAAGAAAAAGACCTATTTTCCCATAATGATATGACATTTATGTCACACAGATGTAGGAAAATTGGTGAAATCCTCCTAGGATTTATTTCCTCCCATGCTAGCTCGACCAACAATTGACCTTGGGGTTAACCAATGGTTGACTCTGATAATGGGTGCATAAAATCCATGGAAGAGGGTCCAAGGATCTTTGTCAGGCTCTGTTGAAGACAACCGGTCAGAGCATGGTGGCTGAGGTGGTCGAGAATGAAAGATAGGGATCAAAAATAGAAGAAAGAACTGAGAAGAAGAAGTCAGGTAATTAATTATCTTGAACCTCAACAAACTAAGGCCTTGGTGAGGTTCTTGGGTGTCTTCCTAAGAGCTAACACCACTCACCATGCACTATAGTGACCATACATGAGTTCTCTATGAACCTCTACAAGATTTATATGTTGTGATTAGGGAAGGGGTGACATTGACTTCCTCATCACTTCCAAACATGCCAGACTACCTCAGGAGATCTTAGCAGTTCTTCTAGCCAAACCAATTGGTCTAGAGTGCCTCAAAGAAAGAGAATGATAGTGTTGGTTCATCAAATATTAGGGAGAGTTCAACAAGGGTGATGGCAGTGTTTGACATCCAATTGAGGGTGTCTTTGAGTGCATGAGAGATCGAGGGTGCTAATGGCATCCTATTTATTGGAGGGGGTTGAGCGTAGGGGGCAATCATATTCAACCCTAACTCTTTTGTTTACTTCGGATTTGGGTTTTCTCTATGCACATGATGACAATGGATGCAGCTTAGCTCATTAAATTTTTATTCACTCTCAGCTCCAATGGAACTTATTTCAGTTAAAATGGTGGAAAGGTGACAGAGTTATGGCCAGGGATGGAATATAGGCCAAGTTAGTCTCAGATCGGGAGGTAGACGATGACTCCCTTTCATCCAATATCAATTGGATAGTTGGGTCAAGAATCTGAGGCTCTATCATGTTGCTAAGTTATCACATCTCTTAGACTTTGTCTTGGGGCATATTTATCTATATATATTTATATCTAAGTATCTCTACGATTCCTTACTTTATCTATTTCGTTTGAAAATCTTAGTTACTTCTCATAAAGTCAAATTGCTCCCAAATTTTGAGGGAAACTTCATAATGACATTATTTCAGCTTATGCAAAAGTTGATGAAAAAATAAGGAAGTTAATTACCTTTTCCTTGCCGTCCAAGTATTTGTCTAATTTAATTATTTAGGGCATGTAATTACTCACTATCTACACAAACTTGGCAAGTACCCTATTTTGGTATCTTCCCAAGTTGGTTGCTAGGTGGGGCCTGATTAAAGCCACAAGTTTCCCTCAACTTTCCCTTCAAGTAAGCCAGGGTATTTTCCATATGTTAATAATCCAATTATTCATAATTCTTAGAAACTTCTAGATTATTCTTGGTTGTGTGCACACGTTTTAATATTTGTAAACTCAAACACTACCCCAAAAGTATACAGGTGTGTGTAGTATTATCAAGGTTGTCCAGGGAGCAGGGTACTGTTAGGCACAAGAGTATTGAACTTCAACAATCTAGGTCTTTTTAACAAGATAGGTTTTTATATGTTAACTAAGAAATTAAAAGGAAATGAACTAAAATAGAAAACACTTGTATTAAGGATCAATTTTGATTAGGGATTCTTAAGGATAGGGTTTCACTTCTACATCATAACATGAAGAACAACAAAGATCAAGAACACTAGCAATAACACAAGGGAGGCGTGTATCCTACACCAACCTCTCGGTAGTGTAGAACAGTCCTAACTTTGTATATCACTCCCGTGAATATACTTAGTTTAGGACTAGAAACCTTTGTTCCTGATGCGAGGAATTTGAGTCGCTTTTATAGACTCGATTTACATGCGTTTTATGTGTTTATTAGTCACATTTGTGATTAGTACCGCAAGATTCACTCGATTTAGTCTATAATCTCATTTTGCATCAAATCTACTATATTTCATCTTTTTTGTTATAAATGATCATATTGATGTGTTTTAGCAAGGCTAATTCGAATTTATCTTGAATTTTCAGGAAAAATGAATATATGCAGATGTTGATATCATCGACAGCTGTCGATAGTATCGACTCGGCCACAGTGAGAAAGTCGCAAGGAACCAAGATGAGTCGATACCATCAACAGTGAATTCAATGGTAGCGAGATACCTACAGCGAGCCAATAGTCAACTGGTTGATACTATCGACACAAAGTCGATACTATCGACCTCACCCAGCTTCAGCGTCAGATTGGTGATAAAAGCGACGCCTAAAGGTGTCAATACCATCAACACTAAAGTCGATGGTATCAAGTCTGCATCAGCACGAAATGTCAGAAAAAGAAGAATCGTCGATATTATGATGGGTCGATACCATCGACCCACGTCGATGGTATCGACGCCGTCAGATCAGGTTTTGTTACAGATTGTTTCTAATCGGACGGTGGTGATCTTTTGGCGATCTAAAGTGGTGCATATACCTAATTATGGCGGCCCTAAGCAAGGGAGGAGGTCATTAGTCATTACACAAGTCTCAAGGAGGAGAGTAGAGAAGAACAGAGCCCAAAGCCACACCCCAATCATTCTGAGAGCTGTAGAAGGAGTTTTCCACTACCGAAAGGTTGTAGATCGCTCATTCTACGCTGAGGAATGCCCAGATCTCCTCCGTTCAGGGGTTTACATCACTTCTATTCACGTTTCCCCATGTTTTCCCTTTCTCTCATCATGTTTTTCATTGAGATGAACATGCGGGGCTAATCCCCTTTATCTTTAGGACCGGGAGTAGCCCGGGTGATCGTTGTATGACATTTTTACCATAGTATTTCATAATTTGTCTCTTAAATCTGTGGTATGACTTCATTTTCTCCATTATATCATTATGATTGATCACCCTAATGATAATCTAATACCTTTAATTATTTTGAAAGAATAATTAACGGTTGAAAAGAGATGAAATTCACATTAACTAATAAATCCTTTGAACAAGGCGATGTACAATTAATGGTGGAAATACAGAGTATGGTCTTCATGCACCTAGTTTAGGGTATAGGTTACTACTACCGTGGAACCGACCTAGATTTAGGTAGTGATTTGTATCATGAAAGTGAGCAATTATGAATACATGCCACTACCCGAAATGAGAGACGAATTAGGAAAACTGTGTAGGAATTAATACAACAAGAACCAATGGTGAAACTGTAATCCTAAAGATTCCCATTTGAATTGATTAAACCAAACATTTAATCAATTGCTCTATTTTCTTTTATTTTTCTTTTCTTTTTCAATCAACTCTCAAATCATTTTAATCGGTCTAGCTTATTGCAAGTAGTTAGTAGTAGTCTACCAATAATTACGTTTCCCTGAGTTTGACTCGGACCTCACAAAGGCCTATATTACTCTGACGCGTGCAGTTGTGTTTTACGCACGGTAAATTCGTGTCAAGTTTTTGGCGTCGTTGTCGGGGAAACGGAAATTGTTGGCACTACGAGTGCCACAAGCGGCCACTCTAGGCCACCTTTTTCTTTTAGTTATATTTTTAATTCTTGCAATTGATTGTCTATTTTTCAGAAATCTATATTCGTCTAGCACTATACTTAACTAAATATATCATTTTGTAGGTACCAGTGCATGGTGAGCACGCATAGCACAGACTACGCGTAGTCATTTCCAGAGGTCCCATCTTCGGGATCAGACGACCAAGAGCACTACATTTAGAATCAATCCAAGAGAGTAAATTCAGATTCTGAACAAGAAGAGATGGCCGAAGAAAAGATGATATGGGAAAAGATAAAGGTGTCTTCTTCCTCCGCATCAAAAGGGTCGATCAAGAGGCAGGCAATCAATATCCTGACTTATAAAATTGATCTGGCACTAATAAATCTAGTCAAATCTCAAGCATTCCATGGGTTAAAGAACGAAGATCCAGTGGCCTACATAAGCACCTTCGTGGAGAATTGTGACATGATCTAGATCGATCGTTTTCCGCAGGAGTCACTGTATTTGAAATTGTTCCCAAGTTCTCTTGCAGGAAATGCAAGGGAGTGGTTTTATAATCTGGATGA
This sequence comes from Alisma plantago-aquatica, assembly GCA_963693085.1. Lineage (NCBI taxonomy): Eukaryota > Viridiplantae > Streptophyta > Magnoliopsida > Alismatales > Alismataceae > Alisma > Alisma plantago-aquatica. Next base: position 93,417,303 of record OY856415.1, read on the forward strand.
TGAGATTGGTGAGACTTGGGATTAGATGATCGAGGTTTTTTTTTAATGTTTCTTCCCACCTAAGAAGACTAATGATTTAATCAGGAAAATCCACAACTTCACTCAGAATACAGGGGAAACTTATTCGGAGACCTGGGAAAGATTTCAGATAAAGCTGAGAAGATGCCCTCATCATGGGTTAGACAAGGAAAAATAGGTGAAGATTTTCTATTTCGTGCTTAATGAGTATGACAGAAGCAACTTAGATTCAGCAGGTTCAATATTCTTTCTGAATAATACTGATATAAGGTGTTGGGATATTCTTAAAAACATGGCAAAAAAGCAGTCCTGGGGTACCAGAGATGCACCAGAACAAGCCAGAGCTGTAGGGGAATCGAAGGTAATTAAAGAGTTGAAAGATAAAATGGATCTCATAGCCAAGAAATTGGTAGAGAAAGAGGAAGAGTCTGATGAGGAGGCCCAAATTAAATTCATTCAACAACAGGGTTATATGAGCAATGATTACTCTTGGAGAAAGGATAAAAAATTCTCATGGAAGGATCCAAACAACTTCCTACAAGACTCGGATGCAAAGCCACAACCCACTACGGAGGAAAAAAGCACCGAATTGCTCATCCAAGTAGTGAAACAAAATCAAGAGTTGATGAATATGTTCGGTAAGCAGTTACAGTCCCAGGGCGAGATTTTGAATAAATTTGGGCAGACGTTGCAAAGTCATGGAGCGTAGATGACAGCACTGGAGATGACTGTGGCCCAAATTGCCAATGAAGTGGCGACCATGAAGCATCAAAATCAACAAGGACCAGCTGGGAATGCAGAGGCTACTCAAGTACATCATCAAGTGAAGTATATATCTATGATTAAGGAGACAAAGCCCCCGGTAGGGGAGGTTCATGAAAAGGGGAAAATGCATTTTGCAACGGAGGCTAAACCCAGTGTGCCATACCCCTGTAGCTTATATGGACTACCAAGAGGATGTCGCCCATTCAAAAAATCCCACCAAGAACCCATCATAGTTGTGCCCACACTTAGGTAAGAGGAGCAGGTGAAGGCCATACTTAACAGTGGAGCTACTACCACCGAGAATGATGAGAAGCCACGAGCCACACCAACCATGAATGACATGCCAGAGCCTACACCAGAGGGTGACATCGAAGCAAGCTTAGGGGAGGAGACCCCAAATAGCTCATATGCGCCACCACACAAGCGCATAAAGGAGCCAAGCGTGCCACTCCCGGATAGTCTAAAGCCGAGGAAAGAGCAAAGGCACTTCAAGAAATTTCTTGAGATCTTCCAGAAGCTACACATTAACATTCCATTGGTGGAGGCTATAGAGAAAATTCCTTCATATGGAAGATTCATTAAAGACATCATCAACAAGAAACAATGGATCAAAGATACAGAGGTTGTGTGTGTTGATGAAACAGTAAGTTCTATAATCCAAGGAAGGCTTCCAAAGAAGAGGAAAGATCTAGGATGTTTTTACATCCCATGTTCCATAGGTGGCCAAAATTTATTACGAGCACAGTGTGACTCAGGGGCAAGCATTAATCTTATGCCACTTGCCACTTTTCAAAAGTTGGGATTGAAGAAGCCAACACAAACTTCCATGACAATTGAGTTGGCGGATGGATCCATTCTAAAGCCACAAGATATATGCGAGGATGTGCTAGTCAAGGTCGACAAATTCATCTTCCCAATTGACTTTGTGGTTATGGACATGGATGAGATCGAAGGAGGTGAGATGCTATTGGGAAGTCCATTTCAAGCTACGGCTGATGTAATCACTACCATTGGGAAAGGTTACTTGACACTTGGGATTGATGATGATAGAGTTGAATTCAAATTGCCAAATGAATCATTAGAGATGCCCCTTGACAACCCAGGTTAAAGGTATCCTTCTATCTATCCTAAGACGTTAAAGTAGGGCGCTTGTTGGGAGGCAACCCAACTATCAGTAGTTTTAATTTGGAGTCCCTTCATTTTCTTTCGCATTTGCAAGTTATTTTTGTTTAATTTTGTTTTTAGTGTAAAAAATGATACCCTAATCATTTTTCTCAGTGTGCAGTACTGAATCAAAGTCAATACCATCGACCACAATGTCGATGGTAGTGACATGAGTGCAGGGAAGCGACTACAGAAATTTTTCTGAGTCGATACTATCGATGGCCTCGTCGATGGTATCGACATGCTAACAGTAAACAAGAAAGATGCAGTCGATAGTATCGACAATGATGTCGATGCTCACGAGATCCCTGAAGATTTATAGACGAATTCTTCTCAGTAAAGTCGATATCATCAACAACCCAGTCGATGGTATCGACTCGGGGTCAGCAAGGAAGCGGCGCCCGGGCCTCACGAGGGTAATCGAACCATAAAGAGTCGATACCATCGACACCCAGTCGATGGTATCGACGTGACATGTCACTGATATGTGAGAAGAAATCAACAACGCTCGCCAAATTCTAGAAGTCGATCTGTGGGATGGGTCGATACCATCGACCCACGTCGATGGTATCGACGCGTCATCGATCCAGGCCCCCACATCAAGAAATCGACAATCATCGATGGTCGTGAAGAGTGGATTGTGCTCCAAGTGTCGATACCATCGACACCCCATCGATGGTATCGACGGAGCGACAGTGACGACGGGTTCAGCTATAAAAGGAGGGGTAGTTTCTCATTTCTATTCACACCTTTCGAGTGAATCCCCTCGACTCTTGCGCCAGGCATCCCGAGCAACCGGAGATCTTCACCAAGCATATAGCAATCGAGCAATCTTCCCCGAGCTCTTCATTGACTGCGGGAGTTGTCTTCTCCGACCTTCACTGAGCTCTATTCTTTTGTCTCCTTTCTTTCATAATGGTGAGGATAGCAGGAGCTTCTTCCTCGCAGGCGGCCCCCATGGAGATTGACACATTTGTGCCTCCACCACCGGGCTCTATTCCCCGTCTGAGGATTGTCCACCCCTCGGTGGATGTGAAGAAAATCTTTGATGAGTTGATGAAGAATCCCATAGAGCCTACCTGATATGTTGATCGGACTATGATCTGGGACCTTGGCTTTGAGGACAATCTCAACCATGTCCTCTTTGGGCAAGTTGGGAGGATGGCATTCACATGGCAGGAATACATTCCCTACCACGTTGAGGGTCATCCCTTCTTTGGCGAGTGGCCAACTTATAAGGAGATCATGGCGGAATTCATGGCCTCCCTCGACATATGTGTTGTGCCCAATGACCTTATCTCCACTAACCGTGAGTGGATCAAGGGCCGTGTTTGCTTCCATTTGTTCAACCACAATTATAGTATTATGCTTGACCAATTCAATTCGATCTACAATTGGTGGCACTCACCTGAGTAGTACCGACGGCCAGATAATCGGGCCGATTATGATGCGATGTTTGCAGTGCTGGTAACCACTCCTACGGGAAAATCTATTAGCTATCACAATGCAGCGGTGGCCAACTTCGAGCACCCATTCATGCGGGTTTTACACTGTATGCTTTGCATCACCTTCTTTGCTCGTGGCGAGCTTTTTTGAGCAAATTCTAGGAGACAGATTTATTCTTCCTCTATAAGTTGCTGAAGAGGGAAAAGTTAAAGTGGGGCACATTTTTCTTGATGTGTGTGATGGCCGTGAAGAGGAGTAATAGAAGAGCCCCTATTCATTTTGGGGGACTTATCACATCACTAGCCCTCTACCTTGGGCTAGATCTGTCATCACTTCCTCCACTGGTCAGCAAAAATCCGGTGAATCTTGCTCATTTCCACCGCTCCAACCTTCTGACAGTTCGTTACAACATGGTCTATGCGCATTGCCACGTCAACAAAGAATATCAAGAGTGCGCCCTTCCAGATCTCGTCTTCAACATCCAGGGGGGCCAGTATTTTAGATGGCCCATAATTGACATCGACGACTCTGACAGTGGAGAAGATGAGGATGAAAACGACAATGATGACGGTGACGAGCAGGAGGAGGAAGAGGAGACTGTTACTCCTCTTTGTTCACGAGTGGTACCCAGGAAGCGGCCACGCTTCTACCCAGGTGCATCATCATCCTCGCAGCCTTAGCCACCACAACCCTCTCCACAAGGAGAGGATGTTTATTCTATGCAGGGCATGTACACCATGCTACAGAGCATTCAGGAGATACAACAACATCACACTGCGTCATTTGCTGATATCTAGGATACTACGAATCGGTTGTATGTTAATCAACAAGCTATCTTTGAGAATGAACGTCAGTTGTTCGCCAATCAACAGCAGGTCTACGATCGGTTGGAGAGGATTGAACAACAACAACATCCATTCTATGATCACTACTGGTGCCAAAACTATTTTGGGGGCTACCAACAACCACCATTGATGCCCCCATATGATCCAAACTTCCACGGACAATATCCATCATGGGATCCCAGCGCCCCACAGTACCCGCCACCTGAGCAGTAAATGGTATCACTGTTCCACCTACTGAGATTGTTTTTGACTATGAGGCCATAGTCAAATTCAAGCTTGGGGGGGAGATGGAACAGTTTCTATCTTTTATTTTCCTTTGTTTTTATCCTTTATTGTCGTTTCTTTTATTTTAGCAATTTTCTTAGCTTTGAGGATCCACATGCTATCTAGTGTATCCGTGGATGTCTAATGTAATTTGTCATCTCTATGTTTTTCACATGGGAGTTATGGCTAAATTTGAAAAAATTTCAAGCTTGCTTTGTTTGAACTTGAGCACTTAACTTATGAAAATAATTGGGTTGTCAACTTTAAAACATAAGACCACAACTGTACATGCCTATGATTCAAGGAAAGTGGACGGAATTAGATGTTGAGCCTAAACTGACCAAATGGTAATGGGACTTTAATCTAAAATAAGAGAGAGAAACCCTTGGATTTTACACATGTCAGCAAGGAGGGACATATAATATCTTCCGATGGTTCTGTCAATTAATCTTGTGATCTATCCACCTCATCTCATTTACACTCCACCACAAGAATTGGGAGCACTTTACAGTTTGTCATCTCTTGATTGCATATCATGTAGATAGGATTGCATTGTAGTTAGTTTTTACATCTATTGCATATATGAAAAAAAATTTGTTGCATCATAGTCATGCATGCAAAAATTTTAGAATTAATGTCAATGTCATTTTAGTTGCATTTTGCATAATTTTAATCATTTTTACATGATGTGCCTTGCTTCTTATGAAAATAACAAACTTGTTTCATACTCTCTGAAAAAAAATACAATGAAGAAAAAATAGTAGTTATGAGAATAAGCCCAAGACGAAGATGTAAAAATTTCATCTTAGTTCATTGAGCAAAATAAGGGCTGAAAAGAGAAAAAAAAATAATAAGATAGTGAAGATCAGAAGGAGGAAGGAACTTGTTCACATGCATAATAAGAAGAACAAGCACATGTGTAGTTCTGTAGATATTTTGTCTCTCATTGGGATGGAATGATCGTGCATGCATCATTCCACCTAAAATGTAAGCATTAGGCCATTTTCATATGCATGAGCATCATGTAGGTCATTTTTGTACTGTTTCATGTCAAATTGTATTGTGCTACTTTTTCTTACATAAACTGCCTATCCCATCCACCCGTTGCTCAAATGGTAGGCCACCCGTGATTATCTCCACACTTTTGTATTTCAAGAGATCTGCTTCCATGTAGATGGTAGTCAGGTTATGAGCAATATAGATAGGAGATCACAAGATGCACCAAGCCTGAACCGAAAGATTTTATTATATTAATTGCCTTATTTTATAGTGTTCACCAATCTTGGAGTGGATATCTATTATGGATGATCATTGTCACCTATAGGGTAGTTACCATTCTGTGGTTAGTGAGGTTTGGTATGTGAATGTCTGGTAGGAATCATACGGTGATGTCTGTTGTGATAGTATGTTCTTTAGTTGGCCCTCACAATTTTATTCTATAGTTTTGTTGCTCGAGGACGAGCAATGTTTTACCTTAGGGGAGTTTGATGCGAGGATTTTGAGTCACTTTTATAGACTAGTTTTACATGCGTTTTATGTGTTTATTAGTCACATTTGTGGTTAGTATCGCATGATTCACTCGCTTTAGTCTATAATCTCATTTTGCATCAAATCTACTATATTTCATCTTTTTGGTTATAAATGATCATATTGATGTGTTTTAGCAAGGATGATTCGAATTTATCTTGAATTTTTAGGAAAAATGAATATATGCAGTTGTCGATACCATCGACATATGTCGATAGTATCGACTCAGCCACAGTGAGACAGCCGCAAGGAACCAAGATGAGTCGATACCATCGACACTGAAGTCGATGGTAGCGAGATACCTACAGTGAGCCAGTAGTCAACTGGTCGATACTATCGACACAAAGTCGATACTATCGACCTCACCCAGCTTTAGCGTTGGATTGGTGATAAAAGTGATGCCTAAAGGTGTCTATACCATCGACACTAAAGTTGATGGTATCGAGTCTGCATCAGCATGAAACGCTAGAAAAAGAAGAATCGTTGATATTTTGATGGGTCGATACCATCGACCCGCGTCGATGGTATCGATGCCGTCAGATCAGGTTTTGTTATAGATTGTTTCTAATTGGACAGTGGTGATCTTTTAGCGATCTAAAGTGGTGCATATACCTAATTACGGCGGCCCTAAGCAAGGGAGGAGGTCATTAGTGATTGTACAAGTCTCAAGGAGGAGAGCAGAGAAGAACGGAGCCCAGAGCCACGCCCCGATCGTTTCGAGAGCTGCAGAAGGAGTTTTCCACTACCGAAAGGTTGTAGATCGCTCATTCTATGCCGAGGAATGCCCGGATCTCCTCCATTCAGGGGTTTACATCACTTCTATTCACGTTTTCCCCATGTTTTCCCTTTCTCTCATCATGTCTTTCATTGACACGAACATGCAGGGATAATCCCCTTTATCTTTAGGACCGAGAGTAGCCCATGTGATCATTGTATGACATTTTTACCATAGTATTTCATAATTTGTCTCTTAAATCCGTGGTATGATTTTGTTTTCTCCATTATATCATCATGATTGATCACCCTAATGATAATCTAATACCTTTAATTACTTTGAAAGAAGAATTAATGGTTGAAAAGAGATGAAATTCTCATTAACTAATAAATCCTTTGAACAAGGCAATGTACAGTTAATGGTGGAAACCCAGAGCATGGTCTTCATGCACCTAGTTTAGGGTATAGGTTACTACTACCGTGGAACCGACCTAGATTTAGGTAGTGAATTGTATCATGAAAGTGAGGAATTCTGAATACAGGCCACTACCCGAAATGAGAGACGAATTAGGATAACTGTGTAGGAATTAATACAATGAGAACCTGTGGTGAAACCACAATCCTAAAAATTCCCATTTGAATTGATTAAACCAAACATTTAATCGATTGCTCTATTTTCTTTTATTTTTCTTTTCTTTTTCAATCAACTCTCAAATCATTTTAATCGGTCTAGCTGATTGTAAGTAGTTAGTTGTAGTCTACCAATAATTACGTTTCCTTGAGTTTGACTCGGGCCTCACAAAGGCCTATATTACTCTGACGTGTGCACTTGCATTTTACGCATGGTAAATTTGTGTCAGTTCCCCAACACATCCTAGTCACTCCCGTTGTCACGGTAGTGTAGCTAAGGTACATCTCCTTACTCCTATGCACATCTTCCCAGATCATACAAAGTGCAGAAATCATACGTACATAGTGGCCAACAAAGAATGTAAGAGGAATTAAACACCGATGAATCTTAGAACAATGAAACAACTAGCATTATATATGAAATTTGTGTTCAATAGTGTTATGACATGGGAGTTACTCCCCCATGCCCAATAACAAGAGATCTACTCGTCCATGGCTGTAGAAAGTAGATATAAACAGTAGAACGTAATACTAGACATCATAATCGAAGGAAATAAACTTGGATGTCTGTCGAACAAGGAATATAGACTTGGAACTCTGATCAAGGAGTCACAAATCCATCCTTGCTGCTGGAAACTCTTCAGAAAGCTTCACTTTCAAGTGGAGAGAACGACAGAGATCCTTGCTATAATTATCAGAGAAGAAGGAATAAAAAGAAGTTTCCCTCTCGACTTTTCTCCCTTGTAACACCTCCAACTCCTCCTTGCTCTCCCTTGCTTGAGTCCCACTCCAAAAGGTCCAAAATAGTCCATGATAACCATACCATGATGGCTTGGGGGATTATATATAAGTGTGAGATAGTTAAATTCGTGTTTGAGTGAAATCCGTCGATCACACGACATGTCTTATGCAATAACTAAAGCTTGAATCGAGTTTTGGGAGGTTACATGACGTGTCTGAAAACTACTAGAGGGGGGGTGAATAGAGTTTTATAGATAATTTAACAATTATTGAACTCAAACAACCACAATGAAAATATTGGACAAGGAGACACATGGTTTAGAGTGGTTCCAACTATAGCAAATACTATAGCCGTCAATCCACTACCTGGTTGCTTACCCAACCGGGATTTGAAAAGAAATTTATTTTATTACCTCGCAAGGAATTTACATAAAATACAATCTCTTTTCCCAAACCCTTCAAGCAGCCTTCACCTAGAAGTAATCACCAACCTTGAAGCAGCCTTCCCTTGAAGTAGATGCACCAACTCCCGTTGCACCAGCCTTCTGAAGTAGCTTCCCTTGCGATAGCCTTCTTGAAGTAGCTTGAAGTCCCCTTCTCCACCTAAGAAGTCAACCCTCTCCAATCCGTAGCCTCCAACCCTAGGAGTAGCAAGGAGAGTACAAAAGATAAAAAGGAACAAGAAAGAAAAAGGAAATTACAACTTATCCTTTAAGCCCAAGGCTTGATATGCCTAGATCAAGCATATAGATCTCCTAGCCAAGTGTGTGAACTTGTGATTGCTGTGGATAGGAGAATCTAGCCTGTAGGACACGAGATTGAGCTAAGGAGAATGTAGACTAATGATCACAGTGCTCAAATTGCTTGCAATAGATTGCTCAAGTATGCTCAAGTGTATTCTCAAGTGTAACAAGTGAATTCTAGTGTCCTATGGCTTGTCCTATTTATAGGAATGGCCTAAGTATGCTTAAGGACGTTCTAGACAACTTCTAGGGGTTTCTAAGTGCTTAACTAGCCATTAGGTACAAAGTTGTTGCTTTAACAACGGCTAATTAATTTATTCTGCAGTTGCTGTCAGAGACCATCTCGGTCGACAAATGGTCGACCGAGACACCTACTCGGTCGAACTTTTGTCGACCGACAGGCTCTCTAGAACAAGTGATTTGCAACGTCTTTCTTCAACTGCCAACTAACTTGTCTGTTGTGTCTAATGGCTACTTTGGATCTTTCTCGGTCGAGAAGATTGTCGACTGAGAGTGTCTCGGTCGAGGAGTTTGTCGACCGAGAATGATCCTGTTTCAAGGTTTCAATTTAGGCACTAATTATATGTGTGAGTGTGCAAAAGTGATCCTAATTAAATGGGATGACTTGTCTAACTATGATGTTTATCTAGGGAAAATCTAACGCTTGATTTACATGCAATTCTAAGTACTTGTACATTATATATTTGTACAAGTTTTACAACATTGATTACATTGCATGAAAATATAACTAAGTAAGCTCTTGGATTTTCCCTTGTTACTTTGTCATCCTGCACACTTAAGTAGCTCGTTAGATTAATAAGAATGAAATGTTTGTCATAATCAAAACAAAGGGATTTATAGATGTCCATTTAGCCAACAATCTCCCCCTTTTTGAAGATGACAAACATTTCCAAAATATAAATAAAGGAAATATAAAACATATGAGTTTCATACCTTTAGATTACCTTGTGTAGCTTTTTCTCTTGTGTATAAAGTGTGTGCTTATTATTCCCCATGAATTATGGAACATGAAATCCAGATCATTTGTGAATATAGCAACTTTCAATGTAAAGCCAAGAGTTTATTTATGAAACTCATTAATTGAGTTTTACATAATTTCTAAATTTTAGTTTTATATTTATCTCTCCCCCTTTGTCATTTCAAAAAGATAACCGTTTAAGAATAAAAACTCCCCCTTAATTAGAGATCCCATCAAATCTAATGAAAAGAAAAGATGTCCATTTAAAAGCCAAAAATGTAAACAAGAGTTTTTGTTTAAGTAGCACAAATGTCAAAGAAAACATCCTCCAAAGGAGTGATAAGCAATTGCTTCCTAATGTTGTTAAAATGATCTAGTGGAAGCGGTTTTGTAAAAATATCAGCCAATTGATCTTCCGTATCAACATGATGAAGGGAAACGTGATTTTTTGAGATGTGATCCCTTAAAAAATGATGACGGATTTCAATATGTTTAGCTCGGCTGTGTAAAATAGGATTGTGTGCTAAGTTAATGGCGCTTGTGTTGTCACAAAAAATAGGTGTAGATGACAGATTAAAACCATAATCACTTAACACCTGTTGCATATAAAGCACTTGAGCACAACAAGACCCGGCTGCCATATATTCAGCTTCAGTTGTAGATAGGGTAACCATATTTTGTTTCTTGCTAAACCAAGATACTAAAGCTCTCCCTAATAAGAAACAGCCACCACTAGTACTCTTGCGATCAAGTCGACAACCAGCATAATCCGCATCAGTATAAGCTTTAAAATCTAAGGATTGTCCTTTTGGATACCATAAACCAAAGCAAGTAGTACCGGCTAGATAACGAAGAATTCGTTTGACTGCTAGAAAATGAGAATGCATAGGTTGTGATTGAAATCGAGCTTTATTCCTTATTACTTCTCCTGACTCATTTAGCTTGTTCCTAAAAACCCATTTAGTTCCTATTATGGTTTTATCTTGAGGTTTAGGAACTAAATCCCATACATCATTTTTAGTGAATTGATTCAATTCTTCTTGCATGGCTATTATCCAATAATCATCCTTAAGAGCTTCGGATATCTTTTTAGGTTCAATGATAGAAACAAAAGCCATGTTTGCTACATCTTTGAAGGAAGACCGAGTTTTGACTTTATCATTTGGATCTCCAATAATTAGTTCTTGGGGATGATCCTTGATAAGCCTAGGTGTAGGTTGTGTTTCAACTTGGGGATTGGATGTAGTAGCTTTTTCATTATCATTTGGTATGGTTAAATTTTCGAATTGATTAGTGAGATCAGTAATTTCTAGATTTTCAGATTTTGACTCCTCATGAAAAGAAACATGAATGGATTCCTCAACTTTTCTAGAGATAGTGTTATATACTCTAAAAGCTTTGCTAGAAGTGGAATATCCCAAAAAGAATGCTTTGTGTGATTTAGAATCAAACTTGTCTCTATCATCTTTGGTATTTAAAATGTAGCATGTGGAGCCAAAGGTATGAAAATAGTCAACTCTTGGTTTCTTAGAATGTATGAGTTCATATGGAGTTTTCTTTAAATAAGAGTGAATAGTTACTCTGTTTAGCACATAGCATGCAGTGTTTACAGCTTCAGCCCAAAAGGTTTTGGGTGTGTTATGTTCAAGCATCATAGTTCTAGCCATTTCTTGTAGTGATCGATTTTTCCTTTCAACTATACCATTTTGCTGTGGGGTGCGTGGAGCAGAAAAATTATGAGTGTATCCTTGAGATGTACAAAATTCTTCAAATGTATGATTTTCAAATTCCCCACCGTGATCACTTCTAATGGTACATATTTTATTTTGTAGGAGATTTTCAATCTTTGAACAAAATTGCATAAAAACATGAATAGTATCATCTTTAGTTGCAATAAAATGTACCCATGTATATCTACTATAATCATCAACAATCACAAAGCAGTATCTCTTACCACCAATTGATTGTGTCCTCATTGGTCCAAATATATCCATATGAATTATTTCTAATGATCTACTGGTGCTAAGTACATGTTTTGATTTGAAAGATGTTTTGGTTTGCTTTCCCATTGTGCATGGTTCACAGTTTTCACTTTGATCAAAAGATAAAGTAGGCAATCCGCGAACAAGATCATATTTCACTAATTTTTTGATAACATGTGAACTAGCATGTCCTAGCTTTTTATGCCATATTTGTAAGGTATTGTCATTTGCAAGCAAGCATTTTCCTACTACTGTTTTCATAGAGTTAGGTTTAAGAATATAAAGATTACCAACTCTATTTCCTTCATAAACAACATTTGTAGTATTTTCTATTAGTAACTTGCAGCAGGTTTTGTTAAATAACACATCATAACCACTATCACATAATTGGCTAACACTTATTAAGTTATGGTGCAAACCATCAACAAGTAGAACATTCTTAATTTCAAGGTTTGTACCAACATTACCTATTCCAACGATTTTGCCCTTACCATTGTCTCCAAAAGTGACTGTTCCACTTTTCTTTTCTTCAAAAGTTTGGAATGCATCCTTGTTTCCGGTCATATGTTTGGAACATCCACTGTCAACCACCCATTCCTGCATTAAAATGTAGATTTTGGTACCCATGTGATGGTCCGATATGGTTAGAATCATTTAAATACAGATTTGTATAAAAGTTCTGAAATAGAAGTCCAGTCGGTCGACAATTGTTCGACCGACATATGTCTCGGTCGACAATTTGTCGATCGAGAAGGTTACTGTGTTACAATCAAAGATACGCATAACTTTGCTCGGTTGACCAGTTTTCGATCGAAATAGGTGCTGTAAATTTTGATTTGTTAAAGTCATCCTGTCGGTCGACAATACTTCGACCGATCTAAAGCTCGGTCGACAATACTTCGACCGACAAGGTTTCTGTTTCAGTACAACAATGCAGAAAAATAATAACAATATGCATGACATCTTTTGTTTAGTTGAGATAAGACAATGTAAATAGAAAAATAGAGCATTTGGTCATATCTCAACTACATTCCACTCTACTAAGTTTGGGGTTTTGGGATCCAAACTAAGTCGGACTCCTTAGTCTTGTAGGGGCATGAAAAGGAATAGTGTCCAAGACGTAAGCAGAAATGGCAAGTAATAGAATCAACTTCATTTCTCTTTCTAGCCATTGTGTTCTTAGGTACAAACCTAGTTTGAGTTCTTTTGGGTTGATTTTTCTTTGGAGCATATCCCACACCTTTTCTTCCATTGTAAATAGTGCCAACTTTTAGTATGTTATCAAGTATATCTTTTCTTCTTAACTCATATAGTTCTCTTTGTAACATAGCAATGTCATTCATTTTCTTGTGTAGATCTTTTCTTACTTGATCTAAATCAGAAAATAATGAGTCCTTTTCCTTTACAAGATTATCATAGTCCGAATGGTTACACAATATAGGCTGAGTTTGAAAATCTTGTAGTTTAGCTAACAATTCAGTCTTTTCTTTGGAAAGAAAATCAACATTTGTTTCTAAAGTGAGTAGCTTTCTAGTACAATCATCTAAAGATGTTTTTAAAGATAGATTCTCAAGATCAGTGTTGTTCTTTTCAGAAGAAAGTTCATCTATTTTGGCAATGAGCTCATCATTTGATTTTATAGCCTTCTTTAGTTTCTTCTTGGCATCAATATATTTATCATGAGTTTCTTGTAAATTTGTAACTAACTCTTCTTTAGGAAGATCAATTAGGCTTACCTCTTGAGAGTCTTCATTGTCTTCTCTTGCCATTAGACATTCCACCTCTTCTCCGCTTTCACTCTCACTTGACTCATCCCATGCAGCTTTATAGGCTTTTTCTCCTTTCTTCTTGTGTGAGCTTTTCTTTCCCTTCTTTGCTTTGGGACATTCATTTTTGAAATGCCCTTTCTTCCCACATTCAAAGCACCTAGGAGGGGTAGAAGAACTAGAAATTTTGTTAGTTTTAAACCTTTTGTATTTCTTACCGTTGACGATCAAGGCTTCTTCTCATTCACTCGACTCCTCACTTTCTTGTGTGACGACTTTTGAAGCTTTGAGAGCCACATCCTTCTTCTTCCCATTTTGACGTTCACGTTCTCTTCTTTCTTCCTCTTCTAGATCTGCTTCATGAGCTTCTAAATTGCCGATGAGTTGCTCCATTTTGAGTCGAGTGAGGTCATTTTCTTCTTCAATGGCTGTCACCTTTGGCTTGTATTTTGGAGGAAGTGATCGAAGAATTTTTGAGACTTGATCTTCCTCAAGGACAGGTTTTCCTAGGGCACTTAAACCATTAACAATGATAGAGAATTTTGAAAACATTTCACTAATAGATTCATTTGGATCCATACGAAAATGTTCAAGCTTTGTTTTAAGCAAGCTAATTTTAGAATTTTTAACTTGGACTGTACCCTCATAGGTTATGGACAGTCTATGCCAAATATCATAAGTTGTATCACAATTTGATATTCTATTAAATTCTCCTACCGAAATAGAACAATATAATATACTTACAGCTTTTGCATTCATTTGGGCTAGTTTTACCGTGTTTGCATCCCATTCCGCAAATTCATTTTGAGGGAGCATGTATGGAGTAGACACCATTCTCCATAGATCCCAGTTGATTCCTTGGAAATAGAATTGCATCCTTCTCTTCCAATATTGGTAGTTTGTCCCATCGAACGCTGGGGGTCTAGCAACAAGTGTCCCTTCAATGTTGAGGTTGTTGAGCACTCCATCACCCATTTCTTCAAGACCTTGTTAGGGTTCCTTGAAGCCTTGCTCTGATACCAATTGAAAACTACTAGAGGGGGGTGAATAGAGTTTTATAGATAATTTAACAATTATTGAACTCAAACAACCACAATGAAAATATTGGACAAGGAGACACAGGGTTTAGAGTGGTTCCAACTATAGCAAATACTATAGCCGTCAATCCACTACCCGGTTGCTTACCCAACCGGGATTTGAAAAGAAATTTATTTTATTACCTCGCAAGGAATTTACATAAAATACAATCTCTTTTCCCAAACCCTTCAAGCAGCCTTCACCTAGAAGTAATCGCCAACCTTGAAGCAGCCTTCCCTTGAAGTAGATGCACCAACTCCCGTTGCACCAGCCTTCTGAAGTAGCTTCCCTTGCGATAGCCTTCTTGAAGTAGCTTGAAGTCCCCTTCTCCACCTGAGAAGTCAACCCTCTCCAATCCGCAGCCTCCAACCCTAGGAGTAGCAAGGAGAGTACAAAAGATAAAAAGGAACAAGAAAGAAAAAGGAAATTACAACTTATCCTTTAAGCCCAAGGCTTGATATGCCTAGATCAAGCATATAGATCTCCTAGCCAAGTGTGTGAACTTGTGATTGCTGTGGATAGGAGAATCTAGCCTGTAGGACACGAGATTGAGCTAAGGAGAATGTAGACTAATGATCACAGTGCTCAAATTGCTTGCAATAGATTGCTCAAGTATGCTCAAGTGTATTCTCAAGTGTAACAAGTGAATTCTAGTGTCCTATGGCTTGTCCTATTTATAGGAATGGCCTAAGTATGCTTAAGGACGTTCTAGACAACTTCTAGGGGTTTCTAAGTGCTTAACTAGCCGTTAGGTACAAAGTTGTTGCTTTAACAATGGCTAATTAATTTATTCTGCAGTTGCTGTCAGAGACCATCTCGGTCGACAAATGGTCGACCGAGACACCTACTCGGTCGAACTTTTGTCGACCGACAGGCTCTCTAGAACAAGTGATTTGCAACGTCTTTCTTCAACTGCCAACTAACTTGTCTGTTGTGTCTAACGGCTACTTTGGATCTTTCTCGGTCGAGAAGATTGTCGACCGAGAGTGTCTCGGTCGAGGAGTTTGTCGACCGAGAATGATCCTGTTTCAAGGTTTCAATTTAGGCACTAATTATATGTGTGAGTGTGCAAAAGTGATCCTAATTAAATGGGATGACTTGTCTAACTGTGATGTTTAGCTAGGGAAAATCTAACGCTTGATTTACATGCAATTCTAAGTACTTGTACATTATATATTTGTACAAGTTTTACAACATTGATTATATTGCATGAAAATATAACTAAGTAAGCTCTTGGATTTTCCCTTGTTACTTTGTCATCCTGCACACTTAAGTAGCTCGTTAGATTAATAAGAATGAAATGTTTGTCATAATCAAAACAAAGGGATTTATAGATGTCCATTTAGCCAACAGTGTCTTTGATAAGACACGATGTGTCTTTGATAAGACACGACATGTCTTTAATAAGACATGATGTGTCTTTAATAAAATAATGTGTGTTGCTGCAAATCTAGAGTTCTACATTCAATTTCTAGACTGAGACATAGGGTGTCTTTAATAAGACACATGGTGTCTTAATTAAGACATGGGGTGTCTTTATTAGTTTCAGAAAATTGATTTTTTTAATGTCTAGATGATTGGGGAATGTCTTTATGGATGTTATAATGGCGTTTTCTCCCTATTTTGATGCCAAATTGTTGTACCTACAAACCAAATCATAGAGAAAGTAAAGACAACAATAAAGATGGAAAATCTAGCATGATTAAGAGTGATTATTGGGTTAAAATGATTGGAAAATGCAACCAAAAGTGGTCCAAAATACACACATCAATTATTTATTTTGTACTCCACATATTTAAATCACCAAGCATTAATAGAATACTGAAAGCAACAAAACACATAAAATACTTTCTATTTTGAGAAATTGCATTCATAACCCAAAATTGTCAAATAAGGCATAAAGGTTTTATAATATGTTACTATTAATATATTATTTACATCCAAATATATATTAATACAAGATGAGGGGGTTGTAGCTCGGTGGAGAAGTCTCAAGCTCCCTAGAGTAGGGACCCAGGATCAAATCCCCATTTATGAAACTTAAATGATCCTTGGTCTCGTCATGCACCTTGCCCTCTATGTGAGTTTACCATGCTAGCCCTAATGTACAAGTAGTTGGGAAATTTTGGGGTTTACACTATCAGGGGGTCATAATCATGGCACTTCCTTGGGGTGGTTCCCACATCATCCAAAAAAAAGTTTCAAATAATTTCAAAATGTTGAACATGACAAAATCTTTTAACCAATTGTCGTGGTTAAATCCATCAGGATCATACTGGCCATTCCATCTTACTAAGATTATGAGATATGGCAAATGGATTTGTAAAAAAATGGCATTCCTCAATAGGAATATACATAGGGTGTGTACTTGACACAACCTGAAGGATTTATAAATCCAATTATAGCAAATAAAGTTTGTAAGCTATAAAGGTTAATTTGTGGACTAAAGCAAGCATCTTAGAGTTGGAATCTTTAATTTGACAAGACAGTCAAAGAGTTTGAATTTAGATAGAATGGAGATGAAATATGTGATTATAAAAGATTTAATGGGAGCATATTTATATTCCACATAATGATGGGGAATGATGTCCTTGTCCTGTAAATATTATGACCTGTCAAGGAAGTACCTCCTCTATGAAGGGTTTAGGTGAAGAATCCTATATGTTAGGAATAAATATCTATAGACATAGATCTTAAAAGGCATCTTGACCTAAGTAAGAGAACATACATTGGCAAGATGTTGAAGGGGTTCATCATGCATGACTCAATGAGAGAAAATGTGTCCATGTTCAATGGGATTAGTCTCTCAAGAGTGTAATGTCTCAGTTCTTGTGAAGAATAGAAACACATGACTAGGATGTCAATTGCATCCACAATATTATGTAATCATCCCATTATATCATATGTATTGAACATGACAAGTGGATATAAATCAATTCCTAATGAAAGTCACAGGACTACCATAAAAGAACATCCTCTAGTATTTGAGAAGCACTAAAGGATTAGTTCCCTAATTATGGTAATTAGGAAGAGTTGGGTGTAAGGGGTTGCACCAATTCAAGCTTCAAAAATGAGAAAGAAAATTAACAATCACAATAAATAGAACTATAACTTGGACGAGTTATGAGAAACAAATAGTTGTTCTACAATTCAAGCTGAGTACCTTGCTATTTTGAGCATGGCAGAGGATATTGCTTGGATCTAGAAGTTCATATAGATGAACTTATGGGAGATTCCAGCCATTGATGACATGTTAGAAATACTATGACAACAATGGAGCTACTGGATAGGCAAGGAATCTCAGATAGTGTACTACAACAATTCCATCTCATGCGAAACATTGTACTGCAAGGAGATGAGAAAACTTGCAAAATACTCAATAGAAGCAGACATTGCTAACCCACTATGAAAGCACTAGCATAGCAGAAATATGATGGATAAGTTAAGACACTTGGAATAAGATTTCTAGATGATTGTCTCTAAGTGCCAGTGGGAATCTGTTAGTATGTATGCCCATAGAGCCAATCATATGATGATTGTAATGGGGAATTAGAGACCTGATTTGATAATGATAAATGTAATTCATGTATATTATGTTTATTTAAATCATGACGTGATGATGTAGAAATAGTATGTCTAAAGAATGGTGCTACTCGATGACATGTGTCTTCAAGTTGAGGACCTAAAGAATGAGATCATATGTATGATAAGAGTAAACACATTCTTGTTATGTCCCTAGTCGGATATTACTATGGAAGAAAAATAGATAACAATAATACATAAGACTAGAGTGTGTATCGACTGATGATAGAGTCTCATTAGTCATGATATGGGATATCAAGTTAAACACATAGATACATGTTAGAAAATGGTATATCAGACATACGCGCCATGAGAGTGATACATGGAGACCTCGGAATGGTAGTCTATATCAACTATCATAGTGATAGTGGTGATTGTGGTTCTTAAACTTGAAGTCACTACACTCATCACATATCGTTCAATGAATTTTGACATCACCCAATGTGACCTTGAATATGGGTTACCATAAAGGTGATGCTCGGGTGCATTCTAACACATGGGGATTGAGTGTGAGTGATGTAGATGGGATTTGTCTCTCCTACAAGAGATTGATATCCTAGCCACTTGATAAGTGATATTGAGAAATGTATGGCCATACTCGTGTGACTCAATATCTGATATGTGAGATCACATGCATTTCATACAATCTACTCTAGTTCAAGAAAAATGGATTAAACATTGAGAGGATGAAGATTCCATGCCTCAAGTTCAATCCAGATGTCAGAGAAAAAGGAACTATATGATCATAGTAACAATGGTCAAGAATTGTAGGTTGAATTTGTTCTTCAA